>JAJJMC010011034.1:3801206-3933444 GCA_023531435.1 Papaver californicum | reverse complement strand
GACCTTTCAATTCATATCATTTGTTTCTGACTCGGAGTCGGAATGATAATATAGTAATATTCACTAAATGTAATATTGGTAGTAACAATATCATATGTATGTTGGAGGAATCATAATATGAATATAGTTTTTTGGAAATGAAAAATTTGTAATATCATATGTAAACATGTCACTACAAAATTCACCCAGGTTTACGGTTGGGTTTTCAGACAAAACCCAACAGTAAACCTGGCAGAATTTTTTTTCCAGTTTTACGGTTGGGTTTTGAGTCCAAACCCAACCGTAAAACTGTCACACAAATTTTCATCCAGTTTTACGGTTGGGTTCGGAGTCCAAACCCAACCGTAACAAAAATTTCAGCCAGTTTTACGGTTGCGTTTGGACTCAAAACCCAACCGTAAATGTTCTTGTTAAGCTTTTTTTGGAATTTCAATTCACTCAAAATTGGGTTCAAAACACAAAATTTATGTAAACATCATTACTTTGAGCATATTACAACCCATGAAATCATTAAAGTAACCTGGGATACAATTGAAATTACCACTAACAAACCCAAATGGCATTACAAAAGAACTAATAAATACGTTTGCGAGTGAGCAAAAAGTCCTTTAGGATGTGATAATGAGGTAGGTATAAAAAGGGTCATATTTTCTATCTCCTCCATTCCTGAAGAGATCTCTGTAACACCTCATCTTCGGTTTCACCCCTAAGTCGTAGTTGACCAATATTACGAACTAATGCCATAAATTCTTCTACGTATTGGTGTATAGTGTTATATCGACAAATCAACTTGACGTGATCACAGTTATAAGGGTTTCCGGTTTCAGAACAAAAGTTTTCATGGATTGTTTGCCAATAACTAGGACTCGTTATACCACTTTGCCTTCGTTCTTCTCCTCTTTTTGGAAAACATAATACATAGTTGCGGCAAATACATAAATCTTCATCCAAAGAAAAATCTGGATTTTTAATCCCATGTTGACCCATATTACATTATGTTAGAGTACTAGTTTTGTTGGAGATGATTGTTGTAAAAGAAAGGTTCAATTTTTTTTAAAAATAGATGGGTTGGATATGTACTCAACTATTTCACTTATAAACCAGAAGTGTAACGGCTCTATTTTGAAAAATGGGTCGTACAAGGTTTCAACGGCTCTATTTGCAAACCCAAAAAAGCTTCAAAAACGACCCAAAAGATTCATCAACTGAATTTTACGGTTGGGTATTGACTCAAAACCCAACCGTAAAATCCTTGGGAATTGATGTGTTAGTTTTAGTTACAATTTCATCATATATTTACGGTTGGGTTTTGCTTTAAAACTTAACCGTAAACCATCCTTTGGAGCATTGAGTTTTAAGGTCAAATTTGGGTTTTAAAATCAAAATTTTGAACTTATTCAATTATTTTAACTAGACTGAAGGTAAATTGGGTCATTCAAACAAAGAAAAACCGAAAAATACACAAGTTAGAGAATCCAATTTTGAGTGATCCAGTAGAATTTACGGTTGGGTTGTGGGTTAAAACCCAACCGTAAAATTAATGTGTTAGTTTAAGGTTGGGTTTTGGCTGAAAACCCAACCGTAAAACTGTAGTATGAAAATGTGACAGTTTTACGGCTGGGTTTTGGCTAGAGACCGAACCGTAAACATTCAACATTTTTCATTTTGGCAGTTTTACGGTTGGGTTTTGCCTGGAAACCCAACCGTAACACTGATTTTTTGGGGTATTTTGACTTGCTTTTCCTATTGCATGGTTTCCAACTTCAAATAACTGGAAATAAAACAGGTAATACACAAATTTTAAGTTAAATTTTCATAATTCACGTGCAAGTTAAATTCAAACTTCAAATCCAACTTCACATTAAAGGTACAAGTAATTCACCCACACAAGAAAAAACCATAGACATAGAGTTAGGGAGAAGGAGGAGGGGTAGGTCGATGACTTTGACGAGGTTTTTTTTTTTGTCATAAGATTACGATGAGCAGCACCGCCATGAGTACGAGCACCAGCACGACCGCCTCGAGTACGAGCACCACGTTGCGCATCCTCGGCTTCATCATGTGTCTCTTCATCCGATGGTTGCGGCTCTCTTCTAGTAGTACTCGCATCTCTTGTAGCGCCTCTTGTAGCGGGTATACTCCTCTTTAAAGTCCGCTGCACATCCTCGGCTTCATGATGAAGCTCCATAATTAAGTGTTGGAGTTGGTCAGGCATCCTCACATCAATTGTGCTTAGGCATGGATTTTCAGAGTCCGCCAATGCAACAGCTTTCTTTTTCTATTCACATATGAAAATAAAAGTTGGATGAGTGTTTAGTAATAAATCTTAAAAACATTAATAACAATAATAATGTACGTACCAAATTGAAATATGCCTTCTTCCAGAAACCATCTTCTGTGTTGTTTGGCATAGTCTCAGGACCATTATTGATGATAGTTGGATGACCGAAATGGCGATACCAATCCAAGTAATCTTCTGCAGCCTCTTTTGTGCCAGGAGATGGAGTTAACTCATTCCTTTGGACTTGGTATTTTGGATCATTGCGGTTATTCCAAACTGCGACCGAAGGCGTTGGCTCGTAGTTTAGCACGATGTTTGGGCCTTCGATCATTGACCCATTCACACACAATTTAAACATTTCGCATGTCACCGTTGTTTGGACATATCCATATTGGCGGAGAGTTCGGCGGGGGTTGCACCTCACGTACCCAAACAAATGGTACAAAGGGCCATTGTAGCCTGCCACGTCCGACAACTCACGTAAATCCTCAACATGTCCATCACCCTCTATGCTAATCTTCACATAAGGATCAAAAATAACATCTTCAAACGTAAAAACATCAATTTCAGTTCTCATCTTTGCTATGAGCACTTCTTTATATTTTGCCTGGGTCTCGGTGAAGATGAATTTCTTTCCCGTAGGTCCAGTACCATCACCGCTCGTTTTAGGAGCCAGTGTGGGAAAGTGATCATATACCCATGCCTATGAAGATAATAAATATTAATATAAGATAATACGAAAAAAATAAATTAAAGTTAAACATTGAAATTCTAACAATAAATTACCTGAAGAAGACCGGTATTCCCGGCAATCTCAGTTCCCCTAACCCTCGAATCTTTTTGAAGGTTAACAAGTAGGTAAGCCAGGGTGGCAGTTCCCCACGAGTACTGATGCGTCATCCCGAGATCACCCTGAAACCAATGTAGATAGTGAACGTTGACCCTCTTGCCGAGCATATATAGCAGATACGCTCTGGTTGTTCGAATAGCTCTGGTGTCATCTATGACGACCCCAGCCATTTCCAACTTTTCGGTTCCTCCAAACTTCTCCCTTAGTGAACGCAGCTATATTTTCTTGCTCATACCTTGACCTTTCTTCGTTGGCATCCCCGGTTTATCTCCACTGACCAATTTAAACTCAGATTCGGCTTCGTTCTTCTCTCATCCAAGTGTATCTTTCACAAGTGCATAAAGATCACTCCATGACATGTTGTTGTTAAAACCCTCAGATACTGATTTACCATCCACCTCTAGGCCAATAATTGATTGGACATCATCCGGCGTTATTGTCATCTCGCCGAATGGGAGATGAAACGTATCGGTTTCAGGCCAATAACGTTCCCAGAAGGCTGCGCAGACGACACTGTCATACTCCCACATCGAATTGGTAATTCCGGGAGCTAACCCGGTACTATTTACGAGAAGTTGTACGGCCGTACATTCATCAGTTAAGGGCCAATGTTGATCCCTTTGACGAACCAATTTCTTGATCGCCTGTGTATGATCCTACAAAGAATAAAAACAAATTTGTTTTATTTACAAAAGTTAACAAATAAATATTTAACAGAACAAGAGAAGTGTTTAGATTAATACCTTGGTCGCAGCAACTTTGGCAGCCCAGGAATGGGGATAACCAAATAATATTGCAGATTTTTCTAGGGCCTCACCCCAAAGTCCTCCATTCCTCCTCTTAGGCCACAGTTGAGGTTCGGCCTTTTCTTTGTGAATTTCTTTGGAAACCCTTTTCTTTGCCTTTTCTTTGGGAATTTCTTTACCTTTGGCTTGAGGGACATGTTGTTTTCTGTCCCTCTCTTCTTCCTCGTTTTGTTGATCTTGTGGTGGTTCTCTAATCACAAGAGAACCTCTAGGTGTTGGTAGATCACCCAAGCCTTGGAACACACTATATTCCTCTTGTGAAATTTGAGGAACACTACCACCACCTACCTCAAAAGATGGATTATGGGTCTTACTCACGCCTCTCTTCTGAACCCCTAAATGCTTTCTGTGGCGAGGGGTCAGAGTGTGAGAAATTGGTGTTAAACGGTTACCCCTCTTATTCTTCCTACAACACACAAGCAATACAAGTTAGATAATTTCCAAGCAATTCAACTTCAACTAAAAAAATTGACTACACAAGATTATTTACGGTTGGGTTTTTCTCAAAATCCAACCGTAAATTTCCAGTTTTAAAATTTTGTCACTATTTTACGGTTAGGTTTTAACAAAAACTCAACCGTAAAATACATGTAAAAAGATGTGCACACTTTTCTTACGGTTGGGTTTTTCTAAAAACCCAACCGTAAGACTCTAACAAAAATTTTGTTTGCGCTATTGTTACGTTTGGGTTTCGAGAAAAACCCAACCGTAAATTTTTTTAAAAAAATAGTGCAAATTGTTTACGGTTGGGTTCAATTTTGAAACTCAACCGTAATATCCTTAACTCTTCATCTTCTTCCCTTAAATTTACGGTTGGGTATTGAAAAAAAACCCAATTGTAATATGAAGAACATGATATATTACGGTTGAGTTTTGACACGAACCCAACCGTAACATCAATTGTGTCCAACTGTTTTTAAAGCAAAAACACAATCAAACATGCGAATCAATCAATTAGAAGTTCTAAGAATAACATCGGTTTTGTTCAATACCTTAGATACACCATTGTTGGATTTTGCGGTGATTGGTTTTGCTTTTCACTATCGATTTCTTCTTGAATCTCTTGATTAGGTTGAAAGGAGCAGGGTTGATTGCCATCACTACTACCTTTAACGCCTTTAGTATGCTTCTTAATCTCGAATTGTTGAGTTTAATCGACAAAGAATTTTGCGAATCGACGATGAATTTCGATGGATTACAGTTGGGTTTTTGTTTGGTTTTTGATAATTTAGTTTTTGAAAGTTATGAAAATGAATAATGTTAAGGGTGTTTAGTTTAAATTGGCATAAGGGTAAAATCGACATTTAACCAAACCCCCTAGGACATCCCTTAACGAAAAATTGGGTCACCTCGCCTCCACTTGGATCCCCTCCAAGATTTTGGAGCCCCTATATCAAGCTTCAAAAAAAAGGTATATTAAAGTGTCATAAAAAACCCATGGGCACTAAGTTTAATCGTTGTTTTAGATTTGCTCTGCCCCAAAATCTGCACGTTAACTCAAAGTTTGTATTGTAACCCAAAAATTGATTTGTGATCCAAAACCCGGTTATGCGACCGAAAATGTAACTTGTGTCCTAAAATCTACATTGTGAACTAAAATATGTATCGTGATATAAAATCTACCATCAATCGAAATTTTCCTTAATTACCCAGAATGTCCTATGTGATCAAAACATACTTAGTGACTCAAAATATACCACATGATCCAAAATCTGTATTATAAATTTATGACTTGAAGTTCGTACCGTGACCTAAATTCTACTTTTTGACCTTGAGTCCTATGACACTTTCCTTGTGACCTACAATCTATCTCATAGCCGTTAATAGGCCCTAAAGGCTCAAAATCTGCTTTCGTGGACCAAAACTTGTTTTGTTAAACAAAAGTTGCCTTATGATATGAACAGTTTCCCCCAACTCATGTTTTCCACGTAGTCCAAATCTTTTATGTGGCTTAAAATATAAACTCTAACCGAAAACTTATTCAACCTTAAAATTCCAATTTTGAACCAAAATTTATCGTGGACAAAATTCACTATTGTTATATAAAATTTGTCTTACGACTCAAACTTTACCTCTTAACCCGAAATCTATTATATAACTAAACCTAAATTTTTCATATGATTTAAAATAATTGTGATCTAAAATCTACGTTATCACATAATTTTTTCTTCGTGACTCAAAATATGCACAGAAACCTAAAAATTAGGTTTTTGTTAACTAAAAAACCGAATTTCATTCGATGAAAAGAAGGCTACATAGGTCTACGTTTAATTGGTTAAGGAAAGGAGCAGGGTCGCTCCATTTCAAACCATCCAAACGAGCATAATTTTCTATAAAGTTTGTTATCTTGTTTTCCTCTCTACCAATGAAAGCTAAATTACAGATACAAAATATCTTTAACTTTCTTTTACAATCCACTGATAAAGCATGACAGGACCAAGGGCTCGAAGTCGTGATGCCATTGACGTCATCGATGATCATCTTTTTATCTCCTCTAAACAAAATATGGCTCCATCCTTTCTCTTTAGCCCAACAGATGGTTTCTCTCAGAGCCATAGCTTCCGCTTGATGACTAGATCCGACCCTAGCCACTCCGGAAAAACCTGCTATGAAAGAGCCCTTTTGAGTGCGGGCTACTGCCCCAAAACCTGCTGCATAGTCAGTTATAGAATAAGAGCCATCAAAGTTTATAATAACGTAATCAACATCTGTAGAGGCCCAGGAAGATACAAGGCCATTTTCAGAAATAATGGCCTTCTGGAGGTACTGCAGGTGTTTCGACTGAGATTGGGAGTGAGGGTCAGAAATGGTTGTGGGTGGGGCCTGATTGGTAATGAAACTGGGGTGAGATGGCCTACTAGAGTTGGTTGGGTTACGGAGTGATGGCTGACAAGTTGGAGTAGAATTCCTGGTGGGAATGGTAATTGCTGCAATTGACTCATGAGTACATGGGTCGACTGGGTTTTGATGATTGGCTAAGGGGATTTGGCGATTGCCAATACCTGACGAGAGGTGACTGAGGGGGCCTTGAGGCTGAGGGGTGGGATGGGTTTGGATGTAAATGGGAATGTGATGAAGGATTGGGTTAGTGGGAGGTGTGTGATTGATATTGATGGATTGGGTATGGGGTGAGGCCATGGTTTTGGCTATGATATGGAGAACTGTGATGGGATTGGGTTTTACCTCATCGAAAATAATGTCACACCTGTGCTTCCAGATCCGCCATAGAATATTGGTTATATAAGCAGTCGAAGTTTTATCTTTGAAAGAAATCATGATGTTATGCTTATGCCAGGATTTTATCCATTCTATAATGTAATCGTAAGATAACATGTTGGTGTACAAATTGGGCCAAAGTGTCGGCCATATTTTCTTTGCAAGGTCACAGTGCATAAAGAGATGTGTACTGGTTTCCACATGCTTGTTACAAATTGGGCAAAGTTGGTCCTTAACATCCATATGTTTGAAAATTTTACTTCTGATTTTCAAGGTTTGTTTTACCATTTTCCATATGAGGAGATTTATTCTGTATGGGGTTTTGATTAGCCAAATATTTTTCCATATCCCAGGTTCCACTTGACTGGTTCTGGTAGGAGGCATATTCGTTTGGACTATTTTTTTGTAGGTAGAGGCTACTGAAAAGGTCCCATTTGTGGTGAGATTTCATCCCATTTCATCCCGTCCTCCCTAGAGGATAGGAATAATCGATATTTCATCGATTTGGATTCTGGAAAATAGATTCCTAATGATGGAACAATTCCATGAATGGGTTTCATGGTCAATGAGCTCACTAACCCAGGTAAACCCATAATTTCTTTGGTTTTCAGTAACTTCTTCTAATTTCATACTTTTTAGCCAGTTATAATCCCAAATCTTGACTTGGGTACCATCTCCGATGGACCAGAAGTGATGGTCCCGGATAATGCTTATGCCCTATAGGATCCCTCTCCAAATCCAGGTATCCCTAGAGTTTTTTTGAACATTCAGGGGGTTGGAGTTGGGGAAGTAACGGGCTTTCAACAACCTTGCCCAGAGGTCGGTCTCATTATGAAATAATCTCCATGCAAGTTTAGTAAGCATGGATTCATTAAACATGTTCAGATTTTTGAAGCCAAGCTCCCCAACACTTTTCGGCTGGAAAAGGGAATCCCAGGCCCCCGGAGAGTGGCCTCTAACATTGCTTTTTCCCGTGTTCCAGAAATTCCTTTGGATTTTGTCCATGGAATTTATAGATTTTTTTGGCATTTCGAGGCATCCCATCTGATAATTGGGAAGGTTATTTATGACCGATTGGATCATAGTAGCTCTTCCGGCTTGGGATAGCATTTTGGATTGCCAACCTTGGAGTTTTGTGGACATACTCTTCAGGATAAAGTCGAAGGTTAGAGTTCTAGCTTTTTTCCGGAAAAGGAGGAAACCTAGGTATTTCTCCTCTTCCGTCATTCTAGGCATATCAAGCCAATTCCCTATTGTTTCTTGAAGACCTTCTTCGATATTCTTACTACAATAAATTCCTGATTTATTGAAGTTGATGCACTGGCCGCTAGACTGGCTAAATTCCTCTAAAATGGAAAGAAGGTTATTAACTTCCATCTGATTTGCCTCGATGAAGATAAGACAATCGTCGGCAAAAAGAAGATGAGAAACCGGGGGGCCTGATATAGAAATTTTAGTTCCACTTAGAAAACACATGTCATTGGCACTGTCTATCATTTTAGACAGGGCCTCCATGCAAATTATGAACAGGTATGGGGAGAGGGGATCCCCTTGTCTAATGCCTCTGGTAGGCTTGAAAAATTTGCAAGGCTCTCGATTAAGAATAATGGAGTAGGTGGAAGTAGAGATGCATTGATTTATGAGGCTACACCATCTATCGGAAAATCCCATTTTCCTCATAACCGCTACGATAAAGGACCATTCTATCCTATCGAAAGCTTTACTCATGTCCAGTTTTATCCCTAGTCTGCCGGAAATTCCTTTTTTCCTTTTCATTGCCTCCACCACTTCTTGGCCGATGATAACATTGTCATGGATATTTCTGGTAGGGATAAAGGCTGATTGGGCCGGGGATATGATTCTGTTAAGGATAGGTTTTAATCTGTTTGCTAGAATCTTAGAAATGATTTTATAGATGGTGTTGCAAAGACTAATGGGTCTGAAGTCAGCTGGGGTTTGGGGAATTTTGGTCTTGGGAATAAAGGCGATATAGGTGTTGTTAAGCTCTTTTAAAATGAATCCAGTGGTGAAAAAGGCTTTGATAGCTTTACTGACATCCTCCCCTACAATTTCCCAGTTGTGTTGATAAAACCCCGCTTGAAAACCATCTGGTCCAGGGGCTTTCCAAGGTTTCATACTGCTAATGACACTTTGGATTTCTTCAGATGTAGGGACCTCCACAAGGTTTTCATTTTCATGATGGGTGATGGTAGGATTGAAGAGTTGCAGAATATTTGGATCTATTATGTTTTTACTAGTGGAGCTAAAATCTATCTCATAGCCGTTAATAGGCCCTAAAGGCTCCAAATCTTCTTTCGTGGACCAAAACTTGTTTTGTTAAACAAAAGTTGCCTTATGATATGAATTAACAGTTACCCCCAACTCATGTTTTCCACGTAGTCCAATTCTTTTATGTGGTTTAAAATATAAACTCTAACCGAAAACTTATTCAACCTTAAAATTTTAATTTTGAACCAAAATTTATCGTGGACACAATTCACTATTGTTATATAAAATTTATCTTACGACTCAAACTTTACCTCTTAACCCGAAATCTATTATATAACTGAACCTAAATTTTTCATATAATTTAAAATAATTATGATCTAAAATTTACGTTATCACATAATTTTTTCTTCGTGACTCAAAATATGCACAGAAACCTAAAAATTAGGTATTATAACTTAAAATTTGACTCATGATCCATTTTGTCATGCAATCCAAAATTAGTTGCTCAGCAACTCAAAATGTGTTATGTGGTTCAAAATCTGCCTCGTGGCAGAAAATATTATCTGGGGGCCCAAATCAACTTTGTCACCTTAAATCTTCCACGCTACCAAATTCTACGATGTGAACAAAACTTTGTTAACCCATAATGTACCTCATGACCCAATATCAGACATTGTGACTTATTGTTTGCCATGTGGGGCAAAACATGCATTATGAGACAATATTTGCATTAAAATCTGTACTGTGACACAAAATATGTCATTTTGATACAAAATTTTCCGCGTCATCCGAAATCTGTTGTGTGATTAAGAGTTAATCATGAAATTAAAACAAGTTATGCCCCAAATATCCTGTATTATCTATCCATAATCGACCATGTGATCCAAAGTCTTTCACATGACATAAATTTTTTTTGGGAATCAAAACCTGCTATAATGACTAAAGATATTTCCCGTCATAAATATTAGTTGTGAATTGTGATTCAAACCTTGTCGGTATGACTCAAAATTTATCAAGTGATCCAACCTACACAATAATCCAAAATTATCCTAGCCCATAGTCTGCTCACTAACTCAAAATGGCCAACATGAATCCAAACTCTTAACCCTTAACCTAAAAAATATATTGCGACCAAAGTTTTGTTTTGTAACTCAAAAATGGTTACCTTTATCTAAAATTTGGCGTGACACCCTAACTTAACCTAGTGACTCATATCCTGCATTACGACCTCAAACCTCATTCGTTGCCAAAATCTATCGCTCTGCAATCAAAATTTGGCGTGTGACCCAAATTTATTTTGGCGCAAAAAAATTGCACCATGACCCTAACTTACATTGTGCCCAAAATTATCCTGTGAACCGAATGGCTCATGACCCATCTTCCATCATAACTCAAATTTATAGAATTACTCAGTACGAGCATGATAATACGGACAATTAAAATGCTAACGAGAAGCAATTCTAACACGTTGCAAACTAACGAAAAAGAAGAAGAAAAGTGCAATAAACTAAATTAAAAAAAATCTATATCTTAAGAGCATCTCCAACCAATCCTCTATATTTTTTCTACGTGTTTGTTACGTAAAGATGTATTTTTTGATTTTTAATTATATTTAGAAAACACCATAAAAGTATCTCCTACCATGTAATTTATAGAGAAAGTGGTATGATGTGTGTCATATGTGCAACAAATTACTTAAAATATTTTCCACTAATACTAATAAGTAATGTGGCGGTAGTGAGGATCGTTCCCACGAGGAGCTGTGAATTGTTATTTTTTTTCAACTTCTTATGTAACCAAGGGGGAATTGTAGTGAATTAATCTAAAGTAAACTAATAAAAATAATAACAAAAGTAAATAAAGATTAAGATTAAGGTGAGAAAATAATGGTTAAGGATTTTATCTTCCATCGCCAGTCATGCTCCTCAATCGATTAGAATCATCATCCCTTCTCTCTTTGTACCAATAACTCTACAGTATCTCCAATCGGTGTAATACTTCGTTACGCCTCCACATGTCAACACATACTGCAATCGCTAATATATGAATTCTTCTCCACCAAATAACCTAGTGCTTATTGCTAAGAGATTCAACTTGAGAAAATCATTAATATCCGTGAGACGAGTTACTCATAGGCAATATGTCGCACTTGTCGTGGCACATTCAACCTAGGCCAAGCTTTACTTGAGACTTCCTTCACGATTCGCACAACTAATGATCACAAATTGCTACTTGTTGCTAAGGTTCCTGGTATAATTACCCAAGAACCCTAACTAGCTATAGAAAAGCTCCCGAGCTTATTTAATTTGCAACGTAAACATTCAAAAGAGAATCAATCATATCATATGAACACAATCACATAATTGTTATACACCGTAAAACATGAACGATAAAAAGAGATCTTGAATATTAATAATAATCATCCAGATTGATTCATATGTTTAGGACTTCGGATTGCATCCCTAACCAATAAAAGAAAGTTACCTACTCATGGATTTCTCAAAACACATGAAAAATATACAAGATAAGAGGGAGAAGAAGAAGAAGGTATCACGGTATGATGATAGATAGATATGATCTAGGAAGTCTTCTTATATAGGAAATCAAGTATAGGAGTGCCCGTTCTCAAAAATAGGTCTTGGAAACTCAAAAATAGCATAAAAACCCGTTAAAATACCTAGCTCACGTATCTGCCTCGGCCGCTTGACCCTCCAAGAAAATCCTGAACTTATTTTTTTCATCACTTCTCCATACGATGTAGGAATGACCTCATTCTTTCGCCGTTGGATTCGTTTCTTCGTTCTCTATGACATGGTGATGAGAAATCCTGAATTTGGATGACTTCCACTTGGTCTTGAGTTCTTCTTCCTTTTATAGCACTTTGTATCCATTTCTTTTAGAGATATAACCTAACAAAAGACATAATATACAAAGTAATAATAATATAAGGTAATTCACATGAAATCTAGCAAATAAGTGTAAGAAAATAGTACTTAGAATATGTAAATTATGGACTTATCATGGTAGCATAGTTAACTAGATTCTCTATTGGTATGATCTTAATAATCAATATTTTTCTAGTGTAAAAATATATAAATAAATTGACTGAAATATTTTCTAAACTAATATCGACGACTAGGATACCTCACATCCTTTAGGATCCTCTAAAACTAGAGGATCAGATAGAGGATGTGGGAACAATTAACATGTAAACTCTGATGGGTTATCGTAGGCATAATAAATTACTTCACTTATTTCCCACCAATACCAGCAAGTAATATAGTGGTAGTAAGGATCATTCCCACGAGGAGTTGAGTAATTAACATGTTATTCGGATTAGCAAAACATCAAGAACAAAAATAAATACTAAGTGGAATGGTCGATTAATTAAAATAACTAAGAAAAAAAGATGATTAATTAGATAATCCTTCGTCATTACCGAACACTCTTCAAACCAGTATATTTAACTATCTCTTGTTAATCATACACATCAACAACTGCAAGATAACATGCACGCTTAGTTATCCAAAAAATTCATAATTTCACCGAGTAATAACTAAGCTTTACTACCAGATTCAATCCGACTAAGCCACCAAGAAGTACACTCTCAAGGTGTAACCTAGTCGAATGCTTTAGGTTTTAGGTTGAACATAGTAGTTAAACTCAATAGGCTTGGTTTACTTTCTAGTGTTGTTTTTACACGCGATTTCTCCACATGATTCCTCTTCAATGTATCACGTTTTCTACTTGTTTAAAGGATTGTTAGATAATTACGGATCTCCCAATCCTTTAAGTATTGAAAGTGTCGAGCATCGAATTATGTGTCATTAACTTGCAAAAGACTCGAACTAGGGGAAAAGCTCGCCCTAGAAAATCCCAAGCATCAATTCCTTTTTTCCTTCTCGGACATACCCATATTAAGCCCCATAACTAACAACAAAAACCAAATCCAAGTTGGTTTTAGCGTTTTGATAATAACTTCTTCGTTCTTTGTTAGAATTAAATGATCTTGGCTTGCTAAAATCGTTTTTATATTCTCTACAAGATATAGGTGACTACTTTTAAATTTGCACGACTTCCACCTTGTCTTTGATCCGTATTCCTTTGTAGTACTTCACTTATTCATTACTTTTATTTCCATTTTCATTTTTTTTGGATGACTCACCTAACAAAAGGAATAAACTAAAAAACAAGCATAATACAATATAATTCACAAGAAACATAACAAATAAACATGTGAATTCGATATCAAAATATAGTAAAAGAAGCATTTATTAGACTCATATCTATATAATGTACTAATTCTCCGTTGGAAATAAATTTTTGTAAAAAAATGGATATATCCAAGGTGGCCAAAAATATAGGAAAATACCATTGTCTCGTAGTAAATTTTTTGTAATGGTCTCACAGATTAAATCTTAGGAACTTCCCTTAAAATTAGTGGGCCATTAATTACTAATTGATATCACCTTAGAAAATATTTGGGATATAGATAATATATAAAAATTTTATTAAAATATAAAATGTTTGGGTATATCGTATATGTTTTAGAACACAATATTTTATTCTTATGTTAAATTCAGAAAGTTGGTCTGGTGGTATGAACACTGCTCATGAAGACCTGAAGAAGCATTGAAGACAAACGAAGACATCATCCTTCAGATTGAGCTTAGTAATTATAGACTTGACTTATTCCATTTCTATCTATTTTTCATACAAGTATTTATTCATCGAAAACATAACACATGAAGTTGAGTTTGATACAATAACTTTAGTATTGTTGACTTGTTCAGTAAACAATGATCAAAGTATCAAAAGGAGATATACATTAGTTGTTTTAAAAAGTTAGAAGTATATAGAGTTACAAAGTATAGTTTATCTATGGACTTCGTGTTTATAACATTGCACTAATTGGTAACTTGTTATTATTTAGTGTGTTGAACTTCCGGGTGAATCCAAACCTTAATAAATATGTTTGAAAGCAATTTTACAAACATAGTTTAGGAAGTAAACTCGAATCTTGTTTCAAAGTTGAAAAAGGGATTCAGGACCCATCCAATGTCAGGTGTTATCCTGACTGAATCTAACTTACTTTTACATTTTTGATTGGTCTGTTAACATTTACGGTCTTTTTGCATATATCGAGATGTACATGAGTTAGTTTGGAAAGTTCATTAAAATGTTGACATAATGATTTGAGCATGTGCTAAACTCTAATTTCTTAATAATCAAGTATATACCTTTGATATCTAAGGAAAGATTTTAAGATTTCGATTTTTTATATCATATTTGGTATCGAATTATATGCTTTCTATTCCCAGAGGTTTGTATATCCCTAGTAAGCTATATTATTTAAGTACATGTCAAGTGCTAGCTAATCTCAGTTGCCATACAATGAGAGAAATCAATTAGAAATATTTTGTAAAAGGGTCATAAATTTAGTGTTTTTATGATATAATTATATATTTTCCATTGTCAGAGGTTTGCACATCTCTAGTACTATTAAAGTACATGTCATGTACTAGTTAATCTTAGTTAATGTATTCGGGTCGTAGACCGACTAAAGATTAAGTTGACAGTATAAACTTTTTACCACAGTTCCCTTGTTAAGTAGTCCAATGTCATTGTATCCTAACCCCGTTTCACATCGAAATAATTTCAGCTATTTTATTTAGATTGTCGATCTTATGTACTAGTTGACGACTGGGGATAATTCTTTTGATTTGATCCATTTATGATAGAACATGCTTCACAACTCTTTTTTTTATGTTATTGTAGAATAGAAATGGAGTTGGCGATCTTCTTTTGTCTTCCTAAAAATCATCATCAATTCTAACAATAAAAATATCATTACCTAAACATCTCTCATTACTCACTTCTCACGTACCCATAAATATAATGAATCATTAAACCTTTTTAACCAGATGAGACAAACAAGGGTGCATCCTACTCGATTTACTATCTCAGCTGTATTACCAGTTTGTGGTGAAAAAAACTAGTTTCTTACATGGGAAACAAATAAATTACTCCCTCAGTTTCAGGAAAAGAGTTACTTTTCCTATTTGCACAATTGTTAAGGAAAGATGAGAGAGAATAACTTTGTAATTTATTTTCAGAGTTACCTTAACAAAAAGTTTAATACTACATATATCTTTATAATGAGAATAATAATATTTCTTAAAATAATAAGGGTAGTTTTGAAAGTTTGTTATATTGAAAATGAAAGTAACTCTTTTGTTGGAACACAAATTTAAAGAGAAAGTAACTCTTTTCCTGAAACAGAGGGAGTATTTGGTATTGAAATATGGGTTTGATTCTGATGTTTTTATTGAGAGTAGTTTGATTGATATGTATGGGGAGGTTATGAAATAAGCTATGCAGAGAAAGTTTTTGATGAAACGCCCGATGAAAAATTAGTTACATTTTAACTATTTAGATTTTTTTAAAAACTGTCCAATTATAGCTATTGATGTTGGCATCTAGAAACCAAAATCATATTTTATAAAAAGACAGTGCAGTTTTTAGAGAGGGAAATAGATGTAGGAGTGATCTAGTTGATGCATCAATACGGGTTCATCTTGTTCAACATTTTATTCTTATATATATATAGTTCCATTGATATCAGCTGGTTTTGTTTTTGTATTGGGTCCAAACAAGGCTAATAACTCTTCTTGGTTTTCTATTGTACATTCTCCATCGGTTACGACTAGTACTGGGATTTACTTTTCTTATTCTTCTATCACTACTACTTTATCAATAGCTAAAGAAAGTTGTAATCGTTGTGTAAACAAAAAATGATAGGTCTTCGTTATCAATATCAATATGATCAAAATGAAAAAAAAAATCATCACAAGAAGCTCTAGCTATCTTCAACTATTCGTCTTCTCCGTCGGTTGGCATCTAGAACTTTTCAGTTAGAATCGTTCTTTGACATAATCCTAGTTTAATCGTCGGTACCAGGAGAGAAAGACGGTTTGTTACCAATCCAAATAACATCTGTTGATTTTGATCGGTTTGAATGAGACGAACGGTTAGATGAGAAAAAATATTTGGGTGCTGATTTAGGAGGGAAAAAACAAACAAACTTCTTTTACAATATTCAAACAGGAAACATCATCTAACTGATGGTCAGGGTCTTAAAAAAAATACTAACTGACGATTTTGTAACAGTCTTTGGTCGGTCTACGACCCAAATATATCATATTCTGTGATACATACCCTAATTAGATAATAAACTTACGACATTTTTAGAAAATAAATCAATCGATTATGAGTTGGATATTACTTGGTATTTGCTAATTTCAGAAATATATTATTATTTAAATTTGGTAAATAGGTATTTCTAAACAAGCGCTGGTCATAACACTATAAATAGTGAGTCTTATATTCTTACAAACTCATCCCAGAACACACCTTCTGTAGAGTGAGGAAAATCCAATTTATTAAAGAGATATGAGTAATCTAATTAGGTGAAACATCTTGCATTGCCTTTTGTTAAAGTCTTCTTGTGGATCAAGAAGCCTCTATTTTTACCGTTGGTGGAAGGCTAAATTATTATTTAGCTTTCGTTGATTACTTTTGTTTGAATTAACAGTGTAGTCATCTTTGATCAATTAAACTTGGTTATTCAAAGGTCCTTCTCTTCTCATGTAAGGCCACTCAAGTTTGTTTAAAGATTTGACTAGTACATATCTAAGTGATTCTGGATCTGTAGATATAACTGTTGATCAGTCAATGTTAACAGACTCCGTTCTTTGCGGTTGATCAATAATTGGATCAAGCTATTTTTAAGTGGTTACTTTTGAATGTTAAAATTGAAGATTGAAGAATTTTATTTATGGTTCTAATCTTTGTGCGTGACTTTATGTGAACTTGATTCTCTAGGATTACACAAACAATTTATCTTAACAAACATCAAGCTTGTTGAAGATGGAACAAACTGTCTAGTTGTATTAAGTTGCTTGGATATAGTTTGTTTCATATTTATTATATTATTTCGATAATCATTGTCTTGGTTTTATTATTAAACAGAAGATCCTTTTGACTTTACTTTATCAATGATGTAAAGATTGGTTCTGGGTGATTAATAAGTGAGTTTGCTACTGAAACTGGTTATTCCTTTATTGTTTCGGGTTACGGTCCAAATGAGTCGAGTGCAAAAATCTTCACATTGGTGAAGTGACTCAAGATAATGGACTCTTTCTTGAGATTCACGTTCCTTGGTCATATTGGTTGTAAGCGCAATGATACTGAAGGAACTAAGTAACTTAGGGTAGTTTATTTATGATAAATTATACGAAGTTACGGTAGTCAATTTGTATACTGGTTTAATTATGAGAGTATTTCAAAACTGGACTACGTCCCGGGTTTTTTTTCCCGAGCAGTTTTCCTTGTTAACAAAACTATTTTATTTGTGTTCTTTTAATATTTTTACATTAAAGTAATTCAATTGTAAAAGCATTATTCCTACACTCATATAATTGAATATTATTGGATTCAAAATATTTGTAGAGTACTCGGTACCCTTGTCTTTTCAGTACGGTTATGGGCCTACACATAATTGACAATGGTTCAAGTCATATCCCTTACAATTCACTAGGGTACATGTATATGTATATTATAAAAGTCCGGGAACGGGGCTTTGGGTCCTTGGGAGGTTTGGTGATACAAAAGATTTTTTTAGTTGTTTTGAATCTTGGTTTTCAAAATGCTTTTTTTTAGATGAAAACAATTGTACTGCAAAATAGTACTTTCAGGTAGGTTCGAGAGATCAAGCTTGAACAGGACGAGCCTAAATAAAAAAAAGACATTGACGTCCTGCTACGATCACAAAGGTGGAGAAGATTCGGTTGGTCTTAGGGGAGGGAAGCAAAAAAGGTTGAGAAATCACAGAGTGATGAATAATTATAGTATGTAGTTTAAGAATTGATTATCTCTGGGATAGATCTATAATTATATATTTTTCTCTTAGTTCCTTGCCGAATAGATGAAGTCATCCATTTATAGTCTGATAAGAAACACATTGATTTCTCGTAAGTGGTAGAAGTTACAAAAGAAGTGGAGGAGTAACGATTGTGGAGATTGTAGTGGAGTCATGTCCAAAAAATAGGGAGGACTTGTTTGACTACTACTCCTCGTGCACTCAAATGCTTTGAAACTGTCTCACTACTTATTAACTTCTTGTGATGTGTTTCCACATCACACGATTGTCGTAGACCGCTAGGCCAATACCCCAATGAGAATCCCCTCATGTGTTGTATTTGATATCTCGTATAAATAGTGGAGTCATGGACCGCCACTATTTTGATTTGGCCAAGTTAATAACTTGCTAATTCAGTGAGTCAAGTTGCACAACTCACTAGATTGGTAATCGGACTGATCAGTATCGAGTCTGATAAGTTTAGTGGTCGTATACTAGCTTAGGAGTAACATGGCTTAATTTTAATGGTCACATATCAACTTAGAAGTGACATGGCGTAAATATGGAAGTGTTCAAAGCCAAAAGTGCTCGAAAGTTCCCAAAGACCAGTCGTGGCGCATTCAGGAATCCGGGCAAAAGACTTGACAAGACACATATAAGATTGGTGCTGGCCTAATAACATCACCAATCTCGAGCTAGCGCCAAGAAGGAAGCTGGCGTTGGCATTAGGCGAGCACCAAAATTTAGCGACGTGGACGCTCCCAAAGTGAGGCTGGCGCTGGCTTTGGACAACACCGAGGAAAGAAGACCAGCACTATAGAGTGGTGATTCTCTTGATCTAGGATTCACCATTTGTTCCCAAGGAGCTTGTGCATAACGACGCGTCCTCAGGGAATAGTTCTTTAACCGTAGCGCTTCCAAGAGGAACAACGTATTATTTTTGACGTGTCCTTGAGTAAAATACTAGAGTGGCATATATTTAAGGACATAACGTCAAATTGTGATGTGTTCTTTGCGAACATGGAATTAAGCTGGAATGCATCACTAATGATCATGCGACTTGAGACTGGTTCAATATGGCATAAATATTGGAAATATTAGAGAGGCTACGAGATCAGTATAGAACGCCCGTAGCTATTTGTAGAGACTGTATTCTTAATTTTCCTGTGGAATATAAACAGAAATATAGTATTTCATAATTTGGTAAAAAGCCAGAAATATGCGCGGAAATATATGCGGATACTTCCACGTTTTCTGCTGCTAGGAAAAAGGGCAATTTTATAATTCTGACTCTTGTTAAAAACCCACCACCTACAATTTTCAAGGTCACCATTCTCTAAGTACTACTATTATTATTGATATTATATGATGACCGTTATTTTACTGACAAGGAGGATTATTTGTGGGTAATTAATTAGAATTAATTTTTATCAAATTGGGTTAAATTTCTTAGCTATAAAAACTGGGTTTGGAAAAAAGAAAGATATAGCTTTTTCGAGAGTTTTTTTAGCAAGTGTGGAAAGAGTAGAAGTTGGTTTGATTTATCATGGTGCAGAGAAATTGAATAAGAGATCATTCAGTTGTTTTATCCCATAGAGTTATCGGTAAAAAACTTCTGCTAGCACAATCAAGAGGCAGAGTCATGAAACACCTTAAAGAGAACGACCTAGTATGCGAAGAAGATAGGCCAAAGAGATATGTCATAATCTGGTATATAAAATTCCAAATGGTAGATGATAAATCTGTTGTTGCACAGACTCATAAATTTCATAAAATTGCTCCAGAAATTCTCACCAAAGGTATGAAAATTGATGAACCGTTTCAAGTAGGTGTAATGATCGATAAATTACCACCAAACTTGAAAAAAAATTGAAATGACAAAGGTACCAAGTACACCATAATCTTTTTGATATCAACTTATGCAGACTTACCTTGTATAATCTTGTCAAAACAATAACAACCAAAATATTATTTCCACAAGATGATTCTTGGTAATAGTCACGGTTCGAGTTGAACTAACTATGAGATCATTACCGAGAAGTGATTAACATACAATTATGAATACTATAATAATAACAATTATAATGCGGAAATTAAAGCAATCACGGAACTCATAAGATTTTGTTAACGAGGAAAATTGTTTGGCAGAAAATCCTCGGGACCTAGTCCAGCTTTGAATAATCTCAAGAAATTAAGTCGGTGTATAATTGATTACTGCAACTTCGTATAGTTGAGATTAAGTAAACTACCCTAAGTTACCCAGTTCTTTCAGTATCCATGTGCCTACAACCAATCTGGCCAACAAACGTGAATCCCAAGACAGAGTCCACTATTTTGAGTTGTTTCATTGTTATGAAGACTTCTGCACTTAACTCCTTTGGATCGTAACCTGGAAAAGCAAAGAACTAATATGTTTCATTAACCCACTGATATATGATTAATTTACATGATGTTGATTATAGATGTTGGTAAGAATGGTTTTCAAACTCTCGAACTTGTCCAGATTGATTTAAGATTTAAAAACTGATTTTAAATTAGAAAATATGCACAAAAGATAAAAATAATATTAGGAGAGACTGAGACTCAGGATTCCACCGATATTCATATTCATGGGGTTCAAATATTAATTCTAGACAATTATAGCTCATATACTAAAAGAATATTGACTCTGATTCTTTGCCAAAGTAGACTTTTAAAACATTAGATGTAAATTATAAGCATGGCGCATCAAAAGTACTTAAGACTAAGCATACACTATCAAACAAGATCACAAATAATTAAGAAAAGTCATAAAATAATTTAAATTAATCATAAAAAATTAATATATTTACCACAATCATGATAAATGGCTTCTTCCATTGTCCCAGTTATGGGGTTTAGCTCATCACGGCCAAAACTCTCAAAATATTGGTACATAGCTCAAAAGTGCTTGAGAAGAAGAGAAATACAAACAAGAGAATTAAAATGATTTATTGAATCTACGACATACTCTAGACGAAGTTGGAAAAGGACTGTCTTCCTTTGTATTAAAACCGAAACTGTTGCTTTACTGTAGCAAAAACTGTTGTTATAACTTATGAATTTGAAAGAATAGACAACGAAATCAACTACAATTTTCTACTTTTAGTCACGGTTTCTTCATCTTCTTCACGTGATGAACTTGCAGCAGCTGCAGATCTTTATGGATTTTGATTTCTTCGAAATTGGCCTCTACCAGCCCCCCTATTCTTTCCTCGCCTTCTTGTATTTATACTAAAGCTCCTACCCACTTCAAATCTTCATAAATATCTTCTATTCAATGAGAATAATCTTGGCAGATTCATCTCTTTCTCTCGATCTGGAAATTTTGTTCTCTTTAAAATCTCATTGATGATTTTCTTTCCTCTGATGTTGTTGCTCGAGTTATTAGGAGATATTGAACAGATTCGCATTAAAAAAAGAATATCCGAGTTTCCTTGTTTTAATTTTTTCTTCCCTGTTTTATCGATTCTCAATCTGTTCACGTGATATTTTGAGATTTCCTAGACTTATACGACTATTTTTATATGGTAAAAAAATAAGCTTGCCTTAAAGCCTTAAAACTCTCCAAATTTCTTTGATTCACGCAGCTGAGAAGATAATCTTCCCGCCAATTTTCCAATTTGAATTTGAGAAGAAGGTGACCCTTAACCAAAGTTAGGGTGCCTTTAGTAATTTCTCAGGGGAGGTGCCTTTAACATATTTTTTTGAGCCAATTTTTCCAAAAATGTTTATTTTACACAAACACCTACACACATAAAATACTATGATAAGTACAAAAATGAGCACTAACAATAAATAGAATGGAGACAAAACAGACACAAAAATGTGTCTATCAAATACCCCCAAACTTATTATTTGCTAGTCATCGAGCAAATCTAATCTAGAAAATAAAAATCCTAACTCACTATCGCAGGCATCGCGGTTGCACTTAGCGTGTGCAACAAGCCTTTGAACCCCCTAGGTGTCCCTAGTGGACGAGTTTTGTCTTGTGAGGGTTTACAAAGAGATATACCCACAAAACCTTTACGCCAAACTCTAGCTACTTGTGAACGATTGAGGGTAGACACTAAACAAGCTATTTAGTTGGCATACTAAATTCTTCGCCTATAAGAATCATTACCCTATATGAGTCTAATTGTTGTACACGAATTTTCACTCAGCGTACCAAAATTCATATAAGAATGCAAAACTCTACTCAAATAATCATCAAACGTTCCAGAACTGAATGAAAATTATCAACATTCACATTGCTCGGAATCAATCAAATTCAAACACATGGATAGATTAGAAGGTAGATATAGAAGTAATGAATGATGCACATGTTGACTAAGGTGAACGGTGTTTCACATATCTGTCTGAAGGTTACTGCCAGGATGAATCCTAATGGATTGAGATACACTCCCACTGGTCTTAATCCTTATACTTATATCGACTCATCTGGTATATACAAGGGTCCCAGTGATCGATTTATTGAAAATAAAATAATTATCTTTATATTATTAAATGTACGACAACATGATTGGATCAAATTGAATCCAAGCGCATGCTCCTTATCAGCATCTTACATGATAGTTCTCATGGATCCTGCGTTCCACGCTTGCTTAGGCGACGGAGACAGGGAGAACACATACATATTGTTATCAAAGTGTCAATACTCGAATTTTTTTTTCTCTGAATAATGGTCTGAAATACAATAATGGGGCTTGATCTCAAACACTTTACTTCATCCTGACGACGATAAAAATTCGATAATGGTACCCAACCAAATCACTTAGAGAAACAAAAAAATTGCAAACATAAAAACAGAAGGTGATATGGTCGAGGTAGACTTCGAGGTGTGGTGACAACCATCATGTTATTTCTAACACCTGACCTAGGCACACCAATTCCTATAGAAAAAGAGTTAAGTTTCCTTGTTTTAATATTTTCTTTCCTGTTTTATCGATTCTCAATCTGTTCACGTGATATTTCAAGATTTCCTAGACTTATACGACTCCTTTTATATGGTAAGAAAATAAGCTTGCCTTAAAGCCTTAAAACTCTCCAAAATAATCTCCAAATCTTGTCTTTGATTTACGCACCTGAGGAGATAATCTTCCCGCCAATTTTCAAATTTGAATTTGAGAAGAAGGTGCCCCTTAGCCAAAGTTGGGGTGCCTTTATTGATTGGGGTGCCCTTATCCGAATAAG
This sequence comes from Papaver californicum, assembly GCA_023531435.1. Classification (NCBI taxonomy): domain Eukaryota; kingdom Viridiplantae; phylum Streptophyta; class Magnoliopsida; order Ranunculales; family Papaveraceae; genus Papaver; species Papaver californicum. Next base: position 3,909,931 of record JAJJMC010011034.1, on the reverse strand, counting down.
GGGTGCCTTTAGTAATTTCTCGGGGGGTGCCTTTTTAACATATTTTTCTGAGCCAATTTTTTTTTTAAAAATATTTATTTCACACAGACATAAAATACCATAATAAGTACAAAAATAAGCACTAACACTAAATAGAATTGAGACAAAACAGACACAAAAATGTTTCTATCACAGACTAGGCAGAAGTCCGACACTGGAGAGATGTGCAAGCTTGGAGATGCATAAGCTTGGATATGTGCAAGCCTGGAGATGTGCAAGCTTGGAAATATGCACAAGCTTGGATATGCACAAGAGCTTGGAGGTATGCACAAGGGCTGGTAGGTGCTAATGATGAAGAAGCATAGTAGCCAGTGTGAATGCTAGGTCTATCGTTGGGATTATCCCAGCGTCGTGCACAAGGGTATGGCTTTGGGCTAGTCCGAGCGTCGTGCATAGGAAGGGTTGGAAATGGGCCAATGTGTGTTTCGTGCACTGTCAATGCACTATCCTGTGCTAGCGTTAATCAGTTTCAGGCACTGAGACTAGCCCGACATGGTGTACACATTAGGTTTGACGCTGGGACTATCCCAACGCCGCACACATTAGGGTTTTGATGCATTCCTCTTTTGTGCAAATATTGGATTTTTGGGCGAATCACGACTATTGATACATGGTGTCAAGGAATTCAGTCGGGGAATTATTGCACTTGACGTACGCTCAAATTTGTGCTATTCGATTTAGTGGATATCCATTTAAGAGCAAGACATTCATTCCAGGATAAAATCTTTCTGAATATATATATATATATATATATATATATATATAAGCGCACACACATTGCAATTCTTCATAAATTCTCCGATGATACATGATACACACAAACATATATATATATGAAGGATTGCAACGAGCACCATTACTTCTCTAAAATCCCAGTAATTCAGAGGAAATTCAATAAGATGAGTATATATGTACTATATGCATAGAATATTGAAAGTTCAGTCGGGCGAGAAGCATTGACATTGTGTGTATGTGCATATTTATAGAAAGGCTATAAGATCAGCATAGAATGCCTATAACTATTAATAGAATCTGTATTCTCAATTCTCTTACGGAATGTGAAACAGAAATACATGTTCCATATATCTGGTACAGGACCATAAACAAATTTGTAAATTCTATATTCCTGATACGGAACAGAAAGGATTTTATAATTCTCCCTTTTGCCAAAAACTCACTATCTACAATACCCAAACACCATTAGAGATGCTCTTGATTTAATATCTAGATTAGTTAAAGTCTTCAAAATAAATAATAAAATTAACGAAATTTAAGGAGGAGTAAATTTGAGATAAAAAATCAACATAAAAAGGAGTAAAACACCAAGGTGACAAAACTTAGTAGTCAAAAAACCTACCCATAAGTTGGGATCCATAAAAACTCCATATTAAACAAAATTGATAAAAAAAAAACATAAATTTTTAAAAAAGTTCAAATTAGATCATTTTCATATTTTAATAATACCATAACCACCCTTCTCGTACAAATCTTTCTTCCTTCATTTATTCTTCTTCTTCCATCGCCTTCTCCTTCTCCTCCTCCCACCAACAATAGTAGCTTTGCCACCACTAAACCAGTGAGAAGAGATAGATCCGGAAGCAACGACACCTCCGCCTCCTTCACCAACACCTCCTTCTCTTTTCTTTTACTTTTATATTCAGATATGCCATCAACATCACCTCCTCCTTCTCATTTTATCATTTACAAACACCACCAACACCTCCATACCATCATCATCGAAAATCATCACCAGAAAATAATGATATATCATCATTGTTGAAATTAACGTTTATGTTGGTGAAATGGCAGGAAAATGATGAAACCAGATATGGTTTCATCAAATTTTATAAAAACTAAACAACGTTGAAACCAATGTTTTTGTTGGTGAAAAAAGTAAGTTTTGTTGAAACCAAATTTTGGTTTCATCTGATTTCTACCTATTTTTTATCGTGAAACCAAAGTTTTTATGGTGAAACAATAAGTTTATGTTGAAACTAAATTTGGTTTCAACTAATTTTTTTCTAGTTTATTCAGTTTAGTGCATTTGGTTTCTTCGTTGAAGTTATGTTGGTGAAATGGCATTTTTATGTTGAAACCAAATTTTTGCCTAATTTTTATCTTTGGAACCAAATTTTAGTGATATTGTAATTTTTTAATGGTGGTGTTGCTGGTTTATGGTGGTGGTGTTCATGGTAGTGCTGGTCGATGGTGGTGTTTGCTTATTGGTGGTGGTGGGATAGTGTTGGTAGTGGTGTTTTTTTATGGTGGAAATGGTGGTTGTGGTGATGATGTTGATGATGATAATGGTTGGTGGTAGTGGAGTGGTACTGGTATTGATGGTGGAGATGGTGGTGGTAGTGGTGGCTTGCAGTGGAGGTGTTAGTTGGCGATGGTAGTGACAGTGGCATTGATGGTGGTTGGTGGTGGTGGTGCTTGTTACAGAAGAAGAAAAATGTTATAACCTTATTAATGGGGTTTGGGTTGAATTAATAGGGTGGAAGTGATTTGGTCGGTTGTTTGGGTTGAATTAGTCAGTGGGTAGTTTAGAAAGATTTGTCCAAATGGGATTTTTTTTTCATATTGCTTTAGCTGGGGTTTTAGTGGTACGAGGTTTGTACAAGTGGGGTTATAACCCACGAACTAAAAAAATCAAAGCTTTGATTTCACAAAAGACGTTTATAACAAATGACAGATTACATGTTATATGCGTCAAAAAAAAGAAAAAAATAGCATGTTATACTATTTGTCTTAGATGCCCGCATCAAAAACATTCTCCGACAAAACAGTTTGTGGGTTATAACCCCAAAGGTGTCACTATCCAACAACAAAAAACTCAACAAAATAAAATGTTCACAAAAACCTCATTTGAAATTAACTGTCTAAACTACCCTACTGTAATTTCAGAGAGAGAAAGTAACCGCCTCTCATTTATCTCTTCTCATTTATCACTTGGTAACGACATTTTTTTCCCCTTCAACCTTCTCTTCTCTTCACTCAAAAATCTAAATCTCATATCTGAAACCAATTTCAATTTTAATTCTTTATTCTTCTTACTTCACAAATCTCATATCTGAAACCAATTTTACGAACTGAATAAACAGAAACCTAACCTAAAATCAAAACAAATCACTGAACAAAATCAAAAATGGTGAAGAAACAAGAGAAAAAAAAAGATGAAAAGATCGACAAAAAACTAAAGAAAACAGTGAAAAAACAAGAGAAAAGAAATATGAAAAGATCAACAAAAAGCTTAAGAATACTGTTGAAGATTCTCCAAATGGTAAATCGAAGTTTCATTGTTCTTTAGTGATTATTTATGGTTGAAAATCAACATGCATCAGTGATTTTTGGTTTCGCAATTTCGGTTTCATCAATGAATTTGCATAATTAGGTTTTATCTTTTACCATTTGTTTGTATCATAAATTAGGTTTAGGTTTCATCTGTTTTGAAATCACTGGTTTTATAATTAGGTTTCAATTACATTTGTTTTACCTTATTTATTCACGGTTCAATTATGTTTTGGCAATTATGTTCAGTTTTGGTTTCATCATTTTTACTGGATGGTTGAAACCAACTTTGTTGGTGTTTTTATACTTAATGACTATTTTGATGGAACCGAAATTTGTTACATCATTTTCAGTATATGGTTGAAACAAACTTTGTTAGTATTTTTTTTACTTAATGACTATTTTGATGGAACCGAAATTGGTTTCATCATTTTCACTTATAGTTGGGACCAATTTTGTTGGTTTTTTTTTTACTTAATGGCTATTTTGATGGAACCGAAATTGGTTTCATTATTTTCACTTATAGTTGTGACCAATTCTATTGGTGCTTATGGTTTACTTCTGATTTAACAACAACAAATAAAATAGTTCAGAACCATATAGGTGCTCATTGTATCATTTGTGTGCGCTGGCATCTGCTATAAAAATTTTGATACAAAAAAATGAACAACACATGAAGACCCTTGTTGCTTGTCCATTATATAGCATTCAAACAACATGTTGAAGTTCAAAAAGAGCTAGAAGTTGAGAAAACAAAGAGGAGAGTGTTTTCTGGAGATGTTGATAAATTGTAACTTGGGTAGTAGTGATGAGTTTTTATGGGATACATATATTGATGGTTTGAGTTCGACAGAATTAGAGAAGATGAAAAGTGATATGGAACAACTTAAGAAAATTGTTGAAAAGAAATGTGATGAGAGAATGAGTACTAATGTAGATTCTTTTTCATGGTTGATGACAGTGCCGGACTCAGATGTGAATACAGTTGATGCTGCCTTCGAATTAGATGGGAAACTGAGCAATGTTGCTTCTTCTTTATCATCACCGACGACAGCGCCGGACTCTGATGAGCACAGTTGCAGCTGCTGATTCTTTTGACTTTGTCTTAGGAACTGAGCAATTATGCATCATCAATGACGGCGCCAGACTCAGGTGTGAATACAGTTGCTGCGGATGATTCATCTGACTTCGTCTTAGATGAGAATTCCGTCGATGACCCATTTGACTTCTTAAACATCGATGTCCCCGACCTACTTGAAATTGAATGGTGCTGATGTTAATGGCCCATTCTGTCAATACTTGTCAAACAACACAATGGTTTCACCTTTTTGCTAATTGTTCCTTGTGGTAACCAGTTTTGTTTTTCTAGTTTGGGAGTCCTGAATATATAACGAGATATCTAGTCCTGGGAATTAGTTTCATGGAACAAGAATTTGATGTTATTTTTTTGTTTGTTAAGTAGTACGTAGTTTAAGTACTGTCCTGATGTCCTGCAACTTATTTATTTCTATCCGTTTTGTGGTTCCGGAAACAAATGAACTGGTACTTGTTTTTCACTTATTTTAATGTCAATACACCAAAAAAAAGGACAAGTATGTACAAAAGAGTGCAAGGGGATCCCAATGGAATGCAACACCCTAGTAAGAAAGAAAGCAGCCTCTCATCACCAAACTGCACAATAGAGTGAGTAAAAAGCATTGTTGATCTCAGTATAACAAAGATCCTTAACCTACAGCATCATGGCTAATATATGATCGAGGAAGCTATAGAACAATAAAATTATTGGTGCCTGTTGAAAACAGTTGATCAGAGAGAGAGAATCTCACCTGTTCGCATATTAGAATACCATAAGAAGCCTGAAATGGCGTGGAATTGTCCATGGGACTGAGGCAAACCATCGGCAGGAGCAAGGAATTGTAGCTGATCACAGTAGTTTCCTAGTTTCACTCCAGACCTTCAAGAACTATTTATAGCAAATTTTGCATAACAATATTCTTCCCAATGTGCAGCACCATAGCTATTCCATGCTTTCTTCACCTAAATTTCTTTTGCCATTTATAAGACAGAAAAGCAACTGCCCATTGCATGTACATTCTAACACGTATCATCCCCATACCATACTAATACTTAAAGTGTTACACATAAAATACACCAAATTTGGTACGGTAAAGCATACATTGGCAATTCATGAAACAACTGAAGTTACTGAAAGAAACAAAATATGACACCTTAATTAACCTAGCCAATTGAGAGCTACCCAAAAATATTTGGGGCTACATAACCTGGCGGTTTTGAAGACTAATTTGGGGCGACTTATTTTATACCCATCCAAAGATAAAGGATAAGGGGTGTCTTAAAATGGTAAAAATACTAAGTTACATTTACTAGTTTAATTTACTTTTCTACCATTTAGATATAAAATAATTTTTTATTTGGTATTTTATAATATTTTTTGATTTAAAAATTAATTAAATTAGTTAAATTATAATTAATTAATTATTTAAAATAATAATAATTCTTTTTTCATTTTTCTAAAAAAATAATTAGTTTTTTCAATTTTTTTAAAAAAATATTTTTTTTTCAATTTTCTTTTTACTTTCTTTTGATAACTTTTTGTTAATTTTTATTTAAAAATTAATTAAACTTTTTGTTAAAAAAAAAACTAAAATAAATAATCGGTAGATAACTAATTTTCCGAAACCACCGATTACGGTAGTAGAAAAATTCAAAAAATTTAAAGTTTGAGAAATTTTATTTCTGGGGCTACTTTCATAATCGGTAGATAACAAATTTGTCGAAACTACCGGTTATGAAAGTAGGAAAATTTGAAAATTTTAAAAGTTTGGAAAAATTTATTTATGGGGCTACTTTCATAATCGGTAGATAAGTAATTTGCCGAAACTACCGATTGTGTATGTTGTCCCAAATTCAAAATTGAAAAAATTATCAAATTTCGAACATTTTCAACAAGTATAATCGGTAGTCTAAGAAAAAAATTTAACTACCGATTGTATATGTTGCCCCAAATTTAAAATTAAAAAAATTATCATATTTTTAGCATTTGCAACATATACAATTGGTAGTCTAACATAAAATTTAACTACCGATTGTATATGTTAACCCAAATTCAAAATTGAAAAAATTATCAAATTTCCAACATTTTCAACATATACAATCGGTAGTCTAAGAAATTTTTTTAACTACCAATTGTATATGTTGCCCCAAATTCAAAATGTAATAATTATCAAATTTCCAATATTTTCAACATATACAATCGATAGTCTAAGAAATTTTTTTTAACTACCGATTGTATATGTTGTTCCAAATTCAAAATTGAAAAAATTATCAAATTTCCATCATTTTCAACATATACAATCGGTAGTCTAAGAAAAAAAATTAACTACCAATTGTATATGTTGCCCCAAATTCAAAATGCAAAATTATCAAATTTCCAATATTTTCAACATATACAATCGGTAGTCTAAGAAAAAAATTTAACTATTGATTGTATATGTTGCCCGAAATTCAAAATTGAAAAAATTATCAAACTTCCAACATTTTCAACATATACAATCGGTAGTCTTAGAAATTTTTTTAACTACCGATTGCATATGTTGCCCCAAATTCAAAATTGAAAAAATTATCAAATTTCCAACATTTTCAACATATACAATCGGTAGTCAAAGAAATTTTTTTAACTACCTATTGTATATGTTGCCCTAAATTCAAAATGTAAAAATTATCAAATTTCCAACATTTTTAACATATACAATCGGTAGTCTAACAAAAAAAAATTAACTACCGATTGTGTATGTTGCCCCAAATTCAAAATTGAAAAAATTATCAAATTTCGAACATTTTCAACAATATTATCAAATTGAAATAATTCATAATCGGTAGATAACTAATTCTCCAAAACTACCGATTATGATAGTAGAAAAATTCCATTTGGGTCTTATTGAATAATTGGTAGTAATCGAAATTTTCAAAACTACCGATTAAACAATGATTTTAATAAAAAGTTATCAAAAAAAAAAATTAAAATTTTTTTGAAAAAAATTATTAATTAATTATAATTTAACTAATTTAACAACTAATATAATTAATTAACACTAATTAAACTAGATGGATAAGGGTATTTTTAAAATTACTTCAAAATATCCCATTGTTTTTTTATTATATAGCCTCAAATTCCTTTTTTGTAACCCTCAGAAATCTTAGGTAAAATAAGATAGTGATATTTTTGAAGTAATTTTAAAAACTCTTTATCCACCTATTTTTTTAATGACCAATTTATTCCTGGTTAAGTTAATTATATTAGTTGTTAAATTAGTTAAATTATATATTTTTTAAGTTTTTTTAAAAGTTTTTCTTTTCAGTTTTGTAACTTTTTATTAAAACAAAATACTGAAAGAAAGAAAACAGTTGATTATATACACCAAATTAAAAAAAAAATCCAATTTTCAAATTTTCAAATTTTAAAGTCCTATAATCGGTAGGTTCGTCAAGTTCAAACCTACCGATTATGAAAATAGTCCCAAATATTAAAAATATCAATTCAAATTTTAAATTTTTTGAATTATACAATCGACAGAAAGGAAGTACAATTATCTGTCGATTATTAGATGTTCATGGTCGCAAAACCTGACTAGTTTTAGGATTATAATCGGCAGAATTAAGATTTTAATTGTCTACTGTGTCACATTAGTTCCAATACTGTATTATAATCGATAGCAATTAAACAATACCTACCAATTATGTTAAAAATTAGGAACAATAAGGAAGTTACAGGACATAATCGGTAGATAATAATCAATTCGACCTACTGATTATAGTTGATATTCTTCAGAAATGAAGAACACCATGCATAATCTTTATCCCTACCGATTATGTCATATAACTGTATAAACCTTAGAAATTTTCCGATTAATTTGTTGATTTCAAGCAATCCAAACCCTAAAATTGATAGAAAATTATATTATTTTGGCCATTTGAATTTAACAGAGAGTTTGAACTTCAGATTAAGTGCTAAAAAAATTTAGAAAAAAAAAACTATAGCCTATTTGTTTTATTTTATTTTAACAAAAAATAAAATTTTAAATTTTCTTTTAAATTTTTTATATCATAATACTCAAATGTAAAGCTTTTAACTAAGTTATTGTGCTTTAACAGTGAAAGTAAGAAAGATGTTATTAAGTCAGGGAGGAAAGGGTGTTTTCAATTCTTTGAAAAGGTGTTTTCAATTCTTTCTTTCTTGTTAGTCATTACACACAACCATATCAGGCTATTTATAGCCTTAACATAAATAGAAACGTATGGTTATACGTGTCAATATAAAATTTATGTTGAATCCTCGAAAGGTAAGGTTAAGCTTGTTTATCCTTATCATATAATGAGATAAAATTGGTTTGGTTTATCTTTGACGTAGTCAAAACCGGTGGATTAGCCACCTAGAACCTTCTGTATTTAGATAATCTACCGTCTAAGATTGTTGCCTTATTAAAACCTTACCAGTGAAATTTAGTGCGATAAAATCTGGACGAAGGAAAATGAGCACAGTAAAAATCTTAGAACAATGTTGGACACGCATATGTTGCCTCGTTAAAACCTTGACAAGGAAAAAGAGTACAGCGCGTTAAAGTGCAAAATTCCCTTTGAACATAATGTTTGTTAATTTGTCTGCTTGTATATGTGGAGCATTCCGATCCCATATACCATCTTCCCAAAAACCTTCATTGGTAAAGACTTGGTGAATAGATCAGCATAATCCTCACGTTATTGTATCTTTAGATTTCAATCTCGTTTTTCTTGTGCAGGTGGTGAGAATAAAATAACTTTGGTGAAATATGCTTCGTTCTATCACCTTTGATGTAGGCTTCTTTAATTTGTGATATACATGCCGAATTATCTTCACATATTATTGTTGGAATACTGGTAATGGAGGATAGACCACAAGAGCTCTTGATGTGCTCGATTAATGACTCCAACCATACACATTATATATTTGCTTCACGAAGAACAATTATTTCAGAGTAATTTGAGGAAGTAGTTGGCATGCTCTGCTTACAAAAACGCCATGAAATTGCAATACCACTAGTAAAAACGTTTCATGTCTGAGAGATTCCTTTGTGCGGGTCTAACGGATATCCAGCATATATATACCTTGTTATCTGCAAACAAGCTAAAGAATTTTTCAAGTAAAATAAATCCATGTCAGTAGTACCACAAAGGTAACAAAAAATCTATTTTACCCCTGTCCAATGTCGTTTCGCTGGCGCATAAATATACCAGGCTAGCAAATTTACTGCAAAAGAAATGTCAGATCTAGTACATTGCGCTAAATATAACAAAACCCCAATTGCACTTAAATATTCTTTAAGAAGAAATAGATTTATGGTCAAGATATCTTACAACCATTGGGGTGCTAAGGGGATATGCTTCGTCCATCTTAAAGCGTTTCAGGATTTTCTTTGTGTAAGTGGATTGATGGACAAGAATCTTGCTCTCATAATGCTCAAGTTGTAGTCGAAGATAAAACTTCGTTTTACCGAGATCTTTCATCTCGAACTCCTTTTTTAAACATTCAATTGATTTCGTGAGTTCATTAGGAGTTCCAATCAAGTTGATGTCGTCTACATATACAATTATTATTGCAATTCCAGATTATGTATTTCAATAAATACACAATGGCAAATAGGATTGTTCACATATCCCTCATTTATTAAGTATTCACTGAGGCGATTATACCATATTCACCTAGATTGTTTTAATCCGTATAGAGCTTTATTTAGTTTAAGTGAATACATATGACGTGGTTTTCAAGTAACTTGAGTCCTTTCGGAAGTTTCATGTAAATGTTTGTATCTAGCTTTCTATATAGATACACAGTGACCACGTCCATTAGGTGTATGTCAAAACTTTCAGTGATTACTAGACTTATCAAATAACGAAAGGTAATTGAATCCATAAGATGGGAGTATGTCTCTTCATAGTCAATCCTAGGTTTCTGCAGGAAACCTTTTCCCACTAGTCGTGTTTTACAACGAACGACTTTATTTATCTCATTATGCTTTCTCACAAACACCATTTGTAATATACAGGATTCACATTTTCTGGTGTTTGGATTACGGGACCGAAAACATTGATTTTAGTGAGAGAATCCCAATCATCTTGGATTGCCGCTTTCCATTTCATCCAATCGTCTCTTTGTCGATATTCCTCTGTAGAGTGTGGTTCAATATCATCATTATTTGTAGAAATTTCAGTAGTTACTGAGAATGAAAATTTGTCGTTGACAATAATTGTGTTACGATCCTAGACTTCTCTGTAGCATACGTAAGTTATGTAAATTTCCTCATTCACAGGTACTTGTGTCTCAGCTGAGACTTTATCTTCTTTGAGAATTTCATCAGAGATAGTGGATCTTTCTTTGATAGTCTCTTCAGAAGCACTATCGGTAGCCTCTTCAGGTGCGCCACCTTTGATTGAGATAGATTGGATATTCCTCTTTCGAGGGATAGGATCTTTTGAACCAAATGGTCGTCCACGCTTCAGCCGTGGCTTTAATGATTCGTTTTCTGCTGAGTTTCCAACTTGTCCTATCGGTATATCCATCCGAGATGGGGCATTTCTAGCAGGCACATATGATTTTGTAATTCAACCATTATTAGTAAATGTATCAGGCATTTGATTTGCAATATTTTATAGATGTATAATCTTTTGTACCTCAATTTCAGATTGATTTGTCCAAGGGTCAAGATGAGACAAACTTGGTGTTTACCAAGATATTTCACGTCGTTCTTATGAAGGCTTACCTTCTCCATCTAACGGTGGCATAAGTGTCTCATCAAAAATGACAATCCACAAATCTGGATGTAAAGACATAACCTGTTAAAGGTTCTAAATATCTTATAATAATAGTGAATCAAAACGAACATAAATACCAAATCGACGTGTAGTGGACCAAATTTAGTTCGTTGTGCGGTGCAATAGGCACATAGACAGCACAACCAAAATAACATAAGTGTGATATATCGGGTTGCTTCCTTAAAATAAGTTGTAAAGGGGAATACTGATTGTTAGCAGTTGGTCGAACTCGGACTAAATTCGTAGCATGCAAAATGGCTTGTCCCCCATGTGGAAACAGGAAATTTAGTCCTCATAAGCATTGGTCGAGCAATTATTGAAGATGTTTTATAAAAGATTCATCTAATCCATTCTGAGTATGAACATGTGCTACGGGATGCTCGACATCAATACCAACCGAATGGCAATAAACATTAAAAGCCTTAGATGTAAATTCACTAGCGCCATCAAGACGAACGGACTTAATATTAAAGTCTGAAAAATGGGAACGTAACCGAATAATTTGGGCAAGCAGTATGGCAAACGCAACATTACGTGTTGATAGTAAACAAACATGAGACCATCTAGAAGATGTGTCCATCAATACCATAAAGTATCGAAATGGTCTGAAATATGGGTGGACAGGCCCACAAATGTCACCATGTATCCTCTGGAGGAATGTTGGTGAATCAACAATAATTTTTGTTAAAGATGGTTTAGTAATCGGTTTCCTAGGGAACAAGCTACACAATTCACATCCTTGCTTAACAAAAGCTTCTGTTATGTAAGGATGTCCATTAGAATTTTGTATTATTATAATCATCGTGTAGAGCCTGGGTGTCCAAACCGGTCAGGCCAAAGCTTGAATAATCAGAGGTTATTAAACTTTTGGTTAATGATAACATGAGATTCGACAGTTCAAATTATCGTAAGATACAACCCACAAGATAGAGCCTTAAATTTCTCTGTAACGTGCTTCTTGAACGAGACAGATGAACTAATACACAGATACTCCATATTATGCTCATTCGTCGTTTCAAGGTGGTAGCCATTACGCATAATATCTTTGAAACTCAACAAATTCCTCTGGGATCTGGTTGAGTATAAAACGTCTTCTGTAATTATTTTTATACCACCTGGTAGAATAAAACACGCTCTTCCAGAGACGTCTATCAAACTACTTAAACACAAAATGGTATCCACATTTCCATTAAACTTTTTCAAGGTTATAAAATATTTATGGGTTCGAAAAATTGTGTTTATCGTTCCACTATCAACCAAACAAACATCTTCATCGTCTACCTTAGAGTTGGATAGATTACTTCTGGAATCCATATCCTTCAACATAAATAGATGAGACAAAATTAACAAAAGTATTGACAAAATGTCCAATTATACACAAAAATATGGTATACATCAACAAAAACACACACAAAAACAACAACAACAAAAAACTCACAAAATACAAGAAAATATACTACAGGGCATATGAAGGAAACATTTAGTTCTACAACTCATGAAAAGAGAACTTTCTAGGCTCGCCACCTTCAGGGTCGACGAGATAATCAGATACATCCAGGTGGGTATTATTGGTACTATGAACACTGGCTTCTATTAAATTCGTCTTTATATCTTCGGCAGGTCGCTTCTGGGACGCCTGATAGCGGTTAACAAAATTTTGTGGTGCACGACAGGTACGCTGTCAGTGACTAGTTAAGCCACACTGATAGCAAAATTCTTTTCGAAGGGGTTATACCGTTTTTTTCATGTTGTTCCATAAAATAAGTGGGTCTTTAACTGTCAAGTATTCCGACTTCGAATCATCATCGAAATGATGTCGAAGGAAAATTAGAGTTGTAGCGCGGTCCTCTTTGGACGAGTTGTTTCCTTACTGAATTGTATTCCCAAGACCTTTAGCTTTCAGATGAAGCTCGACATCAAGTACCCAAAAAATATAATTATTTCCTGAGATATCAAGACCTACGAATTTGAGTTTCATTATATTTTCCATTTATAAAAAGCATTCAAATAAACAATAACCACCTTATTCCCTGTATTTTAGTTGTCTGATAATAGCAGCTTGACCGTCAAAAGCTTTCGTATTAATGACGTTTTATATTATGGTACTCAAATATAAAGCTATTAACTAAGTTAAGGTGCTTTAATAGTAAAAATGATGTTATTAAGTCAAGGAGGAAGAGGTGTTTTCGTTTCTTTCTTTCTTGTTTTGCATTACATATCACAACCATATCAGGCTATTTATAACCTTAACACAAATGTTTAGTAAACACACAAAATAGACACATATGGATGTACGTGTAAATATAAAATTTTATGCTTAATCCTTAAAGGGTAACCTCAAGCTTGTTTATCCTTATCATATAATAAGATAAATTGAGTTGGTTTATCTTTGACATAGTCAAAGCCGGTGGATTAGCCAGCTAAAGCCTTCTGTAAATAGTAGTATTATTTTTATTTATTTTTTGGTTTAATAAAAAAATTAGAAAGAAAAATATAGATAAAAGTTTTAAATTAAAAAAAGAATGATTTAGGTTTTAGGATATAAACGTAATTTAAATTAGTGAGGATAACTTAATACTTTTACCATTAGACACCTCTTATTCTTTGTCCGTAGATGAGAATAAATTAGTAGCCCTAAATTAATTTAAAGTAGCGCTCAAATTAACATGGTTAATTAAGTAGAATAACAAGACTATTGTAAGTACGTTAATTTGTGGATGCCCACATTTACACCTATCTCTTATACTTATCCTATTAGAGGCGGCACAATTAACCAAGTATAATGTGTACGGATTGATCTCTTCTCATCTTAGTTTGCTTAATTTGATAAAGAAAAAAATAGATTAGTATTATCCATTAAAGGATAAGGAAGTAATTACTTGCTTCCATGTGTACATATGATGTGGCATAAACTAATGATGCATGCCACTCACCGTTAGCTTATAAATACCTCACAGTGTACATACCATGAGAGTGAAACTCTTGAAAATGAAATAAAATAAAATTAGTATTTAAAGTGTTTCTCTATCACTACCTTTAATTACTCTTCACTTTGTATCTGTATGGTTTGTGTAAATTGTATAATTATATCCGAATATTGATCAAGTAAGCATATGATAACATAACACGTTATCAGCACGAAGAGTTCGTGACGGTCAAACTATTATGGTTGATTTTTTTGATCAACTAACGGAGAACGATGATCATAACGACATCGACAATCGGAAAAAATTCTTATCCTCCCTTTCTAAATGTTCTTGGTTGGTTTTAATTAATATGGTTTTAGTCTTACATTTACATTGTTATTTTTATTGTTGTGATCAGGTTATTATAACAGGGTATGGTTTCAATTGTATATTCAAGGCGTGTATATACATATCAGCTCGATATATATGTTGATTTGTATTTATTGATAAGTATGGGGAATGTGAGAATCACAACTCTGCAAACTGTAATAATATTTTTGTTTTATTTCCTTATTATGGTATTAACAGTTTGTAATATCAATAGAACAATAAATTGTTGCGTTCACGTAGGATAACACAAATTTTGTTTTCTCGGATGTATTAATCTCCAAAAATTTGAAACTATTCCATTAGAAGCTGGAATATTGTGTAACATAATATGGGCACAAGGCGTGCACCTCGCTAGACAGCCGGTTGCAGAAGTGACCCGTAACAAAGTACTATCAGGTCTCTATCAACGATTCCTGAAGTAACCGGTTACTGATATTGAGGCAATTTTTGCCATAAAAATGTGTCCTGTGCACACTTGTATTTTAATATTCGGTCGACCCTGGAGGTGACGAAGTTGGATATTTGTTGATATTATGTTGATACCATATGTGTGCGTATATTTCTTTTATTTTGAGCTTTTTTCATTTTAATTAGTTGTTTCGTCATTAATGGATTCCACAAGAAATCCATGAAATGTTGTTGACCCCAGAACGGTCCAATATAGAAATTATGTATTTCTTTAGTAATCCAAATTATTATGGGTTCCAACATTGATCCATAAAATAAGGGACCCAGAAGTGGTCTTCGAGAATATTTGGGTTCAGGAATAACCATAAAATGTATGGGTTTTAGAATAACCCATGGTTACTAAATGTTTTTGTTAACGCTTTATTATCTTTATCTCGCCTATTTGTATTAAAGGATATGGATTCTAGAAGTAATATATATCCAATATTTGATAGATGATGGAGATATCTTTCTCATAAACAGCGGAACAACAATCACAATTTTTCAAACCAATAATATTTTGTAACCTTGTAGAAGTTTAAGAGAAATGTGAAATACCATTTCAGGTACGAATAATATGACAGACGGCTCCAGAAGAACGTGTATTATTTTACCCGGTGGTATAATGTTATTATTATTGGCACCTTATAATGTTATCTATTGAGTTTTAAAAATATTTGACATTACCATAATTAAATGATAAGTGAGTATTTTATTGAGTATTTATTAATCTATTTTTCTTGTGCCAGAAGCACATTGTAAAGAATCTTTAGACTTTCTTTTATGGGGTGTGTTGTATGAGGATTCAAGCAGTCGAATCTCACGTTGTCATTAACTAGAAGTTTAATGACCTCAAATAATTCATGCTTAGGAATGTCTGACTTGGGAACCCAGGTTCTACCAAGATGTGTAGAACAACACTAAATGTTCATGGACATACTTTAAAGAATCCAAAGCTTCTGTAGGTTGGGTGTAAATTGTATTGCTTGTTCCTTGCGATATTTGGTTGTTTAACTAGCATTAACATTGGTATTATGGTAACTCATTGAATCACCAACATTCCTACACAGGATTTGAGGTGGAATTTGTAGGACTTATTCATCCTGCACTATGAACGATTTTCAATACTATATATATATTGATAGGCGCATCCAATGGATGATATCTTGTTTATCTTCTAACATGTAATGTTGTGTTTTCCAAACTGTTTGCACAAACAGTTTAGTTGCATACCTATTTTTGGACTTTCCCTTAAGTTCATTTATCGTGGTGATAAATATACATGTTTTTGATACTTTACTTTAATTTGATGTTATATCAAGCATATAAATAACACATTTGCACACTCATGGTATGATTGAGTTCTTTATTATTTTTGGGAAGCAACCGTATATTTCTTATTTACATGTTTGGTCTATGGCGTCACCTAACTATATATGCTGCTAACTATATATGTTGTTTTTGATTCATCACTTATCATAAGACATGTAAAACCTTGAACATGTAATGTCTTATTGTAGATGAGACTGTATTCCCGCTATTAGGGGGAGGAGATAAGTCGTCATGGGAACGGCGTGCCATGTATCATCCTTTATTGAGTCTGCATCTGTTTTTGGGATACCATATTTGTGTGATTTAATTATCACCCAAAATCCTTCATGTGTAAAGTTGTCCTTGAAAATCGGACAAAATTACGGAACCAAAAGTTTTTAGAAATGAGATGGTAAGGTTTCTGCCCTGATCGGGAAAACCAAAGGACCACTAGAAGATGGCATGACAACCCGCCACCAAAAGTTGGCATGAGTAAGGTTGATAACCTTCAAGGTTCTCCCACTTTAATCATGGGTGAACAAGTCACCATAAAAGGTTGGTGTTAATTATGTTAATAACCTAAGAAGTTTTTCAGCCTAAACCAGGGTGAGAAAGATTGCCACCTGAAGATGGCACGTGTTATGTCGATAAACTTAAAGGATCTCCCTTGAAGTCAGGAAGATGAAAGATACCACCAAAAGGTTGTAGTAAGCAATGTTGACAACTAAATAAGTTATCTAGGTGACTTTACCATGCTGCAGTAGCTACTGACAAATACTACCTCTGTTTCAGCAAAAGTGTTACTATCACTTTTTTCTTTTAAGCCTAAAATGAAAAAGTGATAGTAACACTTTTGTGAAACGGAGTGAGTATTATTTTTCACTTGCTTGAGGATGCCGAATTGAAAAGTTGTCTGAACAGGACAAATCATGCATCTTGCAGTAGCCGTGGACGACTGCCTGATATATGCCTTATAAAACAAAATCCAATCACCTTTATTATATGTAGTGCTCTTGAAGAGACTACAAATAATGTTCGCAGGAGATTATCATATATGATCTACATTCTCTAAGTTTATATCTCCTTATTGAAGATGAGGAGATGATAATGCCCCTGAAGTGGTGTTGGTACCAGTCTGTGAAATTTTTGAATGTGCATGCACTAGAGAAATATTTGGAATATATTTGATTGTCGATTACTGTTTACATTAGTGGTTATGTATCCCTCTACATAGGAACATCGATATAGACACATTTATATGTATTATTTAATCTCATATTTATATTGCTATTACTCAGTTTCTTTATTAATATTATCATTTTATTGTGTTTGAAGGTATTTTTGGATAAATAAATAATCGTGAGAAAATTGGCTAAAAAAGTTATAAAGGCACCCCTAAAAGTGATAAAGACACCGAAAGTGTTAAAGGAACCTAGGCATTGATTAAAGTCACCATTTCTTTTGAATTCAAATTCAAGAATTGGCGGGAAAGACTTATCTCTCAAAACTATTGAATCTGAGAAGAGATTTTTGGGTTTATTATATCGGTAAAGACAAAAATATATGCTTTCCTTGTTTATGAGTTGTACACGTTTGGGAAAGTTAAAACAATCTCGAGAAAACTTTTTCACAGAATTTTCTTTCCTAACTTATCTTATTTTTTGTTTCTATTTATCGTGTAATAAGATTGGACAAAGAGACAATGTATTAATCTTGGGTTTAAACAAAGAAACAAAATCAGTTCGAAGAAGAAAAAATATCACTGAGAATCAACAGATCGAGATTGAAAAAAAATCCGAGAATCATTTTCATTAAAAGAATATATGATTCGAATATTTTGGGGTTGTTTTGATGCTCTTGTATAAACAGAGAGGTTAGGAGAAGAGTTAGGGGAGGCTGGTTGTGGCCAGGATCGAGAGAAAACAATCCAGAAAAAAATCATCCATTGTTAGGGTTCTTGAGCTAGTGGAGGAAGAAGAAGAAGGCGCTGCAGAACTGTTGTTTAAAACTGTTACAAATTCTTTTGTATTTAACGGTTTTAGCAACGATTTTCTGAAAAGTAACTACGATAGTTTCATATTTTAATAAACAAGAAGGTTGTGCTTTATTCGAATGCGCCTGGAATAAGTTGTTGATTCACTAAATGATTAAAAAAGGTTTAATCCTTTTGCGACACATTTGGTTGGTGCTTTATTGTAATTCCTTTATAAAATCATGAATAAAATGACTTATTCTATATTTTCTTATATTGTTTTTGCAATGAGTAGCTAGAACCCTCACTTAGGATTAGAGAGGAGTCATATTGTGTTTTCTAGCATGTCATAATTATTTTCTATAATTTTTCTCTTGGTCCTATTTATTGATTAATAATGATAATAATTTCTCCATGTGTCCTATGATGTTTAAACTAATCGTTTTATTTATTCTTGTTAGATAACAACATTTTATAGTGAAGTAATTGTTAATCTTTTGAGAAAAACTAATTAAAATTCTATATTTTCCAAGACGTAAATACTTTGAATGAAATCATCTTGAGTATTATTTTGAGAAAATTATAGAGAATGGTTACAAATATCTAGTATGAATGGTAGCGATGGAATCTCAATATCCTAGGGTTTTCTTTCATTAGTATACAAATCCATCTTTTATTTTATTTTTAGAAAACAATCGCCATATTTGTTATTATCACAATAATTGACAAAAAACTAGAAATTGTAATTCTGAAATTCCTATGAAACGGACCGTGCTTGCATACTGTCTCATCGAAAGCCGTGCTCTTGCGGTATAAATTAAAAGTAATTCATCAAGTTTTTGGCCCCGCTGCTGGGGATTGAGGAATTGTGATTTTATTTTATTTTTAATTTTTGTGTTAATTAGTTTAAGATTTATTTTATTTTTATTTTCTCTTTTAGATTTTATTTGGGTATTTTTCTTAGCTTGGATGTGCAAGTGATCCTTTACAATAATTGTGGAAATTGCCTACCAAAAAAGGTAAGTAATAATACCCAATCTTTTTATTTCATTAATTTTTAGATTCTTCATTAAACAATTTTAAGAACAATTTGTATATCTTTTAGATTTTATTTTATTTTGTATCTAAAAAAAACACGTGCACACACCAATTGCATCGTCAGACTACCGATTCTTAGGAAAACCCGTGGAAAAGTAAGTTGAACCCGTCCCGTGCCTTGGGCCTTATGGGAGTTACCAGCTAAAATTCCACAAGCTTTAGCCTCGTTCCTTTTACCAGTATTTGACTGTAGGTATATTTCGCTAAGGTAACCTGAGCTTACCTATTTCTAGTCAACCTTGCATTTGCATTTGTACCAAAAATGTCGAACTGGTATTATGAGGACCAGTACAATGCATATCGACCTGAGTTTCAAAATGGACAGTATCCTTATTATGACCATAGTGTGGATAGTACCTGGGACCACTACCAACCCTCTGGAGGTTATGGTTTAGACATGGTGATCCTTAGTATTATTCGCACGTGCACCAATCACATGAACGGGTAAATGATCAATATTATACTGAGAAAAATGTTAGGTCTCCATCTTTAGAGGATTTAAGGAACCAGTTGCAACATAATACTTCTTATGATCAAAGTCTTTCTTTAGAAGATTCACTCAAAAATTTGGTTGAAAGTTCACGTAGGAGTGACATATTAATGGAGAAATTTTATGAAAAGTCACTTAGGTGTGAATCAGATCAGAATAATAGACTTGCGGTTTTAAGTACTGCTCTTAGTGAACTTAATAAACGTTTAAATGAAATTGAAGAAGAAGAACAGTTAGTTGCTAATATTGCTCAAAATGAATTTAACTGCCAAAATAGTGTTTCCAATTTTACCTTTGATGTTAACGATAAATATTTACCTAATCTAGAGGGCGAGGTTAGAATTAAAGACATCACTTGTTCAAATAAGGTTCAATCAACTTCATGTCATTATGAGGATGAAGATAGTAGTGATGAAGAATCTGAAATTCGTAGTTATAATGATCAAAAAAAAATTACACCAATTTAGCTTCATGATAGTAATGATATTTCTAATTCCAATCCTAATAATGTTGATAATTATTTACCTATTCAAGAGGAAATGATTTAGGAAGATATACCATTGTTATAGATGGTGAAATATTTCCTTATTATTATGAAAACGATGATGGTTTAGACGAACGATTTTTTCCTGAGACTAGTAATTTGGAATCTAAAGATTCAAGATAATAGTTTCTAATGAAGATGATAGACTCTAGAGAGGGGTCGATAGTAGGCAGGGATCTTGGGGAGGGGATCCAGAAGTATCCCATATTAGTTTACAAGTTGTCAAACACATGACATACTTTTATGCATTATATAAGTGCATCTTCGTCCAGAGAACTCCAAATAACCAAGTAGTACAAGTAAGAAGAGAGGCATTAACAACTGGATCATTATATGTTTGGAGTGAAATAAATTAGTGGCTGAGTCTGGGAAGGTATAAACAGTAACTTTTTTGGAAAGTAAACAAGGTTGTTTTCAAGGTCATTTTTAGCCTAAAGTTTAAGTTTGATGCCTCTGCAGGTTGCAGATCTTAAATCTGGGTTAGTATGGAATCCGGGATGTTACATAAAACACACCTATATACTAAGACACTAAGCGGTCAACTCACAATTCATGTAACAATAAAAGTTACAAACTCAAGAAAGAAACAAAACATGACACAACATGGCATTAAGCAGAATAACAAGCAGACTATAACCCACTAAAGGCAACTCCAATTAACCTTTTGTTAATAATTTGCTCAATTTAGTAATTGTGGACACAAAAAAAAGTCAAAGAGTTTACGGCTCTTAAAATAATAAACACCAATATAAAGTAACAGATTCAAAATACACATACTAGATTGATTACCTTTAACACTAAACAGCACCTTACGCAGTTTAGTTGTATTATAAGGTGAACTAAACATTACCATCTTTACGTAATTGGATCAGTGTCTTACTACTGTAAGAGAAATTGATGTATATCTTTATAGAATCTAATAAAAGCAGAGGCACAACAGTTCAACAAGAATAATGAGCAATAATAGATGCATCATGGATGAATCACGAAACAACTTAAACAGAATACAACAAAACAAATTACATATATCAAACTTTAAATATCCATGAACCAATTACGGATATTTTTTTTGATTATCAGAAAACTACCTTACTGAAAGTGTGGAAATAATTAGGAACCACTAATAACTCCATATTGCATCAATCCCTTAAAAAGGAATAGACCATGAAAGTTTCTGCTCCAAACATCTTTAACTTAAATCATCACCATCAACAACAAAAAAAATAATAAAATTGATAAAATCAAACCCTATATTTCAATATTCAACAGACAATAAAATTGATTAATCCATCATTTGTTGATTTCGGTATATGAGGAATATTCGGACCAAGGAAACCTAAAGAATTAACTTCTTTTTTATTTTTCTCTCTTAAAACTGATGATGTGGATCCCACCCCTCTGTGTCTGTCGGGACACACTGTAAAATTCAACCTGCGGTGTGTAGCAGCTCCGATTGTAATCAAACCAGCTCAGCGTACGAGCAAGCAGTGGGCATTTAGCGATGACCCTATCACGGTTGTTCCGGCAACTCTAACGACTATATTTTCCTTCCTTTTTGCGCATCAAGTAAAATAATTTCTATTTCTATTTCTATATAAGGTAGCTGCTATACCACCAGTACTGCTCCATTCTCTTTTATCTGTTCCGAAGAACTCCATTGTTTTTCATCTGTTGACTCTCTGTTCTGAAGAAAACTAATGGAGATGCTGAATCAAGTGAAGATGGAGACAAAGAAACAGAGAAAAGGAGGCGACGGTCGTAAGAAGATAAAGATGGAAAAAATTATAGACAAATCAAGATTACAGGTTACATTCTCCAAAAGACGAAAGGGTTTGTTTAAGAAAGCAAGTGAATTATCTGTTTAACTGGTGCACAAATTGCACTAATTGCTTTTTCTCCTGCCGGAAGACCCTATGTTTATGGGAATCCTGATCTCATACTCGATCGATTTGGTAGTAAAGAAGCGTCTGAAATTCTGAAAGATGACGATGTGTGTGATGAACAGAGGAGATATATGGAAGTTGAAAAAGAAGTAGAAGCTGAGAAGAAAAGAGGGGTTTTCTTGAGTCTATGATAAATTGTGATTTTGGGGGTAATGATAAGTTTTGGTGGGATACATATGTTGACGGCTTGAATTTGGATGAATTAAAGCAGATGAAAAGTGATATGGAGCAATTCCAGAAATGCGCCGCAAAGAGATATCATGAGTTGAAGATGACCAGTAATGTAGCTTCTTCTTCTTCCTCTACTTGTTCTTCGTATGAAGATAAGCCCCTTCCGTTGATGACAATACCGGCTGGTAATGAAATTGTTGATGATGATTATCTGAACGGTGAGATGATAAATGAGTTACTCTTTGTTTTGATTCTCCTGAATATGAATTTGGGGCTACTACTTCAACTGATCAGGAAATCACTGCTGACATGTTTTCTGATGACTACTGATTATTTTTGCTCTCTAGGTTCCATTGTTTAAGTTTATGACCAGTTAATGTAGGTAGTGATGAATTTATTTTTGAGGAGTTGTATACTTGTATGTATTCAATTATCTTATTGATTCAATTAATTCATTTAATTATTCGCTTCTTTGTTAATGGGGAATTTTTGATTAAATTTTGTACAATCTTTATTTTTATTTTTATTCATAGTATTTTGGTACGCTGAAAACTGAGTGTATGAACTACATTAGTCAGGTTTTTCTCGATCAAGGTAGAAATGACGTGTTTTGTTGCAGTTGCTGCTCCTTCCCTTGCAAGGATATACTTCCGATTGATCTTCCGATGTTCAGTGGACAGCTGTTGTGCCAGCCAGATGTATTTCTATGCGCTGTCAAATCCACTAGTACTAAGGATGGTCTTCGGGGGTGAGAACCTCATTACAGCTGAACTAAATGGCCCTGCTTATAGGACTACTATAATAGAAATTTGAACAAGTAATTTCGTGCATAATTTGATTACAAAAAATCACACAAGACAACTCATGCATGAAGCGATCACTTCAGCCGTTTTCTTCTTCTTATAATGATTTACATAATTCAACATCAAACCATTTTAAGTATAAAAGCAGAAATTAGAAAATAAAAAATCAAAGGAAATAAACGAAACGAAATCCTGTTCCAAACTTACAATTAAACAAGTGAAAATTAAGTAATTTCGAGAACTAAAGAAATATAAAGCAGTCCAAGGAGATGTGAGGGTTTTCCAAGCTATGATCATCATCAATTTGATGAATAGAATCTAAGTGTTCTTGATGACTATGAATCATTTCTCCTAGTACTGATGATGACGATGGTGAATTTCGAATATCCTCGTGACCGTTACCATCGGCATGATCATTAAGAGGACAAACAGGGCGAGATGTTGCACAACTGGTTGTCTCCCTTTTCTGTAATTCACAATTTTTATTAATCCTCTGACTTCTCGGCATGGGGAAGTTTTCCTTATTGTTATGCCTTACAGAGGATGACGACGATGACGATGGTGATTCTGGGTAGTAGTACCTGTCATGAATTGGAACATTATGCTTACCTTTTTCCTTATTGCTTAAAGCAAACTGATCGTAGTTTACTTGATTGTTATAGTTTCTATTTGGTGACGAGCCCCTTGAAACTGCCTTACGCGTATTGCCATTGGGATCTCTATTCCGTAGAGGAGATGAATTCCTAGAAATTGTTTTACTCGTCGTATCGCTATTTGCATTTCTACCCCAAAGAGGAGATGAGTGAGAATAATAAGTTGCAGATGAATTAATCCTCCTAGTGAGAGGAGAAGCATTTGTAGTGCGGCTTGCAGTCATGAGATTGTTATTGTGGTTTCTTTCGGGGCATGGTTGTGGTATTTCTGATCTTCTAAAGCTTTCTTGCCGAGAAATGACGGGTGAATAACCACAAGATGAAGAAGGTTTCCTTTGCGGGATCGATTGATACTCAGTGTGCTTCTTAGGCAACAAATAATTTGATGTTTGTTGCTTGACAACGGGTGCTGATGATGTCGACGATTTATTTGGAGGTTCAAACTTCTTATTGAATGAATTGTTCTCTCGGCTAGTCATCTTTACATCAGAATCATCAGTCACCTGGATAAGATGTGGGTTCTCCTTAATACACGACCATAAAAACTCATTCGAAAACGAACGTTCCCTGGAAGACATAATTGACGACGAACATGAAGAAGATAACGGTGATGTCGAACAAGTACTGTTCG
The DNA here is from genome assembly GCA_023531435.1 of Papaver californicum. Classification (NCBI taxonomy): domain Eukaryota; kingdom Viridiplantae; phylum Streptophyta; class Magnoliopsida; order Ranunculales; family Papaveraceae; genus Papaver; species Papaver californicum. The sequence continues at coordinate 3,885,379 of JAJJMC010011034.1, read as the reverse complement.
TGATCACAGTAGTACCAGTAGTAGTACTGCTGGAAGCGGAAGCAGAAGTGTATGAAGGCGATGAAATCGTCGAAATCGGGTTAATTTGTTTGGAGAAATTAGGAGTAGTATTGATGACATTAAGAGGAGGTGGTGGTGTTGGATGAACTTGTGAGAGTATCACAAGCTTGTCTTGGACAGAATGACATGACTGAAGATCTTTAGGACTAGAAGGTGGTATTTTCTTAGGCCTGAATCTGCTAACGAAACAACCCATTTTGGTTCCTCAAAATCGAATTTGAGGAAATGAACGAGTAAATTTGAGAAGCTTATGAATACATAAATAAGATATTTTGTAGAATAAGTTGAATGGTCGTTGGTAACAAAAAGGAAAGTAAATACCAGAAGCCTTTCTTTTTTACTTTCATTTGAATTTTAAGAGGCGGGATAGGGCGAGAGATATAAGAAGAGTCCGTTGGGTTCAACGGGCATAAACACATAATGTAAAAATAACAAGACTAATGATATTTTTTTGCCTTATTTGGTTGTTTATTACCATGCTTTAGTTTTTTTTAGTCCTCCTTGTGATTACAAAATGGTATGTACGAGGGGGCCTCCATTTTTTTTTGCTTCTTTCGTTTGAAATGGGGATTTGGACGTTGTTCCCATTGACTTTCATAATGAGACCTCAGAAGTGGGACATCTAGTATTACCGTTACTAACCTTTTTGGTAATCCCTAGCTTGCAGTTTGATGCAGACAAAATTTCTATACTACGAAACATAGCAAAATCCTATCGGCTTCAATAATACTATGGAATACTTTCCTCATTTGCTTCTCCTTAATACTATGGCACTGATTTAAGGATTCCTATCAGGCCAAGCACTATAGTGAGGTCTACCGTTTGACTATAATTTAATTATGGCCAAGCGATAGAGAGTTCGTCGTTTTGTAAAAGTGGTAAAAATAGTTTGTCCACTGAGACTTGTGAAGATTCGTTTTAGACCTAATTTTGATTTGAACTAAAAAATAAGTGAAAGATTTTAACAATATTGGAAGAAACTGGGACTCAGGATTCCACCAAAATCACTTCTGATTGATTTCTACAATGATTCTTAACAATTATAACTCTTTTATTGACTATGTTTCTTTGCCAAAAGAAGATTTCTAAAAAATTAACTGTAAATCGTAAGCATGGCGCATCAAAAGCTCTTAATTCCCAACATACACCATCAAACAAAATCACAACTAATTAAGAAAAAATCATAAATCAATGTAAACAGTCATAAAGAATAAAAAAATAGTTATCATTCATTCATGAAATATGGCTTCCTCCATTGTCCCAGTGATGGGGTTTAGCTCCCCATGATGTACTCACTCTCAAGATAATTATTCATGGCTCAAAAGTGTACAAAAAGAAGAAAAAATTATAACTCATGAAATCTGCAACGGTGAATAGGCGTTGCATACAAGTGCTCTCTCTATTGCAGAGAGGAATAGAAAGAACAGTCAACAAAAGACTGTTGTGAGGCACAGCTGAAATATAAAATCTGGTAACACTTTCTACGACTGTCTTCAGGCGTGGTCTGTTCTTCTTTTTCCTCCTTCGCTCGGTGATGTGTTTTTTTTCTACCTTGATTTTTCCCAATCGATCCAGAGCTTCCCAAATCTCTCCCTCAACTCTCGATATCCCTCTCTGACTTTCACCCTCTCTGATTTCCACCCTCTATATATATACACCACAGGGTCATAAAATCTCGAGAAAATCTTTTATTTCCTTTACCAAAAGTCTCGGGATTTTTTCTTCTTTTATCCCCTTCACGCGTCTCTGAATTTAATCCCAACTCTGTAAACTCGATATGTACTAATTCTAGGAAAATATTATCTCCTATTTCACACGTAACTTCCACAAACAAACCCGAGATATTCTCTCCTTCCTGTTTAGTCGAGAAAACAATAAACCCCTTTTTTTTACGCTTCTGAAGCAATTACCAATTCTGTTTAGTTGTGACAGGTCGGTATCTATCCAAAACAAGATAAATCTCCGAAGAAATCTTGTCCAAATCACTTCTCAAATAATTCAGGGAATATTTCACTGTATAATTTCTTCATGCCATTTTCTCTATTTGAATTAAAGAGTAAGAGTGTCTTTATCAACTGCCTGGGTGCCTTTAGTAATTTCTATGGCTGCCTTTATCACTTTTCGAGCCAATTTTTCCACAAATGTTTATTTTCCAAAATTACCTAAAAACACATAAAATAACACAATAAGTACCAAATGAGCATTAACAATATAGATAATTGAGGACAAATCAGACACAAAAAAATGTCTATCAAATACCCCCAAATTTATTATTTGTTAGTCCTCGAGCAAATCTAATCTAGAAAATAGAAATCTAACTCATTTTAATAGGAATCACGACTACACTTAGCATGTGCAGCTAGCCGTTAAACTCTTAGGTGACCTTAGAAGACGAGTTTTGTCTCGTGAGGGTTTATGAGAGGTATACCCACAAAACCTTTACTCCAAATTTTAGCTACTTGTGAATGATTGAGGGTAGACATTAAACATGCTATTTAGTTGGCTACTAAATTTTTCGGCTATGGGAATCATTACCCTATATGAGTCCAATTGTACACGAGTTTGCACTAAGCGTACTAAAATTCATAAAAAAATCCAAAACTCTAGTTAGACAGTAGTTCAACTACGATACTCATAATCTATTAAAGTTCAATAACAAGAATAGATTTAGAAGATGGATATGGACAAAATAATGATGTTTGCACATGTTGACTAAGGCGAACGGTGTTTCCCATATCTGTCTGAAGGTCAGTGCCAGGATGAATCCTAATGGATTGAGATATGCTCCCAATGGTCTCAATCTTTATACTAATATTGAATCAGCTGATATATATATATACAAGGGCCTCAGCGGTCGATTTATTGAAAATAAAACAATTATTTACTTCTTTTTTTCTTTTTTTTTTTTGGTCTGAGTAATGGTCTAAATAAAATATAATAATGGGGCTTGATCTCAAACACTCTACTTCATCTTGGCGGCGATACTAGTGCCCCACCAAATCACTTAGAGAAACACAAAAAATTGCAAAAATAAAAATAGAAGGTGATATGGTTGAGATAGACTACGAGATATGGTGACAACTATCATGCTATTTCTAACATCTGATCTAGGCGTCCTTTTAAGAATAGACCATTTAGCTGCGCACACCAATTCCTATAGAAAAAGAGCTAAATTTCTATCTACTTAGAATAGTTAGTGTCATCCTGAATTGTTCACAAGTTTCTAGACTTTGGAGTTTCATATTTCACTAAAAGTTTTTCCCTTACCCCCAAACTTAAATCTAACATTGTCCTGAATGTTCTAAAAATAAATGATTAAAAACATAAACAAGGAGAAAATGTTACCAATCGAAGGAAATGAGTTAAGGAAAAATATTATCGAGTTGCATGAGAATGGGTTACCTCCCAATAAGTACTAAGTTTAAAGTCTTCACTTAACTACCAAAAAATGGCTAGTCTTCTTTCAAAATCATATACCAAGAGCCGAAACAACTGTCGGTCCTCATAACCAAATAGAGCTATTACAAATATAAGACCATTGTACTGGATCATACAAATGAACAAACAAAGCATAAGCTTAGGTAAGGTTTCTTTAAAGACAACTAGATTTGTCTTGGGTGTCCATTTAGATTCCATATGAGTGTCCAGATAGACAGATTCAGCCGAACAACGGGTCTCCAATAGCAAGAATTCCTCATGAAAGTATCAGGAGGATCGAGTTGTGGAGTCTACGGAGACTCAAGTAATACCTTAGATGCACAAAGCTAGAGTGCCAAGTTAGGGACTTCAAATAGGGATACCTGACAATCACAAGAATCATCACTACCCCCAAACTTAGGATAATCATTACTCTCATATAGACCTAAAATTATTGCTTGAATTTCAGGGTCCATAAAGTTTGAAAAATACTCGAGAGCTTCTTCTAAAGACGGGTCACACATACGATTTAAGAGAATGCTATCATCAAATTCATCCAGGGAATCACTAATGTTGTGCCAATGATGTTGAACTAAAGTGGTAATCATATTTATTTCTTTTATCTCATGGATCTCAGAAGGTTGTCTAGTAACATTAAAGAAATTTAGTTCAGTGGTCATATTACCAAACGATATGTTCATAGTACGGTTCTACAGTTGATGACAACATTAGATGTAGCTAAAAATAGACGACCTAAAATCATCGGTATTTGGAAATTTTGGTCATGAACAGGTTGGGTATCTAGAATAACAAAATCCAATGGATAAATGAACCTATCGACCTCAATCAGAACATCCTCTATGACACCACGAGGGACTTTGATAGACCTATCCGCTGATTGCAATGTCATTTTGGTCGGTTTCAACTTACCAAGACCTAGCTGGTTGTACACATGATGCGAGAGTAAGTTAACACTAGATCCTAATCCACGCAATGCATTATCAACCAAGTGATTACCAATCATACAAGATATGGTGGGGCATCCAGGGTCTTTATACTTAGGGGGTGTCTGGTTCAGAAGGATTGAACTTACTTGACCAGCTATAAAGGTTTTTTTACGTACATTAAGCTTCCGCTTTTGTATACAAAGATCTTTAAGTAACTTGGCATACGCAGGAACTTGCCTAATTTCCTCTAATAATGGAATTTTGATGTTGAACTGCTTAAACATTTTCATTATTTCATTGAAAATCGATTCCTTCTTTGTTGGAAGGAGCAATTGTGGTAATGGCACTGTGAGCACAAAATTGTACTTAGACACTGGACTCTTTAGAGACTTTATCATTCTCTTCAGCTACTGGCTCAGAAGGGTGAATTATAGCATTTTTACTATCAGGCATGGTTACCCTATTGTCTACCGTTTTACCGTTCCTAAGGGTTGTTATTGAATTCACATGGTTTGATGACTTCTCACCAGTTATTTCATGAACTCCTCTAGGTATAGGTTGTGGTTGACTAGGGAACCTTCCAATCTCTCTCTCTCACTTAGTGTCTTAGATATCTGACCTACTTGGAGTTCTAAATTCGCAAGAGTCTGGGCATTAGACTGGAAATTCTTATCGGTTGCTTGTTGAAATCTAAGTTGGTTCTATGCTAACATAGTAAGAGATTCCTCTAAGCTAGTCATTTTCTTCTCTGAAGGGTTTTGAGAGTAAGTTGGTTCTAGTGGATTTTTTGGATAACTAAACCCTGGTGGAACTTGGTGATTACTAGTCTGACCATGATTTTGATCCTTAGACCAAGAAAAATTAGGATGGTTCCTCCAACCAGGATTATATATTTCTGGGTCATACTTCTGACGGTTATCGAATCTAGAATTACTGTAAAGAGTATGGGCTTGCTCTTCACCAGTTTGTCCCTCCGAAGATGACATGTTGGGCTCTAATCCATAACTAGATCGATTCAACTCTAAGGCTTCTAACCTTCTTGATATTGCTGCAAATTTGGCATTTGATTCAAAAGTTTCATCTACCCTATTGACATTACCTTTATTTAGTAGAAGTTTTTTCTGGGGTTCCCTACTATATTCCCATTGCTGTGTTTTTCGGAAATCTCATTCAAAAATTTCATCGCCTCATCAACATTTTTATTTTTAAACCGCCTAATACACAAAGACTCGACCATGGTTGTCGTTGGATAATCTAGCCCTTCATAGAGGATCTGAACTAGCCTTAACATTTCTAGGCCGTGATGAGGACATTGTGTCAGTAAATCATTGAACCTCTCCAAATACCTATATAAAGATTCTCCCTCTAGTTGTAAAAATATGCAAATCTGTTGCCTAAGAGATGATGTTTTGTGCCTAGGGAAAAACTTCGAGAAGAAGGCAGACTAAGTTTGGCCTTGTCTCGATAGACTCAGATGGCAAACTATATAACCAAGATTTGGCCTTGTCTCTCAGGGAAAAAGAAACAACCTAAGTTTCAAAGGAGCATCTGTATGGTCCTTGGTTTAAGCTCGTAGTTTTCTTCAGTTGCAGCTAACTTGATACAAGATGGACGAGTAGTCCTAGTGGGACTCAACAAAGTTTTTAAGGTTGCCATTTCTGGCACTATCAAAGAACTAGGAGTGACTTCTCCATAGAGTGACAAGTTTTCAAAATTAAAGTTTCCAAAAACATGGCTCTCTAGATAGGAGTTTTCGAGATCCTCGTTTTCAAAAACATAACTACTACCGACCTAAAGTGTTTCTTTTCCAAGCTCGCTCAGTGATGGTCTCGGCCTTTCTTGGAATACACTAGAAAGACTAAAAAAATAAATTCTAATCGGAAGGAAATTCTAAACAAACACAAGCAAGTTTGACTTAACCAAATCAATCTTATTGGATCTAGCAAACAAAAAGCATGATGACTCCACTTAGATTGTTTTTAGACAACTTTTATTCTTCCAAAAGGCAACTAGTTGCAGTTTTAGAAAACCTCTTCGATCGATCCGAATTAGATTAAGTCGATCGAAGAGAAGTAGGATAAGCTCTATGGAGATTGAATAACCCTACCTCTTTGGGGAAACGTTTCCTTGGGTTACAAGATGGCAGGAACCAACTTAAAATAATCTTCCTAATCCTTGAGTTGAGCTAACAAAGTAACCAATACAATCATTTCGATAGATTTTCCAATAAGCATGTTACCCAATCATTTTTCTTTCTAGTCAAATTACGTTTGGTAATGTGTTACTAAATAGGGCAAGAAGGATACTGTGATAAAATCTGAACCATTATCTTGTATGGCCAGTTCTTGCCCTATACTAGAAATTAAAGTTCGTATTCAGTCCTCAACATATATGCAAACGAAGGAATACAGTAAACCCACTAGCATGAGATTCGTGGGTTGATCGAGTTTTACCTTTCGTTCTAGACGGGCGATGAACCGTTAAAGTCGACTCGGGCCACTGACTCCTGTGTCAGTGTACGAACCCAAGGGGCTGAGATAATATCGTAATTGTCGTCCTTTCCTGTGCAGTTTATATTTAATACTTCCCTTTCATAGGGTTTAAAAATAATAATAAAGTCCAATGTCCAAATATAAAGTCAAAAAGTGTCAAAAAATAACAGAAAAATAATAAAAAGAATTACAAAAATAAAAAATTTAATACAGTTTCTAAAATTAAAAGAAATAAAACCCTAAAAATTAAATTAAAATAAAAATAAAATATTTTTCTTCTTTTTTCGTTCTTTTCATTTTGTATTTGACTCCAAGCTCTTTAATCAATCACAAATCTGAATCTTTGGCTCAACTTTCTTTTTGATCCAAAACCTGTAGCAAATAGACAAATACCCAAAAACGTAAAATAGAACAAAGGAATAAAATAGAAAAATAAAACTAAACCTAAAAAACAAAAATAAATCTAAGACTCTAACCTAAAAAAAAGTCCCCGGCAGCGGCGCCAAAAACTTGGTCATTTTAGAAAAGTGGTAAAAATAGTTTGTTTATTTAGACTTGTGAAGATTCGTTTCAGACCAAATTTTGATTTAAACTAGAAAATATGTAAAAGATTTTAACAATATTGGGAGAACCTAGGACTCAGGATTCCATTAAAATCACTTCTGGTTGATTTCTACAATGATTCTTAACAATTATAGCTCTTTTATTGACTTTGTTTCTTTGCCAAAAGTAGATTTATAAAACATTAATTGTAAATCGTTAGCATGGCGCATCAAAATCTCTTAAGTCCCAGCATACACCATCAAACAAAAGCACAACTAATTAAGAAAAAATCATAAATCAATACAAACAGATATAAAGAATCAAAAATAATTATCATTCATTCATGAAATATAGCTTCCTCTGTTGTCCCAATGATGGGGTTTAGCTACTCATGATGTAGATACTCTCAAAATAATTGTTCATGGCTCAAAAGTGTACAAAAAGAAGAAAAAATTATAACTCATGAAATCTGCAACGGTGAATAGGCGTTGCATACAAGTGCTCTCTCTATTGCAGAGAGGAATAGAAAGAACAGTCAATAAAAGAATGTTGTGAGGCGCAGCTGAAATATAAAAACTTTGGTAACACTTTCTGCGACTGTCTTCAGGCGTGGTATGTTCTTCTTTTCCTCTTTCACTCGGTGATGTGTTTTTTTCTCCCCTGATTTTTCTCAATCGATCCAGAGCTTCCCAAAGCTCTCCCCCAACTCTCGATATCCCTCTTTGACTTGCACTCTCTCTACATATACACCACAGGGATAAAATCTCGATAAAATATTTGTTTCCTTTTACCAAAAGTATCGGATATTTTTTCTTCTTTTATCCCCTTCACGCGTCTCTGAATTTAATCTCAACATTGTAAACTCGATATGTACGAATCCTAGGAAAATATTATCTCCTATTTCACATGTAACTTCCACAAACAAACCCGAGATATTCTCTCCTTCCTGTTTAGTCGAGAATACAATAAAACCCTTTTTTTTTACGTTTCTGAAGCAATTACCAACTTTGTTTAGTTGTGACAGGTTAGTATCTATCCAAAACAAGAGAAATCTCGTCCTAATCATTTCTCAAATGATTCAGGGAATATTTCACGCGTGTAATTTCTTCCCGCCATTTTCTCTATTTGAATTAAAGAGTAAGGGTGCCTTTATGAACTGCATGGGTGCCTTTAGTAATTTGCATGGGTGCCTTTAGTAATTTCTCTGGGTGATTTTATCACTTTTTGAGTCAATTTTCCCACAAATGTTTATTCCCGAAAATACCTACAAACACATAAATAACATAATAAGTACCAAATGCGCATTAACAATATAAATAATTGAGGACAAATCAGACACAAAGATATGTTCATCAAAAGCTCAGAAAAGTATTACTATGGGGCTTAGCTATCCCTTGGCTTATTGAGACTGATTATCCTTCAGAATAGTGCTAGACGGATACCAGGTATCTGTCCAATTCTGTTTCTTTTTTTTTTAGTATTTTTTACAGATTTAAAACTAATAAAGAGAAGTATATTAGAGAAATAATAGGAAAAAAAGAAATTTGAGTAAATAAAATAGTTAATAAAGAAATATTTGGAAAAAAATAAATTATAGTAAATAAAATGTTAAAAGAGAAATATTAGGAGTTAATATAGGTAATAAATCGACTAACTAAGATAAAAAATTATAGAAATAATAGGAAAAAAAAGTTAAAGTGAATAAAATTGTTAAAAGATAATATTATGAGTTAATATAGGTAAAAAAACCGACTAATTAAGATAGAAATTTGGAGAAATAATATGAAAAAAAATTGGAGTAAAGAAAATAGTTAAAAGATAAATATATTGGAGAAATAATAGGAAAGTAGTAAATAAAATAGTTAAAATACAAATAATAAGAGTTAATATAGGTAAAAACCAAATTCGGTTTTATTACTGAGATGGATTTTCAATATCCGTCAAAAATGAGACGGATACTGGGTTTCCGTAAAGTGCATTTTTCTGACGGAAACCCAACCAAGTCAAAGGTTTTGGATAAATTATAGCTAAGCGATCCCTCATAGTAGTTGCTTTTAGCTAGATTAAGTTATAGCCAAGCGATTTCCCACACCATAGTGTTTGGCCTCATGTGCACAAAAGTTTCAGTTTGCAGAAGGTTAAGAAAAACATGCAGTAATCCATCCATATATTCGATCATCAGTTCCTTCACTGTGAGAAGGAACTGAGTTTATTATAGTGTTTACAAAGAATTAATAATCAGGTTTTGAAGAAGGTCTTCAATGTTTTCACCATTCCAATATTGGTTTACAGAATTATGATTACAAAAATAAGAGGTATGATCTACTTCAATAATGTCGTATCTATTGTCCAAAATGAAAGTATTTACTTTAAAGTTTATGCAATTACTATTACTAGTCCTAAAATCTTCATTGATGTTGTATCTTCTTTCTCTATCTTTTTAATATATTCCCATCAACAACATAAGAATGGCTTGAGAATCACTCTGGAAGATGATGTTGTGACTGGTCCATGGTGTTTCCCATTGGAATACACTTTCGGTTCCTTTTAATTCTAGATCTTCTCTTATGTGCTAATTACCATAGGTTCCCCTTGCTTCTTTTGCTTATGCAAAGTGTTAATTCACTGTCATTCCAAATCTTTAAGTAGTAATAGGATGTGATATGTAAACAACTATATGTATCCTTATAGACATAAAGGTTTTCTCAATATCAGACTATGTGTTTGTTATCTCTAGATTTTCATCATTCATTGGGTTGTAATAGAGACTATGCATAATACCATACTGAGGAGCACAAACATTGATGTAGCTGTTATTGTATTTTACTATTTCTTTAGCAGTGTCCGTGTTGTTTTTAAATATATATATATAAAAAAATGAGATTGTATCTAGCTTTCCAGACATGCCAACTAATTATGCAACAAAATTCTAGTCAACCCATAGCAATTTGATTATTCTGATTATTAAACCATGTGTTTAGCCAATCATGGAAGTTATTTGTTCCATTAGTTAATTGTGTTCATATCAAGGTTTAGGTGCATCCAAACTTGTTTTACAAAGTTACAGTGCATAAAAATATGTAAAAGTGATTCATCCCCATTTTGACGGAAATTGCAAATGTTATTACTTCTGGTAAGATTGTCGTCATTCTCATACTAGTTGGGAGAATAGCATGAGTATCTTTCCAGGAAAAAAGTTTGACAAAAGGAGTTACATGCATATTCCAGATGTTGCTACAATTGTTTGTGTTACTTCCCCTGGAGTTTGTAGAATTATATAAAGAGTTAACAGTAAACTTACATGTGTTCTTTAGGATCCACTTAGCCTCATCTTCCTTCTTTGTAGCTGGAATTTGAAGTTTCATTATTTTTTCTTTTGTTTCCCTGTCAAAGCAGATTGATAATTTTTTTTGATCCAAGGTGTTTGTCCTGGTTATTAGTTGGCTTACCTTTTTGATATTTTCAGTACCTAATTCTGGTTTTGTTATTGGTGTTTTGGTATCTCGTATCCAATAATCCTCCCATATATTAATGCTTTCCCTATTTCCTAAGGTCTAGAAAATATTATTTTTTATCTGTTGAACTCCTGAATGTATACCTTTCCAAATCCAACTATATCCTGTGTTGGGTTTTTTGTTTATATGAATAATATCGCATTTTGGATAGTATTTAGCTTTTAATATTGAGGCATATAGAGTGTTGGGATTCTCTTTTAGCCTCCATCCTATTTTTGCTATCATGGCTATATTAAAATTCTGAATATTTTGTATTCATAATCCTCCTTCATCAAGAGACTTACAAATAGAATTCTAAGCTTTAAAAATGATTCCATTTATACCATTGACATTTTTGTTATTCTCATCTCTTCCCCACCAAAAGTCTTCCTGCATTTTGGTGATTTTTTTACAAATCTTGACTGATATATTAAAAAACAATTCATCTGATGTGGAAAATTCTCACTGGGAGGTAAGGAATGGTGATAGTATTTGGCTTTTGAGGATAAATGGATACTGAATTCTTCTCAACCTACTTATGTATTTCTTGTCCTAATTATAATTGGACTGTAGCTGAATTCATTAATAAATAAACCAACAGTTGGAGGTCTGACTTGGCCAATGCTTTCATTTCTCCTCAAAATGCTCATCATATACTGTCATCCGGAATTCCCATTAGTGGTCATGATAAATCTACTTACAGATCCTTAAGTCAGCGTATAAGCTCATATCATTTTCCTCATATACTCAATCCTTTGAATGTTAAATCTACTTACAGAGCCTTATCGAAACTTCCTATCCTTCCTAAGGTGCAGCTTTTTATTTGGAAAATGTCATGAAAAAAATCCTTCCTTCTAACTCCATAATAAGTAGATTTATTAACATTCAAGACTCTTATTGAAGTATGTGTGATCTTACATCTTTGGAAACTCCTGAACATATATTATTATGTTGTCCATTTGCGAAGGTTGTTTGGTCTCTTACTCATTTATCCTTATAATAAACTTATAATTCAAAATGATAGCATGAGCTCAGATCTGCAAGGCTGGATTGGCCATTGGTTATATACATCTTACCTCAAAGAGTATGTTCATGTTGTCTTTACTATTGCATGGAGTATTTGGAGAGATAAGTGCTTTCACATCTATCAGGAGAAGAATCGAAATCACCATGTCATTGCTCGACAGGCCCTTAAGCTTGTTAATGATGTTGAGACCTATTTAAATCATAATTCTCCATGTAATACCATCGCAGGTCAACCGATTCAGAATTGAAACTTATGTGATGTGACTTGTTATCTACCTCAAGATTGTGTGATAGTTTTTTATGATGCCTCTCTAGATAAAAACTCTAAATTTTTGGATACCGGTCTAATTATGAATGATATTGCAGGTACCTTTTTCGGATGCAAGATTGTCTCAGGAATAGCAAGGAACTCTGAAGAGGCGGAAAGTATCGCTCTAACGGAAGCTGGAATTTGGACGAGGGAAAGAGGAATTCGTAAGGTCTGTTTTATAAGTGATGCAAAATTGTTTGTTGAAGCATTAAGCTTAAATAATAACCAGATATTCTGGTATAATAATTCAATTATAGAAGATTGTAAGGTCATCTTTAAAGATTTTAGTTTTATCAAAGTTTGAGTTCCTAAATAGAAATTATACTACTTTAGTTGATAAAGCAGTAAAGTTTTGCAGAAGATCTAAAAATTCTGGGGTATAGCTGGATTCAATTCCTAGCTTTCTATGACTAAATCTCTTTTTCTATTAATGGATATTCATTTCCTAACAAAATATATATATATATATATATATATCTATCAGGAAAAAAAAGGATTTGCTTAGTTAACCACTTAACCTAGATGTAACCCGTGACCAAGTTTCCGTTACAACTCAATGTTACAACCTAACATCTGCCTCTTGTTCTAAAATACGCTAATGTGACATAAAATCTGTATTGTGCTAATGTGACAACGATGGCCGGTCGTTATTTGTCTAACCCCCTTAAACTAGAGCATTGAGCCGGTTTGCATCCCTTAAATCTGATGTGTGCTGAAGCTACTAAAGAGCATTTGTTACTGCAAGTACCTACCACTAACTACATTCTGTACTACAAGAAAAAGTGAAATTTGTAGTATTAAAATTTAATGAAAGGCGGGTTACAAAAATGCATAAAACTCATAGCTTCAGAAAATCAGAATCTCTTTTCACATTTTTGCAAATAAATAAGAAATGTTGTTGCATTTAGCAAATTGAATCAAATGCTCGTCATCAACACTGCTAGCCGTAATGAACACAATTGCAAGGCAAAAGTCTTTATCAATAAGAAGCCATCTGTACGCAATGTACGTACAGTTAACTTACCGCCTCTAACCATCGACTGATCTCTTCCATATTAGCTTTTAAAAATTCACAACTGGTGGAAGCACATGGTTCGGTCAGCTATATGTAGATCAGTTTTGGGAAACTGTGTATTCAAGATAACGATGATTGTTGATTTGCCTTGAATCAGTCGTTGATCAGAACTCTACAGGGAGTCTGCCTCTCGGCGGTGGTCTCGCTGACCGATCAGCGAGTTAGGGGTGTAGGGGCGACGCCCCCGGCAGGGGGCTAGGGGGTAGCACCCCCGCCTAAACGGTATACATAATATATTATCACTGGGCTTGTTTTCCGTTATTTAGTCGAATTAGGGTTTCTTCTTTGCCCTATATATATACACATGTTATACCTAAAATGTGTGTAATTCAGTATTCTGCTCTATAATAAAACTCTACTTTCTCTGTTGTGGATGTAGCTAACGTAACAGCTAGTGAACCACGTAAATTTCTGTGTCTCGATCTCTATTATTGTTCTCGTTCGATCTCTCATTACAACAATGATAATAAAATTTATACATCAACTCAAAGAAGGAAAGTGAAAAGGGCTTGGAATATTGCTTTTGAGCTTCCCCACTTCTCCAAAAAATGATGACGGCTTCCACCTTCCTTGATATTGTTTCCTGAACTTATTGAGCTTTGCAATTGACCTTCTTGCTTAGCCTAAATAAATTAAACTTGTCAGCAGAAACAAGAAAACCGAGACAATTATAAAACATTTAGTATACACACATGCAACACGTACACGTTGGTGGGAACCACGCCGTTTAAAGTTAGCTCATAAGCATGATCAACTAATTTACCTGTGCGGCATTCTTGAGGGCTCCCCAACATTCAACACCATTGTATTTCTTTGAACTCGAATGGAAATACACCCAAACCAATGCATCCATCAATTCTGGATGCTGTTTTATAAACATTGAGTCTCCATATTGAACAGCTTGAAGTACCTTAAAGCATAGCATGTAAAAAAGAAATAGCATTATGAATTTCGTTATGATCAGCCTATACAGGCCGCAAGAGAATTTCCTCAGCTACACCTTGCAAAACAACTATTTCATTCAAATTCACGTGAAACGTTTAAGATAATGCTTTTTTGCACCGGGTCTATTAACGACTGATCCTTTGTGGAGAAATATCCAACTCAAACGAATGGGTTTCCACTAACCACATTACTGGAGGTGAATCAAGTAGAACATCTAAGTAGCAGATGAAGAACTTCAATAATTTAAAGCATATTAGTTACTTACCAGCGGCATCTCCTTTTTGAAGATAAGGTATCGAAACTCTGCTGCAACATCCATCAAGACATTAGGACCACTCACGTGGCAGTGAACAATGAGACACATGCCCTCTTCCACCCTTTTCCACTCAGCAACCACATCATCATTGTTGTACCATCCCTTCAACTGCATACACATAGGATCCACGTAAATACATTATGATTTAAAATACTGCAACAAGCGTGCACAAAGAGCAGATGATTAGGGGCAGGCAGTAGGCACCAAGCAGACATATACAAATTATTTGGTTAGTAATTGAGACAAACTAAGGCGAATTTTGCCCTTTAATCGTCTCCTTAAGGGGCCGAAATCAAACATTAGATTATGTTTCTGTGGGGCAAAAATCAACCCTTACATAATTTCCTTCAGTTTCTCACCAAGTCACTCCTTTAATCAATATATTTACATGTCAATTACTCCAACCTCCGTAAGGGTTAAAAGAAGGCTGGTCCTCAACTCAAGACCTAAAATGCATAAAAATGGGGCACTAAAAGGGACTGGCCATTTTTGAGACAGTAGCGCAAATTTTGCAACTTACACCGAACTACCCCAAATAAAAATTATCCTTTCTTTTCAAGGAACATGAACTATTGACAGTTTGACACAGATTACAATCCAGCAGTCGACTATTCCTCTGCCAATTGTTACATTTTTCTGAGCAACTGATACTTCATCCAACCACACAAACGATTCAGAACCACATTTGATGTTAAGGTCAGATTGTTTGTCTAATTTCCATGTCATATAAGCAGCAAACAAATGTAGCATATGCTTAAAGGAAGACTAGTTGCGTAAAATGTACCTGGTCAAGGGTGATGGCATTGGAGATTGTTAAGGTGAGATTGGCAGTCAAGTCACAGTGAGTGAGAGTATAAGTTCTTGGGTAGTCTTTGGTTAAGCTACTCATCTGCTTATAATTATTATTATTCTCCATGAACATTACCTCTTGATCTCCCATCAATACTACCTTCAGCTTTGATGCTTCAAATCTTGCTGGAGGCCCCAATAGCCTAGCAGCCTAACAATAACCAACAATACAGTTAAACCTCTCACAATTAATAAGTTAAAACCAACATTAATAGAGAGAGATTGTGTGTACCTGGAAAACAAGGGGGTTGTAGGAAGTGCAGTAATTTGCTGGTGATCTCTCAGTTAGAGAAGAAGAGATAAAGTTAACTGTTCTGATGTTATGATTATTATTCCTTACTAATCTCTTAGTAAAAGATGTAAATGTTGAAGATGAAGAAGAAGAAGAAGGTGAATAGCTGCTGCAGGCCATGGAATAGATTGAACCAACATTAATCAATTACAAAATCATCATATCCAAACAAAATAAATCCCTCCTTTACTAAATCTGGTAACTTCTCAATCATCTAATCATCTTCATGAACAACAAAATCAGCACCATGAACTTGAACTGTTACCTCTTCGAATCACACAATGCTTTGTGTTTGAGAGAGAGAGAGAAAGAAATGGTGCTGCAGCCTGGTAGTGGTGGTTTGTGATGGGAATATACAAAAAAAAATATGTGGACTCAATTTTGGTGTACTTGAGAAAATCTAATAGCAAAATATGGGCACCACACATCTTTTAATTGGTGTGTGTGTCAGTGTATAAGTCTCATATTTTGTCATTTTCTTCTTTCTTTTGAGTGAGTTTTGGAGTGCCCGTGTAGAAAAGAGATATAGCCAATGACACGTCCATTCTTACACAATTCGGATGACTTGAGGATAATGTTTGTAAGAGCGTCCACAATCGTCGACTAAATCGACGATCAAAGATTAAAAATAATCGATAGTCGACGAAAGTGAGCCACAGTCGTCGATCATATTTAGTATTTGATCGATGAAAATTACTGTTCCAGATTAAATCTGATCGCTGATCGACGACTAAAGCTTATAGTCGCGCGTAATCTTAAGGTCTCGCCTGTGAAGAGACGACGGACCAGCATCTCGCTTAAAAACACGGGCGAAGAGTTGACATTTCGCTCAAAACTTGGCGAGATACTAAGGCCTCGCTTGGAGTAAGGCGAGATGCTAAGGCCACGCTTGAGTTGGCTTGAGTTGGGCGAGCTGCTAAGATTTCGCTTGGTGGTGGGCGGGATGCTAAGGCATCGCTTGGGGTTGGGCGGTACCCCAAGGCGTCGCTCAGTCCATTTCCTGGCGAGATCTTGTGCTTCCGCTGGGCGTCGGGCGATACCTCTGCATCTCGCCCGGCTTCAATTTTCACACGAGTTTTCCGCACAATACACAGACGAAATACTAATGTTTCGCTTAGTTAGTGGGCGAAATGTTGGGATATCGCCTGTATGTTTTTTTTTGTAGGCGTTAGAGCAGAATCTCGCTTGTACCAGGCGATATCCTGCTACTTCGCTTACGTTCAAGCGATGTCCTAGGCCCTCGCTTGATCATACCCCGTTGTTTTTAGGACGGATCAAAGATCAAAAAATTTTATCTTTGATCGTTTAGTATAGTCGCACCATTGGAGATGCCCTAAGCAACTGTGCATGAAGTGGCATCAGACTAGAGTTTACAGCCAAAGAGAAAAAATTGACCCTGGCCACAGTATTCAAACAGTTCAAAATGAAGACGTCCTAGCTCCTACACAAACCAATTTTGGGTCTTCTTCTGCAATGAAAACAAACCAATGTTTACTTTTCCTAATTTAGTGGTAGAGCTGAAGAGTTTTCCTGTATGATTAGCATAACCATCTAAGTTGTAATGGTTTAGTTGCCATTCGTCAACAACCTCCAATTGATTAAAATTATTTATAAATCATACAACAACAGATACAATGGGAGCCAAAAGAACACCAGAGTTACCTAATGGCTCGTTCACATGCACTCACAACTTGGAAAATTGAGAGTTCCGGTTAGATATGTATGCTCTAAAGCAAATGACGGACCAAACTCAATTTTGGTCTTTGGTCCGTCAAAATTCAACCACAGTGGGATGAGTAAATATAGTGTTTAGTCCGGATTTTTTACTGTTTGGGATCCCAGAACTGGACCAAATTCAAATATAGTGAAGCGTTAACCTAGTCCCGCGTCTCGTACCAGGCGTGACGATGGTTTTCTGTCTGGTGCCAGGCGTTTAACTAGACGTGTGTTTCATCAGACGGACGTGAACCAGAACTCCGTCCCATCAGGCGTTCACCCAAGAGGACGTCCAATCAAGCGTAACGCCAGAAGCACGCCTGGTAATCAAGCGTTCGGCTGGATTAACATCTGTATTGGACGTTCGGCTGGATTAACGCCTGTAGTGAGCGTACGCCTAAGATAGCGCCTGTGTGTGCGGCGTTATTCTAAGCGAGCGCCTACTCAGATAGCCGTTGAAATTTGTTATTGTTGATCAACGGATATATTTTGGTCTGTATTTTGTTATACCTATAATGAATTTATACCCTTTCGTTCCCATTTCGAAACCACACCTTTCACATTTCAAATAACCTAATACAAAGATTATTTTTATATCTCCTTTTCATAATTATTGCTTACGAAAATTTTAGTATTAATGCAGAGAATTTTACCATAGAGGAAGATTTATCCCTTTGTCGAAACATAATATTATATTATCCAGCAAGGGGTCATGAACGTCGTATGAATGGTTCAATGAGCATGAAATGGTTAGAACATATCCATGCTAACTTTTGTAATGAAACCGGTAACCCCAATAACCGGAACAGAGCAGACCTTTTTTGTCGATTTCAGAAAATTGGTAGGGCAGTACTATAATTTTCAACTTTAACCGCTAAGGTGAATGAAAGAAGAATTAGGAATGAGTGACGAAGTTGTCGCCAGATCTCTGGAGGAATGGAGAAGATGGAAAGGTTCAGATTTCAGATACCAACCTCATTTCGAGATCCTAAGGGTGATGGAAAAATACAACCCTTTTATGTTGATTGTTCTTCGAAGATGTTTAGATCGCCATCCAAGGCGTCATACCACTCGTTGAAGATTTGATTATAGGTTTTGTGGGTATATCTCTTTGTAAACCCTCACGAGACATAACTCGTCCCTTGGGGCCACCTAATGGTTTAAAGGCATGTTACATGTGCGTAGTGCAACCGCGACTCCTGCGAAAATGAGATATCTTAACATCTACTGATGTATTGTTATTCTGAATAAGTGATATTGGTTATTTATGATACTTCCGTTAATTTATTCATTACAACGTAGTAAGCATATTGATTATACAAGAGTTAAAAAGTAGACCTAAACTCACTATTGCAGGCATCGCGGCTGCACTTAGCATGTGCAGCAAGCCTTTAAACCCCTAGGTGCCCCTAGCGGCCGAGTGGTGTCTCGGGCGGATTTACAAGAGATATACCCACAAAACCTATCCGCAGGATTTAGAAATTGTTATTCCTCACCAAAACCTGACCATAAGTGTTTGATCAAGTCATTTCGCAAACGAATATGCGTATCTTTGTTGTGTATTGCACGTCGCCAGTGCTCAACTCTCATTCTCGAAAGTTCAGCAGTATGTTGTCTCGAAAAATTTACCGGTGCATGGTTGCGGCCTTGATCATATTCATGTGGTCAATCACCGGGTAGACGCTCATCCTCCACTATTATATTATGTAAAATGATAACAGTTTTCATGATATATGCAAGTACGTCTGGATTCCACATTCTTGTAGGTTGCTTGACGATGGAAAATTGATTTTGCAGTACACTAAAACCTCGCTCTACATCTTTTCGGCAACCCTCTTGCATTGCTGAAAATTTCTATTTTTTCTGGAAATCTGGATGTCTAATTGAAATCACAATAGTAGCAATCTCTGGGTATATTCCATCACCAAGATAATATCCCATATCATATTGATGTCTCTTTACAACAAAGTTCACTCGGGGTGCTTTCCCGTTGATAAGCTCTTTGAAAATATAAGAACGGTTCATCACATTAATATTATTGTTAGAACCAGACATACCAAAAAATGCATGCCAAAACCATAGATCATATGAGACCACTGCCTCCAACACAGTACTTTCATTCCCTTTGTACGCAGTGTAAGCCCCTGATTCCGTCAATGGGCATTTATCTCATTTCCAATGCATGCAATCTTCACTACCCAACATCCCTGGAAATCCCCTATCCTTGTTCTCATTAAGCAGCAATTCAACATCACGCTCAGTTGGTGTGCGCAAATATTCTTTCTCATACAAATGCACAATCGTCTTACGAAACCTACGAGTTGTTTCCAAAACAGTGGTTTCTCCAATGCGTAAGTACTCATCTATTGCATCGGGCGCACATCCATAAGCTAACATTCGTATTGCTGCTATAACTTTCTGATGAGGGGTTAGTCCAGGAATCCCAATAAAATCTTTTTTTGAACAAAATAATTATTTACTGATACGACATCTCCCAAAATACAGTTGAACAATTCTCGCCGCATTCTAAATCTTCTACGAAATACATTAGGTGGAAACATAGGGTTTCTACAAAAGTAATCTTTCCAGAGAAGTATTGCACCGGCCTAACGTTCTCTTGGTATTTGGATACGAGTATGTAGCCGGTTCATACTTGAAACGATCAATCCCAAAGTGACTGCTTGGTTATTTTGGCTCAATGCAACTAAATCTAAGTCTGATGAGTACAAACTATTATTATCATCATCATCAGATGAAGAAAAAAAAGAAAAAAAAAAGAAGAACAAGAAGCACAATAGTGATTGTTATTCTCATAGTATGCCACTGGTTTGTGATGTTTGTAGTTTTGGTTTGTATAATTAGAGAATCGAGTGTTCAATTTATAGGCATATTTGGTTTAAGCCTTTGAGTGTTGATATGACTACACAATGTTGGTATTTTTAAAATTAACTGAGTTGAGTCAAGTGGGGTGAATAAACGCATCAAACATAAGAAGTAGCAGAAAAAAAGGCAAAGGAAAAATTAAATATCTTTTTGAAATGACAATACAAAGCAGATAGAAAGGACAAAGCAAAGATTAAAAATATCTCTGGAGATATTTTCAAGAAAGCAGGTAAAAGAAAAAGCAAAGATAAGAAAAGTCTTTCGAATTGACAATTCCAATCAAATAAAAAATAAATCAAAGAAAACAAATGTCTGTTCGAATGACAATAAAATGCACATGAAAGACTACCCATCCGTATCTTGATTCCCAGGCGCCGAACGCGTGGGCATAAAATGAGGCAAAAATGATCTCGATGTGTAATTAACTGATTGCGTTGTTGATGATGATCCCTGGCCCATGGAATTCCACATTAAGATAAGCCTTTGAGTGTTGATATGACTACACATTGTTGGTATTTTTAAAATCAACTAAGTTGAGGCAAGTGGTGTGAATAGACGCATCAAACATAAGAAGTGTCGGTTGAGATGACAAGACCAAGAAGAAAAAAGACGACGATTGGATTAAATATCTTTTTGAAATGACAATACAAAGCAGATCGAAAGGACAAAGCAACGATTAAAAATATTTCTGGGGTAAAAGAAAAAGCAAATATAAGAAAAGTCTTTTGAAATGAAAATTCCAATCAGATAAAAAATATATCAAAGAAAAAAAATGTATGTCCGAATGACAATACAATCCATATGAAAGATTACCCATTTGTATCTTGATTCCCAGGCGCAGAGCGCGGTGGCATAAAAGGAGGCAAAGATGATATGGATGTGTGATTAGCTGATTGCGTTGTTGATGATGATCCCTGACCCATGGTATTCCATATTTGTGGTGGCATAGTTTGAGAAAAATTGCCAAACCCAAGGTGTGGTTGTGGTTGTGGTTGTGGTTGTGGCGTACGAAAATGGGCCAGCTGTAACTCCAAATTGTTGATGTGACTTTGTTGACCGCGTATTTCTTCATCTTTTACCATGATAAACTCCATCCTCTCCTTCGTTTCATTTAACGTAAACTTACGAAACTCTTGCGTAAAATCATCATATTGTTGAACAAGAGCATAAGCTTCGACCTGTTATGAAAATAAATAAATCACATTCTCCACATTTTACATACAAAAAAAAAGGTTTGTTGTAGACTTACGTATGACAATTGTTGTTGAGGCGGAATGGGTACATATTCATCAGGTTCTTGGATGTTGTGTTTAATACGGTCACCAGCATACCCGTATATTTCAACCTCTCAATCGAATTTGGTGGCATATTTCTTCAAGTTAGTTACATATCGCCAATACTCCATATATAAATCATATGTAACAACAGTCACTAATTGAGTTGCAGGGACCAACTCGTTTTCCTCAGCTCATTAACTTCGTCATTGTTGATGTTGCTAATACGAGGAGGTGGGTTGCTGGGAACGCCAAAAGTACAATGGTTTTGCCTCCAACACCGTTCTCCGAGGTACACGTTATGTTGTGCAAAGAAAATAACTATTAACAAATAAACCAATCAACTAACCAAAAATCCAAGAAAATAAAAAAAAATCCTATCAAAATAAATTATCAACTTACAGTTGCTAGCCAAGAAAATATAACCTTTTTCTCTGAAAGCTCCGATGCTTTCCGTCCAATATCAGTGTCAAGGACTAAGATGGCTGAATCCCACGGTTGCCAGGTCACATCGTCTACAGTCAACTGATTAAGATAAGTCCTAGACTGAATAATATCAATACTTTTCCTTCTTGTACCCTTCCACCGAGAACTTCTAGGCCACACTCCTTCACTCTCACTCGTTGGGTTCTTCGGTCAACATATGCCCAGATATTTGTACCCCCAAAACTAGAATGTGAATACAACCAACGAAATTAAGAAATTGCCAAAAAATTAACATTTAAGCGAAATATAAGTAGAACTAAGAAATTTACCTCCAATATTTGGAAGGGTCCGGCTAGTAACTTTTGTCCCCTGCCAGATGCGGCGAGTCCGGAATATAATTTCGCAAAAGCAGCATTACCCCAGTCATAATTGTCAACTGCATTTAGATCCTCAAAAGAAGCTAACCATCCAGCATCAAATGTAGTTTATAGCATTGGAAAAGAAAAATTGTCCCAAAACATATATAAAAGGCTCTCGCCACTCTCTCAGCAAGTATGATATCATCGTTAGCCGCAACCAACATTCCGGGATCAAAATATGAGCTCAAAAATGCTACCGTAATTGCATCTGAAACCCACTACTCGGGAATATGTTTTCTTTTACAAACTTCACTATCTTTAATTTCTAGAAAAATATGCACCCGGACATATTCAAATCGGTACTTCGCCGAGTCATACGGAATACCACTACCAAGACCAATACTTAATCCTGTCAACATGACCCAATCAAGCGGTATAAACCCAATCTCACCAAAGGAGAAGTGAAAAGTGTTCGTGGTATCCCAAAAACTCTCAACCATGCAGTCAATCAATGCATGTGACGAATCTACTACATCCATGGTCAATAAGCGGTCACAACCTGCCTCTTCAATAATGTATTTTACCCTAGGGCTGTGTTTTGTTATACATGCATAGGTCTGAATGACCGATTTGAGGGAACCACGATGTAAATACTTGAATTTTGAATCGATTGAATATGTAATATTCGTCGAAGCGTGAGTAGCATCTTCCACGACACTATAGTTCGCCAACCCGAGAACATCGACCATTTCTTCAGTAGTAGTGTCTACTTCTGGATCCTCAACAATTTTAGCTCTCTTGTTCCTCTTTTTTCGACCAACGAATCTCGTCGTGACATTGCTCAATATTTGTGCAAACGGTACATACAAGTTTCAAAATCAAGAGTAATCCTCACAATGCACAAATATAAAACTCTACATTAATCCATAAATCCATAAAAATACTAATTTCATCATTACAAAAGTAATTCTCTAATTAGATAAACACATGACGAATGGTATTCATAAATCATCCAAATTAAAAAATCATCCTAATCAAATCATCAACTTTACAAAAATTCATCATAATTCCCTAATTCTATAATTCCATAAACATTCATTATAAAACATAAACATTCATAATTCCCAAATTTCATAAACAAACATATCAAATCAATTAATCATAAAATTAACCACAACCCAACTCAAATTAACGAACAACTTAATCAATTCTAACTTCAATTCAACAAATTCTCATCAATTTTTTATACCCAATTTACAACTTCCACAAACCCTAGAATTATACCCAATTCCAAAATTACAATTTCTAAAACTTAATATGTCTATTTCATAATTATATGTTTAATCTTTAAACATATATACAAATTTAATTAACAAAACATTACAATAAATCATAATCTAAACCTATAGAATCCAGTAAAATTTATATCAAAGTTTGAGTTTATTACCTTGCTTTGAAATAATCCTAACTTAGACTAGTTGGTATCAAATCAACCAAGTTTTTGCAAATTTGAAAAGAGGTTGAGCTTGATTTGGAGGGAGAATTTGGTTGAGCAATTGGTGTACTAGGCGCTTCAGTGGATTGTGTCTGGTTGTTCTGTTAGAAGTGTTCAGGAGAAAAATTGTATTGCGGAGAGGAGAAGAAAGTTGTACGTAAATATATAGCTCCGCCCTAATCAGGCGTTCACCCAGCTCTCTGCCTGGTGAGATGCTCGTTTGGCTAGGGATGCGCCTGATGATTCAAGCGTATGTCTAAGCGTGCGCCCATCCTATTTGAAACACAAACCAGCTGCACGTGTAGAAAAATGACCGGGCGTGTGGCTATGATACTGCCCCATCAGGCGTTCAGCTAAGAGAGCGCCTGTCTCTGGGGCGTGCATCTAGGGGTGCGTCTATCATCAGGCGTTCTTTTGGATAACGCCTCCCATCGAGCGTTCATCAAGCGTCCGCCCCACCCAAGTGTTTCCACAGGCGTACGCCCGTAAAACTAGACGTTTACTGAGTCGTGCGCCCAACGCCAGGCGCTAGCTTAGACAACTGCCCGATCAAATTTTACTCCCCCACCGTTGCGTTTTAGGCGGAGTAAAGAGTAAAAATTTTACTCTTTAGTCTTTCGGTCTAGTCGTCCCACTGTGGGTGCTCTAAGACCACCCACAGTGGTGGGAGTAAAAGATGGACCAAACTCAAATTTGGTCTTTGGTCCGTCCAAATTCAACCACAGTGGGGTGACCAAATTTGGGTTTTGGTCCGGATTTTTTATTGTTTGGGATCAAAAATGATCCCAGAACTGGACGAAACTCAATTATAGTGGAGCGTTAACCTAGCCGTGCGTCTCGTGCCAGGCGTGACGCTGGCTCTCCGTCTGGTGTCAGCGTTTAACTAGACGTGCGCTTCATTTGTCAGGCGTGAACCAGAACTCCGCCCCATCAGGCGTTCATCCAAGAGCACGTACAATCAAGTGTAACGCCAGAAGCACGTCTGTTAATCAGGCGTTCGGCTAGATTAACGCATGTATTAGGCGTTTGGCTATTACAACGCCTGTTGTGGACGTGCACCTAGGAGAGCGCATGTGTGTGGGGCGTGCGCCTAGATTAACGCTTGGTGAAGAACAAGGGAAACAACTCAGCATCTTCCAAGGTAACAAGGCCTAGTCAAGCATGTGCCTAGATTGACGCTTACTAAGATACAAATTTATCATGCAAACTAAGATTGTTACGCCATTGAACCATTCGTTTCTTGGGCAAGTAACAAATTGATCATGCAAATTTACCATTCTCATTATCATTCTTTTCTTGGGTAAGTAAATTTATATCTTTTTTATACCATTAAACCATTCGATTAATTTTGTCCTAATTAACAGATTGTTTTTCGTGATTGGATATGGGACATCATCAAGGTCATTCTTCAAAGGAATCGAACTGTGGAAACAAGAAACAATTTTCAATAGATGTTTCCAATTTTCAAAATCATAATTATTTCACAATTGTTCGTTTACTATTAGGCATCCATTAATCTTTTCTCATAAAATTATTATTATTCATGTATGCAATCAGAAGAAGAGAAGAAGCAGAATGCTAATCCGTTACGTAACTCCAATGATGAACGCAATCATAATTATTTCACAATTGTTCATTTACCATTAGACCTAAATTAATATAACATTTCAAATTACTCATCAGGCGTTCATCCAGACTAACGCATGGTGACGCGTGCGTATGGTTAGGGATGCGTCTGATGAGTGAAGCGCAATCTTAAACGAGCGCCCGTCTTCTTTGAAACACGTAACAGTTGTACGAGTAGAAATTGACCGGACGTTTGGCTAGGATAACGTCACATCAGGCGTTCGGCTAAACACACGCCTGTCACTAAGGCGTGCCGCTAAGCGTGCGTCTATCATCAGACGTTCTTTTGGGTTACGTCTCCCATCGAGCGTTCATTCAGCGTCCGTCTCAACCAAACGTTTAAACAAGCATACGCCCGTAAAACAAAATTTCAACAGACGTATACTTGTACATGCGCCCAATCAAATGGGGGGTGGCTTAGACAACCGTCCGATCAAATTTCACTCCCTGTCCATTACGTTTCAGGCGGAGTAAAGATCAAAAAATTTACTCTTTACTCTTTTGGTCTAGTCGTCCCACTGTGATGCCCTAAGCCTTGTGATGACTAAAAATTTATTAAAAGAACTACCTACACATTTTAACCTACAGAAAATGCACCGAAAAATAATGGAAAATACGATGTACAACATTTTCGAGGGGTACATACTAGACTAAGATATCATTTGTGTTGGTCAACTATGAGAATCGCAAAGTTTCAGTTTCCTGAGAGTTTTTTCAGCCAAACTGATATTGGATCCTTTTGTTGAGGGAGGAGCGACAGATGCTGACGCCCTTGTTGCACAGACCCACTGTCTAGGGTTCTCGAAGTCATCACCGATGACTGTAGGTACGTGCCAACTACCCTCTTCTGACTCCTGCATTTGTAAGTATTTTTTATATAATTGCACAAGAAAGTAATAAAGAGAACTTGTGTAAGTATTAAATTTGAACCATGAAAAACGGATAGACCTGTATGACAAATAAATATGGTGGAGGCATGTGGAACGTCAAACCCTTTTCTGAAGAAACTGATAGTCGAGCCTGTAAAGATAAGCACATGAACTGGCTTGAAACAATAGTGATGCAGGAAAAAGAATGTACTACTAATCCATAAAGTGAGAAGAGGACTCCCTACCCAATAAAAAATTCATCAAAAGAAAAATTTATGGAGATACAATAGTTAACGGGAGGGCATAACAGCCTAAACCCCAAAGCAATCAACAGTCGATAAGTGGAACATAACGAATAAAGAGAACCAGCTATAAATGAGAGTGGGATTCTATCTACAGGAAAAACAATTGTGATCCAGAAATAGAATATAGTCCTGAGTAAATTGTATCTTATAAAATTAGTCAAATAGAAGTTTTGAACATTTTACTGTTCCATGTTCTTCCGCATGCCAAAATTTCTCAGCATTAAGAGATTGACACGAATGAAAGGTGTGATACAATCACAATGAAAAGGGGTTATGCCGAGGAAAGGTGGACCTTAGTATGACTAAATCCAATACCCAGAATCAGAAACGTTGATATTGACATCCATACACTTTCATATAGTGATTCAGTTTGTTATCTTTATAAGAATTTGAGATCTTCAATATAGCATCTCTAACCAAAGAAACAAAAGAAGAAGCAGACCTGATGCTTTTCCTTCCATCGTGGGAAGAAATTAGTCCCAAGAAGCTGAAATAAGTGATCCCTCATCTCATCATTTGTCACCAGCAAGCTGTTGCAACTAACGGCTGCATATAGCCAATACCTGCAATGACAAGAAAATTAACAAACATAATGGTGATCATTCTAAAGTGGTGTTGGTATTAAAGAGAAACTTCAAAAACAACTTTGGACAACATTCTATACAATATGTCACGTAGGCCGTACATGCACAAATATGTTGAGACTTATTGTTTGTCAGTTGGTAGTTATTACATTGTTATGGGTAATGATGGAGGCGCAGTAACTTTCAAACCAAAAGGTGTGAGAAATATATGAACAACCAAAGTAAAGATCATGAAGATGCATCAAGTGCATTACTTGTATATGTAATTTCTTCGAATAAGAATAAGTATTCATTATGAGAAACAAAACAAAAAACCCAATAAAAAACCCTGTGAACAAGATATTAGTGCTAGGACTAGGAGAGTTTATTAGTTAAGCTACCGATTCATTAGCTAAATAAGCTTAGTTGGAAGCGGAATAATTTATCAATTTATCGTGTATTATACTATGGGTTTTTTATCATAAGTCAGTAATAATACTAAAATAAAAGATATATTAGTACGGACAAGAATATCAGATATGACAATATTGACATCCAATAGTTAATGCAGTAAGTCAATAACCAGCGTACAACCCCACCTGTTTTACATGCTGTAAATGCCTGGACCAATAAAAGCTCACATATCGATTACTTAATTGAAGCAACTAGATTATTACAACTGTATCTGGGTC
Organism: Papaver californicum; assembly: GCA_023531435.1. NCBI lineage: Eukaryota > Viridiplantae > Streptophyta > Magnoliopsida > Ranunculales > Papaveraceae > Papaver > Papaver californicum. Next base: position 3,857,405 of record JAJJMC010011034.1, on the reverse strand, counting down.
CAAAAGCTGCATAAACATAACGAGGTGGCGCGAAGGGCTTTAAGCACACCAAGCCCTAGCAGCCAACCCCATAAGCCACTATTAGAATGTCATTTTATAAACAACTTTGTTATACCATTAGTCAGTAAAATGTGTGTGCTTCAGACTGAGAAACCTTACCAATCATCATTTGATCCAACAGGGGTAGCATAAAATGCACCAGATTTCTGCCAGCTTTCAATTAGTTTTTCATTATTTGGTTTTTCTGCATAACCACCATAAACATGTCGACTATGCAATATAATAAGTGGTGATTTCTTTGAAGGACTCATTTCACGAATCCGGTTTACAACACGATTTAGCTGCCATAGGAATGAAAAGCTTCAGCATGACAGGACACAAACTACACGAAGGATGATAGGACTTATCCTTTACCTGGGCAAAGTTTAGATCACACACTTTGAGAAGACCAATATTGGCACCGTCTATTACAGCATCAAATGGACCATGACGGTGAAGCCATTCCTGGATTGAGTTGCCACAAAATTTGTCAGGTTATTCCGACAATCATAGTTAGGAGTAAATATCATAAAAAGTCCTTAGCATATTGGAGTACACTAAAAGAAGATAGAAGGGGAAACATCTGATTAGAAGAAAAAAAAGTGAAGAAATGACAATAGAGATTATCTCGTTTTACGCTAATTCCATTGGTTCTCTAAATAAACCTATCCAGAGACACTAATGATATGAGAAAAATAGCAACGTGTGAACTTAATAATCTGCATGGTTACCATCGCATGTACGAGGTGACCAAACACGCCCATCAAATTGAAACTAGAAATAAGCACACATTTAATGACGTATCATATAGCTGGATAAGAAAGATACGATCAGTATTTTGTAATGATTTTTCTTTCTTATGCTATGTTTGGTACTAGGAATGGTAAGGGCAACCCCTATGGCCTATGCAGACACTTGACCATCAGGTCTGTCTGGTGTCTTGATCCCTCAGGGGGGACATCGGAACATCAAATGGTTTAGTAAATTAAATATGTAAAAGAGATGCATAGGAGTACAATGACTTGATCATCAAGCTTACTGCTCAGCCCTAAAGATTAAAACGTTGTAATCTGCTAAAAGTAAAATAAAATCAAAACATTATATTGACTGATATAGCTAGATATATTATGTTATAATTTTTACAGATAAGGGTAAGTTTGATGTTTATCCACCAACTGAATAGCTCCGACATCCACATAGTCTAACTTTATTGGCAGAGGACATGATAACTTTGATAAAAAATTAAACAGTAAGAAGATCCACCCATAAAACTTACAACAAGCTCCCTCTCTGATGTAGGTGAGACAATGAGTGTGGGGATTACACAACTTGCTTCTTGTTGCAACATATGTAACCCATATTATCTCAAAAAAGATAAGAGTATGACAATGATTATGTTATGCATGTGTCACATTGCTGAAACCAAACCGAATTCCATGCACACAACTAAGCTTAGTGGGAACAAGATACTGTTGACAAGCTCTTATAGCCATTCAAGGGAAAAGGTCAAATGTACAGGGTTGACTATTTAAAGAGGGTTGTTCTAGTAGCATGATCAATTCCTATTAAGATTTACATACTATACATCTGGAATCTTCATCTCATATCAGTTAGATGCCATCCTTTATTGCATGGTGATATTTGGCAGGAGAAAACATAATGCAAGCACAAACATGTTTAGTTTGAAGGTAAATTTCCCTAACTTTACGGGTTAGAGAAATAAACCGACGTACTTCATTAGACTCTCGGGCATAGTCAGATAAGTCCAAGGCCAGTCCTGCTTTAAAGAATTGGCTCCTCAATACTGTCAGAAAAATCACTCTCAAATTTCTTGATAGACAGTACATGGCAGTAATATATGAGGTGTGGCTGAAGGAAAGCTTTCATATTTCCTAGTTGCTGGGACTGCTTGGTCAAAGGGAATAGTGTTTGTCTTGAGGAGTGGAGATTACTTGGGAAAGCAAGAAAGAAACATAATTTCTGACTCAAGTTGTAAAGTTGGAAAAGGGTAAATGGTGCATATGTTTGCAAAATGATCTTGATGCAATCTTTAGTGAAAGGGGTTATTTGGCTGATTGTAATCCTACCGCTTTGTGACTACAGACTACTACATACACAGCCTCTTTCAAAATCAAAAACAAAATAAATAAGATAGTGTTTATGTCGTTTACCTTCCTGGTGATTAATCTAGTGTTTTTATGAAACTAATGCCAGTATACAGTATTTAGATGCAAATCACATTATGCAACACAGATAATTGAAGTACTAAAACTAATCTGACCTGAAATTTATTGAATTCAGCCTTGACCTCTCTTTTGCCAGCTAAGTTGGACAATGAGGTAGCAAAATTCTTGGTCTCCAATGGACCGATGTCAATACAAACAAGCTTTTCCCCGCAAGTACAGCAAACACCATTCTCATCCATCTCAGTTCTTACAACATTCCATTTTCCTTTACCCAACCATCCTATCCCATGCCACCCTCCCCCTCCCTTAACAACCCCATTCTTAACCTCTCTCACATCCCAATTCTCCTTCCCAACATCTATAGACTTATCCGACCTACACCAATCTTCCACAATCTCAGCTGTAGATTCAGCCACCTGTCTAACTGAACCCCTCAACCAATGTAAAAGCTCATACACTCCCTCTCCCCTCCCTACATTTGAACTAACCTGTAACAAAGCTGCTAATTCTGGCTCCTCCGCTAAAACCCCAGAATCCACCATGTGTGAATCAACTTCATAAGCCTTATCTGCTTCCCCCTTTTTATAAAGGCCATATAAAGCTGGTCCATATGACCTAAGTTTTGGCACAATTTCATAACTCGTCATTTTCTTAACTAAATCAAAAGCCATTTCTGGGTCTTCCATTTTAGCAGCTAATCTTGCTACACTAGTAAATGTAGCCTCATTCAGCGCAATTGCATCGATATTCATTTGTTTATAAATCTCAAAACCCCTTTGAAGACCTAATTTTGAAACATTTTCATCACTAGCATCACCTCCCTCTTTCACATCAACCCCAGAAGAGCATAAATAAAGTAGCATATTATAATGATGTTGAGTAATTGTAATACCTTGAATTTTAGCATCATCGTAAAGCCGAAGGGCTTCAATAAGATCACCATGTCTAGAACACATCTCCAGATTGAACTTAAACTTGTTCTCGGGAGCTTCAAAGCTTAATTTTTTCTACATTTTCTTAGTAAGAACTACATCCGTTTTATTGGATGAAGATTCGCCCCGTACTTTAGCAGAGATTGCCACGGTTGATAGATGAGAAGATTTCTTGTAAAAACTAGTACAATCTCTGTGATGGAGAGAAGAGGGGTAATGGAGAAGACGATTATGGTGAAGATTAGCAATGATACTGTTTTTCCTGGTGAAGGTAATTGTTCTGGAAGTGAGGAGTAGATATTGGGATTTAGTGAAGAAGGTGTAAGAGTTTCTTGCTAGAGAAGAGAGGAGCAGCAGCAGCCTGCAAAACCCATCTCAATTGGTTGGGAAATTTGTTAGCTAGTCCAAAAAACCCGACCGTGTTAACCATTAGTCCATCCGGAAAACCCACTTTAACCATAAGTCCAAAAACTATTTGAAAACTTCCAATTACGATTCTGCTCATCATGTGTACTGATCTCACGTCCTCCACCTCCTCCACCTCCTACACTACTCGGATTCTTAACGGAAAAAATAGTTTCATTAACTCCACCGACATTACTCGACTTCATAACTTTCCCTTTACTAAAACCTTAAAAACTAGGGCAAAATCAAAATCTGGAAACACCTGAAACAAACACCAAAAACAGAGACCAAAAACCGAAAAATCGTAATCTGTAACAGCAGGCTTTGATTTCTTTCAGCATTATACAACCCAAACCTAAGCTACTGTCAACATTATACTACTGCAAAATTTCCATCTAAAATGGGTATAAAACAAAAAATCAACAAAAGTATAAAGGAAATAGTGATTGAAGAACACGATACTCCTCAATTTATACCACCGAAGAAGAACAAGAAACCTTCTACAGTAGATTCTATTCCAACAAAATCAAGAAAGAAGAAGAACAATAAAGTTGTTGATTCTCCAACAACATAAAAAAAACGAAACAAACTGTTGGTGATTCTCCAGCAAAATCAAAATAGAAGAAGAACAATGAAGTTGTTGATTCTCCAACAACATCGGAAGAAAATGTAACAGCTGTTGTAGATTCTCCAGCAAAATCAAAACAGAAGAAGAAGAAATAAGTTATTGGTTCTCAAACAAGATCAAAAACAATGAAACAAATTGTTGTTGATTCTCCAGCAAAATCAAAAAAGAAGAAGAAGAATGAAGTTGTTGATTCTCCAACAACATCAGAAGAGAATGTAACAGTTGTTGTAGATTCTCCATCTACAAAGAAGAAGAAGAAAGTTCTTGTTGTTCGTTCTCCATCTACATCACAGAAGAAGAAGAAGAAGGGTGTTGTTGTTTCTGGAAAAAAAGGTATATATCATTGGTGAATATCAATATATAACATACTCTGTTCATGTTATAGGAGTTAGATATAGCATACAACATGGGTACATATCAATATATATATTATTTTTTTTCATGTTTTAGCACATATATCTAACATGCAAACATAGGGTAATTGATATGTACTTGGTTTTTAGTATATACTGATCAGTATATGCTTATTTTCATGTTATAGCATCTGGATATTGATTACAGGATAAGTATATATTGATATGTACTTTGTTCTAGATATTAAATTGGATCAGTATATATCAATATATACTTTGTTCATGCTATAGATATAAAGCATATATATAGATGTATATTGTTCTATACTATAACATTTAGATCTTGCATACAGGATAGTATATATTGATATGTACTTTGTTCTAATCTTGAATTGGATCAGTACATATCAATGTATACTTTGTTCATGATATAGCAGATACATATTAACATATCAAAAATATATACTTTGTTTTATTATAGTACATATTGATATATTATAGGGATATTGACAGTGTGTTCATTATGCAGGTGGTGTGAAGAAAACCACAAAACCTGCACCTGCTAGGAATATATACAGAAGTGGTTTCATGGGGATTTTCTCACTTGTTAAAGCAATCAAGGCAGAAAAGCTTGAGTTGAGTGAAACTCAGTTGCGGATAATCAGTGAACAATCATATGGGAACCTTTTTCTGATATTCTGGTACACAAATCTGAGTGCAAATCACTAGATGAAAAATGAAACTGATGTGACCAATCTTATAAAGTGTTATAAGAGAAGTAAAGTTGTAGATGAGCTCAGATTTGAGTACATAAGGCATGGAGTTTCACATATTCTAACATCCACTCCTGAAGAAGTAGGTGTTATCTTTGTAATGCCAAGAGTAGGAAAAAGACAGCATGAAGATATAATCCTGACATCTACGGTGGATATAGAAACAATGCTTTCTTCCAGAGGTTCTTTGCTGATGTACAAAAGAAAAAAAAGGTTAATAGAGTGAGGATACAGGAAGAAGTCTTGAAACTTCTAAGAAAAAAGCAAGCAACTAAGAAGAATGTTGAAGAAGAAGAAAGTGGTGAAGAAAATTGAAGAAATTGGAAGTGATGAAGAAAATGAAGAAGAAGAAAGTAAAGAAGGAAGTGAAGAAGGGATTGAGAAAAAAAATCAAGAAGTGAGAGATGTTGAAGACCTGGTAAGGCTTATACGCATGTTCATGTGTATCACTTTGTTTTTCACAACAAAAGATGCACATGTCTTGACTGAAAAGTACATTGGTCTTGTGGAGGATCTCGAAGTTGTAAAGAATGTGTCATGGCCAGATTTGATACATTCTTACCTTGAAAAGTCATTAAATGACAATGTCAACACAGTCGAGAGTACTATGGGGTGTCTGAACTATTTGTTGGTAAGAATACGTACTAAAAATATTTTTAGTAGTTTAGTCAATGATTTATTTTTAACTTTGTTTTTGTAAAAAAAAAATCCGAAAAAGATTTGGTATGCATAGCATACATATTTGATGGAACCGGAGGAAATAAAGACGATTCCAGAAAAAATGTTTGTTCGAGAGCTGCAAAATGGAATCTGTCAAAGTTATGTGTTGAACTCCAAAAAGACATTGATAAAACTGAATATGAGGTAAGAAAAATATGTACTTATTTATCACATTTATGATGTTGTGTTATCCTACAGTATATAATGATATTTATTGAATGTATGATGTTTTTTATCCTATAGTATATATTGATATGTACCTCATGAAAAAACTTGTTTTTATAGAACATATTTCTGAGTACATATTTTGTTGTTTTGGTACAGTTCAATGACAATTTCAAGGTTCAATACACCAATGAAGAAAAGCAAATTCTGAATAGAATAACAAGAAGAGTTGAAGAAGAGAAGAGTGAAAATGAAAAGGAAGAAGATAAAGAAGAAACTGCAGGGAAGGAAGTGGAAGAAGATAACTGGAAAGGAAGATATGAAGATTTGAGAAAGACAATATTTGAGAAATGGGATGAAGCTAACACTATGCAGCATGAGGATGGACCGCTTGATGCGTCAAAGCTTCTGCAAATGTTGAATGACATTTACATGAAAGTTTCTCCCATGCAGCCTGAAAATGAAGAAGAGTTTCGAGACTCATTTGATGAGAGTCCCACTCATTTAGGCACTGACCCAATAGGAGAATTCCCATCTCCTACTACTCCAACAGATTCTCTTTGTGAAAACATAACAGAAGGTGGAGTAGTTTTGGGAGAAGAAGTGCCAATTGTTCATATTCCAACAGAAGATGAACAAAATGATGTGAGTGACACCACCGTCAAAAGGGTGCCATTTAATGTTGCATTGTCAACACCACCTTCAGTGTGCAAGTTTTGTGGTGTTGATGTTAATGTTATTAAAACATGGACTAAAATTGACTTGGAGAAAGAGGTCAAACAGATGCAGGAGAAAAATAACTCACAGGTAAGTAATACTGGCTAGTTTCACTCTTTATTACAAATTTGTTTATAAAAATATAACTGTAAATATCAATATGTACTTGATTACAGTTGTGTTTTATTATTGTCATATAACTGTAGATATCAATATGTACTTGATTACATATGTGTTTTATTATTTTCATATAACTGTATATATCAATATGTACTTGATTACAGATGTGTTTTATTATTGTCACATAACTGTACATATCAGTATGTATTTAACTATCATGAATAAAACTCTATGGTTGCAGGATGATTTAGATGAACTTGAACAAGAAGCAATGAAAAAGGTGGTTGAAGCAATTGACCAGAGTCTTGAAACGATGAAAGGGATGTCACAGAACCCAGAGGAACAAGACGTTGAAACCCTGGTCGACAGATTTGTCGGCATGAAAATCCCTTTGTTTACTGAGATGGCTAAGATGGAAGACATCGAAAAGTTCACATTCGAAGAATTTTTGGACTTAGCCATTTCCAGCAGGGATGTTTATGATGAAGAATACGCATCTCTCATCCAAGACAATGGTAGTGTTTCAAGCCATCCTCTGTTTGGGATTGACATTCGAAAATATTTTGATAATTTATTTGGAAATGATTTGCGACGTGTAGAAGTTCGACAAGCTACAGCTGAGCCAAACCAAATAACAACAGAGAAGAATGCGATTCAAGTAACACCTGAGAAGGAAAGTGACCAGGAGGTGTATCTTCTACTTGTGGTAATTTACATTTCTTGTCATTGTTTGAAAAAATATGATTCAAATATAGTACTGAAAATTCCTTCTGATCCTATAAAACGCCCGAAAAAACTAATCTGGAATCAAAGACGCAGGAACATGAAGTTACAACAACCCAGACGTCAAGCGACGTGCCCCTAGCAACCAAACTTGCCAAGATGACTGCTGCCAAAACAAAAGCAAAACCAAAGGTTCTTGCAAAGAAGACAGTCAAACCTAGAGAAGAAGCTAGCAGGCGGGTAACCCGTGCAAATCCTGGAAAGAAGACAGATCCATTATTTGATAGTGGAAGTATGTTTTCTGAAAAGAAGAAGCCAAAAAATGAGAAGAGAAAAAAGACGATAAAGACAGGAAAAGCCAACAAAGCTCAGAAACCAAATGAATGTCTTGGATCTTCACAAGTCACCACTCTACGAGAATATGACAGAAGAACAAATAGAGATTCTACTTCTGTACTTTGAGAAAGGAAAGAGAATATAAGTACTTTCTACCCTTCATTTTAATTTTAAATCGAGTAAGTTTTGCAGTACATATCAAAAAAACTTACTTCAATATGTGTTTTTGTTATAAATGTGCAGCTTTGTTGCTTGGAGAGTAGAGAATGAAGGTGGCATCTGAGTCAGCGGGTCTACAATGGAAGATCTAATATTCAACAGAGCATTAGAGAAAGATCTTCTTAACTATGCTCAATATAAGCTTCAACTGGCTTCTGAAGAAGCAAATGCTGCCAAAGAAAGAAAATACTTTAAGTGTTGCACCTGGATCCAGCTGCTTGAGTATGTGTTGTTTTCTTCTTTTATACTTTTGAACATTGGTTATGAAAAAAGTATATATTGATATATACTTTTGTGAAATAACCTATTAAACGTTTCCAATTTTCAGTATCATGTCGAAAAGCCAGACTATTTTAAGGGGGCAGAAGTGACTGTTGTCATCATGCCAATCTTGAAAATGAGCGATGACATAGAAAAGATCCTTGTACCAAGTGCCACGGCAACAAGCATTGGACCCTGCTGGAATTTGAGTTTGAAACAGAGAAATTCATACATTATAACTCATCTGTGGCATTCAGGGACCATTGCTATGAAAATGCCAAGAAAATTTCTGAATACCTGTTCAACCCTATCAATCAATTCTTGATGAGCATAAAAGAAAGATGGTGAGCACCGTAAGGTTGACAGAATATGGCTGTCCACAACAAGGGATCTGGCCAGAATGCCTTCTGTATGATGCATTTTATAAAGAGAAGATCAAACATTGATCGTGATGGGAAAAGTTTGGGAGATGACGAACAACTGATGAAGAAGATTCAGATGAAAAGAATCAAGTTAGCTTGCAGGTTGTTGAAAGCCACTCATCCTGAAATCAGTTAGGAACCTCCCAATGAAAATACATGTTTAACTGCTGAGTAATTCATATATGTTTGTAGTTCTTGGTCTGAGGAGATAAGTTGGTGCATTTTGGTTTTTGCTGGGCAGGGTTTTCTGGATAGTACTTCAGTAACTTTCTTATTGTGTTTACTTATTGAACTTGGTTTCTACCTATTCAACTTGATTTTAGTTATTATGTTTATATATATATATATATATATATATATATATGTATGATGATCTTTATTAGCATTGTTAGGTTTCTATTTAATTTTAGAGTTATATAGAAAGGAAGAACAAATTGATATGTGCTAGGAAGTACATATTGATATGTACTTTGTTCTGAAACTCTGAACCAATAGATTCATAATCTAAATCAAGTACATATTGACATGTACTATGAAGTACATATTGATATGATTTTAAAAAAATTACTTTAATTATGTACATTTTTTTGTGTTTTTATAACAACTACAAGATAAAAGAAAAATGTATTGGGAATAAAAATCACTAATAACTCTAAATTTAAAACGAGGGGGCATTACCCCCTCGACCCTCGTATAGAGTGAATGACATTCAACCAATTGTTCATACATCTTTTAAGATAGAGCAAAATATAAGATTTATATCATCAAATTCATGTTCTGTCATTAAGAACATAACTCAGTTGGCACACAAACAAGTTCTGAAAAAAAGAAACCTAAAAAAATGCGACAAGTATCTTCTAAAACAATTTAAATCCAAAATGTACTAAGAAAAACTGTAATTAAATTAATTCTTATCCGTATATTGGTACTAACGGATAACATTGCATGTAGCCTTGTTGTGATGAGCTTTCAATTTACAATTTGAACATGTAACAAGATTTTTGCTCCTCTCCCATGCACTTTTGATACGGTTCTTTTTTCTTCTTCCTGGAGGAGCCCTAACTACTATTGGTGGAAGAATAGTATCTTCTGCGGTATACTCATCAGGCCTGTGGTATATTGAAAAACATAAATAAGAAAAAACTACTATACTTGTGCATTTTTTGTTGATGTGTGTTACACTAAATATCAATATGTACTATGCTAGTTCTAGTTTATGGTTTATATGTAGTGCTTAAAACCACTCTCATGTATGATACTACCATAAAAAAAATCAATATGTACTGCTTAAAAAACTTACCTGTCGTGATTAGGAATAGGTCTGATAGCGATTGAATATAGCTGGCGATAACAGCTAACTTTGAAGTATTCGTCGATATAATCAAGGAACTTTCCCCCAGATGCAGCAATAGCTGCAATAGCATGTGAGCATGGAAAACCATACACGCACCATCTTTGGCAAGTGCAACTCTTTTGTTGTAGATCTACCATATGAGACCTGCAACAAGAAAACCAAGCATATTATTTACGCAGTATATATTGATATTTGCACTACACAAACAAAAAAAGAATATAATCTGCACAATACATATTTGATATTTTCCCTAAAAACTAGTTCAGTGGATATCTCAGTTCAAAAGAGCATGTTGGCTAAAAAAACTAACCTTGGGGAATGAACTTCAAAGACGTGAGCATATGACTTACAAACTTTCTAAGGATGACCAATTTGAATATGTAGTTCAAGCAAGGCTTGATACACAGGGGTTAAGAGTTCTGGATCCATCAAAATACTTTCTTCACGACGTTCAGACATCAACTCCATTACCCGTAGCCTACACGACAAAATAAAATTAAAAAACAACAAAAATATTATACATATAGTACATATATATACTTGTAGTGTTACAAGAAACTTATAAAACCTGATTGTGTCAGAGAAAGCACAAGGAGGTAACTTCTTCTCGCGGCGAATCCAGTTATTAAAAGACTCGGAAATACTTGAAGAAGTCTGACCATACCTACAGCCTGGGAAGTATGCACTAGACCACTTTTCCCTAAGAATGTTACGACAGTATTGAGCAACCCAAGGAATTCCTAGATAAACCATTTCTTGAAGACCTTCTTCATATCTTGCTGGAGAAAGCACATATGTTACTTTTTGGAAACAGTCCACCACTTCTTTATATTTTTCATCAGCCTTACTGATGGGTAAGTTCTTTTTCAAGTGGAAAAAAAATAGCTATGACAAGAATCAGGGAAAACTTCAGGAAATGCATTCAACAAACCTTCACCTCAGTCAGTCAAAAAGGTGATGGGACGATGGTCCACAACTTTTTTAAGATTGTCCATAAACCAATGCCAATTATCATTATCTTCGCCAGGAACTAATGCATATGTAAAAGGATAAAAACCTGGAAAAATATATAAAAAACCATATCAATATGTACTTCATGTTTGCACCTTCAAAATTATGTTATACCTACAGTGTATATCAATATGTACTTTATGTATGATGTGTATGATCCTAAAGTACATAAAAAACAGATATATATCAAAAATATGTACCATATAAAAAAGTTACCTTGATTGTCGTTAAGACATGTCGCAGCCATTAGACCTCCTTCAAACCTCCCCGTAAGAAATGTCGCATCACAAAAGATCATTGGACGACAAATTTTATAACCCTCTCTACAAGCTCCAAAGCAAATAAAAAGTCTATGGAATCTCTTTATTGCGTCGTTGAAATCAAAATCAATATAAGACCCTGGGTTGGTTTCCCGAACAACAGTGACCTACCAAGCAAGGTCAGTGTATGACTTTACATCGTCACCAAAAATCATTTCATGCGATAACTCTAGTGCATGATATGCGTGGTGATACTTGATGTTGATCCCTCCACCAACTTTAATATAATCAATAATCTCTTGCGGCTTTATGAGAGGGTTGTGCTTGACACGCTCATGAACTAAATGATTTACAAGCTTCCTCGAAACAGTTGGACTCCTCAACCTATAACCTGCACAACAAGTGTGCCTACCACGTAATACTTTATCTTAAACACATCCAAAGACCCATTCATGGCAACTGCGTGAAGCATCCAAGAGCAACAGTCATTGCTGCATCTTAATGTGAATCTCTCAAGGTCATTCTTTAATTTTTTAACCTTATATCCAGTCCTCAAACAATATTTCTCACATGCTAACCGAACAGCTTCAACACCACCATGGAAGAGATGGTTTTTATCTTCAAAAAGATTCTCCCAACCATAAAAAAAAAACACTTGCAACCTCTTTAGAATCTTTCAAATAATTGTTCCTAGCAGTCAAAACCAACTCAGCACTGTTGTCAAGATCAGCACTTCTCAAAGAATTAGATGCACAGGATAACACAACATCAACATGCAACTCAAAGAAATCTGAATTCTTCGTAAAATGTAATGCAGCAAGACCTTGAAGAGATACATCAGCAAAGACAGGGACTCTCACTCCATTTTCAACATAATTAACAACAATAGTTGATGGAGTCAACCAGCTCCACGCATTACAAATAATAAAATTCAGATATTCCAAAGTCGAAGATAATGTAACCAAATATGCAATGTGGTGTTGCTTGTGGTATACATGAGAGTAGAAAAAGCTATTTGGATTAGAACCAACACCTAACATGTTGAACCTGAAGAAATGTGATCCAAATAAAATAACGTAAAAATCAAAAATCAAAACATATATTTTAAGATGATAGGAATACTAAATCTACAGTATAACATAATATGTACTATTTTAGAAGTATCACACATATTATAGATTCACACATAACAGACAAACAGTGCAAACAAATATGTACTGATTCAAAAATGGTATACTATAAAAACAGTATATATCGAAAAGTTTAGAAAAACAGTACGTATTAATATGTACTGAAGAATCATTCAAAACATCCAGAAGAAAGAACAAAAATCATGATTCCCTGAAAAAATAAAAGAAAACTAAATAAAACCTATTATCAAACAACATGTAAAAAAACTGAATACGACAATCTAATGAACAAAATAGAACGATTACAAAATCAGTTTCAAAGATCAAAAGAAAAACTAAAACACGAACAAAAACGAGATCGATCATGGAATTCAACAAAATGTACATCATAAAAATCGTAATCATCGGGATTTTAGTGTAAGAAAACAAACAAAAACATGAAATCAAGTTAATTATCATGATTTCAGTTAAAAAAATAAAAACAGAACAAAGCATAAACAACAAATATAAGAGCAGAGAAGAAGATTAAAGAAAAATACCTGGAGATTTGAAATCGAAACCCTAAAACTGAAAAACACCAACTGAAGCAAAAAGACAGGAAACAGGATGTGTGAGCTGCCGATTTTTTTTTGGAAGATTTGATTTCCGCTAGATTTATAGTTCGTACAAGAGAGGGGTATTTATGGGATATTGAAAATCTAATTTTCATTGTCTTCACGTGATTTGGACGCGCGACTCACAAAATCAGTTCAAAAACAAGTTTTTGGACTAGGGGTTAAACCGGGTTTGATGGATGGATTAGGGGTTAAACGGGTCTTGTATATAGGATTATGTAGGAATTCCTATTTTTGCTTTCGCAGCGGTGCTATCTCTTCAATCCATGGGACTTCCATATTTTCCCTATCCAGCAATTTGCCAGGTTTGAAGCCCAAAGGTTGAAATCATGAGCCGGTTTAGGGTGAATCCAGTGGCAATAGGCAAATGGAATTATTTGAGGCCCCACCTGGATGGGCAAATAGGAATCTGCATTACTGGAAAAGGTAGACAACGGCTGTATCCCCTAAGAGCTTCTAGGAGTGAGACTTGGTCGGGTTGGCCGGGTTAGAAGTTTTGGCCGAGAAAAATCCTAGCTAGAATTATCTTGGTCGGATTTCCCATTACACCCGTAGAGTCCATAGAATTTTTGTCCATAGACGGACCAAGATGTATCTCGGGTTCTACGGATTCCTCAGGTTGACCGATGAAACAACAATTAAGCATTAGTAAAAGAAAAAAGAATAGTCAATAACCAACAATTAATCATATTTCATATAATTAAAGCAGCTAAATATACTAGGAAAAATGATGTAACAGGTGAATGGGAACATAATCCTCCCTATTTCATCTTCTAAACTCTGTAATTTCTTTGTTTAAATGCATTCATTTTTCTAGCCAAAAAGATAAACTAAATAATAATCATATTTCATATAATTAAACTGAACAAATCTGAGCTTCTCCGATGGTCATTGTGTGTGTTTCCTATGTGGAAACAAAATAAGACATCCTCTTCCTATTTTTTCTTAAAATTAGGGAGATTTTTTTTTATCTCCAATTGTATTGTATCTGCCTCGTTTTTTGATTAGGACTCCCTCCGTTTTAAAATATTTGTCCTCTATTTTATTTTCGTCAGTTTTAAAATTATGTCCAGCTTCTTTTTATAGTCGTATTATCTTGATAAACTCTCAAATATATCCTTGATCTTTTTATACTCATAACTTATTTTTAATGGGACCCAGTTTAAAATCTTAAATAATATTTGTATAATTAGGAAACAATTGTGCTAATATCTTTATTGCTTATATTTCATTCCTTTTAAAATAAAATAATATTTATAATTTTAGTAATAATAAAACATTTAGTAGGGATAATTTTGGATATTCCTCCGGTCTCCTTAATATTTTGACTTAGTCAAAGAGGACATATATTTTGAAATAAAGGGAGTATAAATTTTATTTCAATAACTTAAGATTTTATTAGATTTAGTTAGAGCTAAATATGGTTATTTAATATATTAAAGTCAATTTAATTAAGTAAAAACTGACTAAGATAACATTCACTTAGAGGATGTCAACCCAAAATTAAGCCACATCATACATTGATTAAAGAAGTTAGGGTTCGAGAAAGATTTTAGAGAAAATGGATGTGTATCCTACGTGGACTTAGACATTCATCCTCACACATATTTCATTGGAGAAGCTCTAAGCTTATATAAACACCCGCCCATTCCATATTTAATCTTATATTTCTTTTATATACTTTTTGTTTTCACAAAAAAAAACCACATTTCCCAAACTTCTTCATAATTTCTATTTCAATTAATCAAAATGGATATGGATATCCATGACTTTATGCAACAACAAATATATGTATCCAAATGTTGGATGAAATAGATGAAGAAATGATGAAGAAATTATGGAGGCTAAAACTAGGTTGCAATTATACATACAAGGGAATACCCACAACTCCATAGCCAAAAGATGTATTTAAAAAAGAAGTAGATGAACGTAGAGATTTCGAGCAGAATACACAAAAATATGATGCATGATTATTTTGTTCATGGATGTATGTACTCTAATCACGATTTCCAGCGTCGATTCTTTTGGGCCAAAACTTGCCGATTAGGATTATAGAAGAGCTTTGTTAGGTATAACCTAAATTTAATTATCATTATTATGTAAGTAATATACCAGGACTTAGTTATGAGCAAAAGATCATTACAACCCTAAGGATTATATGTTACGGTTGCTCGTGGATCCCACTGATGTGTACATTTGTATGGGGAAAAAACGCATTTGGAATCTCAAACTGTTTTCGAAACAGTAGTGAACCATTATAGTCCATCTTTTTTTACGAAAATCAACTCGAGATGATGTCAATCATATACTCATGGAAAATGAGGAAATGGGTTTTCTAGGAATGTTAGGTAGTCTTGATTGCATGCATTGGGCCTGGAAGGATGTCTTGTTGCTTGGTAAGGTCAGTAGCAGAGACACTACACAAAACCAACTGTTATTTTGGAAGCTTCGTCTAATTATGATTGTTGGTTCTCTCTTCTTTCTTTTTTTTGGAATTATGGGTTCACAAAACAACATAGATCTTTTGCATAAATAACTTTTGTTTGAAGAACTCAAGTATGGATTCGCTCCAACTGCAAATTTCACCATCAACGAAAATAACTACAACATGGAATATTATTTAGCAGACAGAATCTATGGTCAACTTCATCCAGAATATTGCCAATCTAATGTGTGGTGGGATGAGTTTGTAGAGAGATAAGAGTTTTTTATTTAAAGTGTTTAGACCAAAGCTTGTTATGGCAGCAAGATAAGTGATTTTCGAAAATATCAAAGCATACTAAATGTTTATTTCCATACATACTATTATCTTGATGTTTTTAGTTTATATTAACATGCAATGGATGCAAATATATTGGTTATAGATAATGCAGTCAAGAATATATACTGCATTAATACTTGATATACCCCACTAGATTACTATCGTAAATAGCTAGATACAAATATTGTATACTAAATATTGACACTAGTTATATGCAATCACATGGGAAAGGTAAACAGAAAAATACTTATGCTAAGTACATTAAAAGAAACAATCTCAAATATTAATCTATTCTTAATAAGTTAGCTTTGATGACAACCATAACTTTTATATGTTGTCACTAACTTTCTTAACTTACATACTTGACATAATCAAGATGTAAACAAGATGTGATCACAATGCAATCAAGATGAACATCTTCTTAGGTTGAAGTGGGATCATGTTTCAACACTTTATACATTAGCCAAGAATGACAATGTAAGTCATGAATAACATCTAGCCTTGGATAGAAAATGAATAAATCTGAACAATGAAGTAAGCGAGTTACAAGCATATGTTCATTGAATAATTAGCTTTTTACACAACTTGCATAATGTAGTTTCTAAAAAGCTAACAACCACACCCGAGTAGAGATAAACTCATTATTAAGCTAAAACATAAGTAAAGAGACTTAAGAGAAAAACTTACACTTCATAGATAGAATCTTCAAGTTGGGGTCAAATTGGGATCCGTGGTTTTGAGGTCAAGATAACATATTTATAGACTTGAGGAGGCGCCCCCTCAATGATCCAGTGCTCCTCAAGAGGGTATCAATATTAAGTTACATACATTCTAGAGTATTCATAGACTTGGACTTGGATTTCTTACTTGACCCGATCCGACTGGCGGCCCGTTGGGAAATTAAATGAGATTTTTTGAGAGGTTCGTTTTGAATAGTCTCTATATATATCGAGTTGCCCTATCTAGGGTTTGTATCAGTGTTATTATCATCGTTGTATTCCTCTGGAACTCATTTTTTGAGATCATAGTGAAAACCGCAGTCGCTCCTTGGACGTAGCCTAATTTGGGTGAACCAAGTAAATCTTGTGTGTTCTTGTTTTCGTTTTGTTTTATTTATAGCATCGATCCTAACAACTGGTATCAGAGCTAGATTTGTGAAGAATCAATGACAGGATGGGAAGACGACATAACGACAGAGAAAGAGGCGTCGATATCATCTGCGATAGGGGTCGGATCTGCAAACGCGATCGAAAAGTTTGATGGGTCAGATTTCGCGTACTGGAGAATGCAGATTGAAGACTATCTCTATGGGAGAAATTTGCAGCAACCTCTATTGGATTCAACGAATCCAGATGGGATGTCCGAGGCAGATTGGAAACTCCTGGATCGACAGGTTCTAGGGGTTGTTCGATTAACCTTAGCCAAGTCAGTTGCACACAGTGTTGTAAAAGAAAAGACCACTGCTGGTATGATGGCGTCCTTGACGAGTATGTATGAAAAGTCGTCGGCGAACAACAAGGTGCATCTGATGAAGAAGTTGTTCAGATTGTACATGGCAGAGGGCGCTTCAGTTACAAAGCAGTTGAATGAATTCAGTAAAATCATGAATGCTCTATTATCTGTCGAGATCGAATTTGATGATGAAATTCGTGCCCTAATACTTTTGGCTTCTCTACCCAACAGTTGGGAAGTTGTGATAACTGCCGTAAGTAATTCTGCCAGCAAATAAAAGCTAAAGTATAATAACATACGCGATCTGATTCTGGGTGAAGAAGTTCGAAGGAAGGATTCTAGTGAGTATTCGAATAATGATGCTGCCTTTAACGCCGAGTCAAGAGGAAGATCATCTCAGAAAAATCAGAACAGAGGAAGATCTAAATCAAGAAGAGGGCGAAGCAGGGGCCAATCTAGAGGTCCACGGGGTCCGACTAGATGTTGGAACTACGGTCATATAGGCCACATACATAAGTGATACAAAGAACCTAAGAAGAACGAGAATGAAAGTGCGAATGTTATTACAGAAACCGTGCAAGATGTACTGTTTTTTGTTGAAAGTCCCACGGACTCTTGAGTTTTCGACTCAGGAGCTTCTTGGCATACCACTTCAAGCCGAGAACTTTTTGTTAACTATACTTCAGGTAACTACGAGACTGTCTATTTAGCTGATAATAGACCACTTCAGATAGTAGGCATTGGAGAGATCAAGCTTAAGCATGAAAATTGATCAGTATGGAGAATCCACAAGGTTAGACATGTTCCACAGTTAAAGAGGAATCTGATTTATATTGGGCAACTTGATGACGAAGGGCATGGTATTTATTTTGGTAGTGGTAGATGGAAGGTGACTAAGGGAGCTATGGTAGTGTCTCGTGGTTATAAGACGGGTACTCTTTATATGTATTCAAGTCCGAGAGACTTGTCTATTGTTGGCATGGAAGCATTAGATACATGTGAAGTACATACAGTTGCAATTGTTGAATCTAGTGATACTCTATGGCACCAAAGGCTTGGGCATATGGGTAGAAGGGCATGAAGGTACTTCAGTAGAACGAGAAACTACCAGAATTGAAGATCATTGATGTTGGTATGTGTGAGAGTTGCATCCTTGGGAAGCAGAAGAAAGTCAGTTTCGTCAAACGCGGTAGAGATCCAAAACCAAAAAAATTACAGTTGGTGCATACTGATTTATGAGGACCATCTTCAGTTCCATCACTTGGTGGCTCATTATACTATATCACATTTATTGATGACTCAACCAGAAAGGTATGGGTTTATTTTCTGAAAAATAAAAGTGATGTATTTGATATATTCAAGAAATGGAAGGTTTTGGTAGAAAATGAGATAGGTTTGAAGCTGAAGTGCCTAAGATCAAATAATGGGGGTGAGTATGTTGATGGTTCAAAGAGTATTGTGCTACAAATGGAATCAGAATGGAGAAGACCATTCCAGGGACACCACAACAGAATGGTCATTGCTGAGCGCATGAACGTGCTAGAAGTATGAGGTTGCATGCTGGGTTGCCAAAAGTTTTTTAGGCTGATGCAACCAACACTGCAGCTTATTTGATTAATAAAGGACCATTAGTTCCGTTGAATTTCAAATTGCCAGAGGAGGTATGGAGTGGTAAGGAGGTAAATCTTTCTTTTTTGAAAGTATTTGGATACTTGTCATATGTACATGTTGATGCCAATGCTAGAAACAAACTTGATCCCAAATCCAAGAAATTTTTGTATTGGCTATGGAGATGATGCTTTTGGTTATAGATTTTAGGATGCAGAAAATCGGAAAATTATCATAAGCAGGAATGTCATCTTCAATGAGAAGGTTATGTACAAGGACAAATCAAATGAAGTTGAAGAACCAGAGGCACCAGAGGTAAAAGATTCTGCTTATGTTGATTTGGGGGAGATTTCTAAAATCAGTGTGCAGGACAATGTTAGCCAGAACCAGGAAAATGAAGTGCCTGAGATAGAGCAGGGTAATCCAGCTTCTCTAAACCCCAGTACTCTGTTTCCCACTCTTAGGAGAAGCAGTAGGGTACCCAAGGCAGTGGATCGTTATTCACCGTCTCTTCATCACATCTTGTTGTCAGATGGAGGTGATCCTGAAAATTATAATGAAGATTTGCAAGTTGAGAATTCGACCATGTGGGAGTTAGCTATGAAAGATGAGATGGATTCTTTGCTCAAGAATCAGACTTGGCAGCTAACCAAGCTACCAGAAGGGAAGAAGGCTTTGCATAACAAATGGGTGTACAGAGTAAAAAAAGAGCATGATGGGAGTATATGTTACAAGCCAGGCTTGTTGTGAAGGGTTTTCAGCAAAAGGAAGGTGTAGACTACACTGATATTTTTTCTCCACTTGTGAAGCTAAATACAATCAGATTGGTTTTGGAAATTGTGGTTGCACATTACTTATATCTTGAGCAGTTAGATGTAAGACTGCATTCCTTCACGGTGATCTGAAGGAAGACATTTATATGGTGCAACCACAGGGTTTCACAACACAGGGAAAGGAGAATCTGGTTTGAAAATTGAATAAAATCATGTATGGTTTGAAACAAGCTCCAAGGCAGTGGTATATGAAGTTTGACAGTTTTATGGGTACCACCGGCTTCAGTAAATGCGAATCATATCATTGTTGCTACATAAAGAGGTCTGAAAACACTTTTATGATTTTGCTGGTATATGTGGATGATATGTTTATTGTAGGGCCTAGCAATGTTAAAATAAATGATCTAAAGAAGAAACTGTCAAAGTAGTTTACAATGAAAGATTTGGGAGCTGCAAAGCAAATTCTTGGTATGAGGATCACGAGAGATAGCAATCATGGTACCTTGAAGTTGTCGTAGTCATAATATGTGAATAATATTATGAAGAGGTTTAACATGGAGAGTGCCAAACCAGTGGGCACACCTTTGGGTAGCCACTTTAAGCTAACCAAAGACCAGTCACCTAAGACAGCAGAAGATGAGGCTTATATGAAGAAGATTCCTTATGCATCGGCGATTGGGAGCCTTATATATGCCATGGTGTGCACCAGACCAGATATTGCACATGCAGTGGGAGCTGTGAGCAGGTACATGAGTAATCCAGGAAAGCAACATTGGGAGGCAGTCCAGTGGCTACTTCGGTATTTGAAGGGTACTACAGATACATCACTTTGTTTCACAGGTTAACTAGTATGAAGTTGCAAGGTTATGTTGATGCTGACTTGGCTGAAGATGTTGATAGTAGAAAGATCACTACTGGGTATATGTATACTTTGGGTGGTACTGCTGTGAGCTGGGGTTCTAATTTACAGAAGATAGTAGCCTTGTCTAATACAGAGTCAGAATATGTTGCTGTTATTGAGGTGAGCAAGGAGATGATATGGTTACAACATGTTTTGGGTGAATTGAGTATGAAGAAAGGAAATAAAGTTTTGCATAGTGATAGTCAGAGTGTTGTTTTCTTAGCTAAGAATCCGGCATACCATTCCAGAACCAAACACGTGGATATTAAAAATCATTTCATTCGATCTTTGATAAAAGATGGTCAGTTGACACTTGAGAAGATTGATGGAGCAAACAATCCAGCAAACATGTTGACAAAACCAGTGACCCTTGATAAACTGAAGCTGTGTGCAGCTTCATTGGGTCTTCGAGCTTGATGATTGGTTAAGAGAGTTGCTGCGGTGATCGCTGTGTTTTGAAGTTTGTTCAAAGTGGAGTTAGGGCGCGTTATGATGTGACCAGTCCCCAAGTGGGAGATTATTATGTTTATGTGGAGCCTGGTAGTGCATGACCGGGGTTTCGTACTTGAACCGATTCGACTGGCGGTTCGTTGAAAAATTAAATGGAACTTTTTGAGAGATTTGTTTATGAAACGGACCAGTTGGTTCTAAAAAAAGGCAGAATATGAGTACCATAATCCATATGTTCTTCTAATCCCAAAGGGTTTTGTTTTCTTTATAGCATCGATCCTAACAAATCCTTTGGGATTAGGAGAACATATGGATTACGGTACCCATATTCTGCCTTTTTTTTATTAACCCTAAGGAAAACAAGAAAATACCATGGTCTTCAGTGAGATGTCTTGCAGAGATTTTTTATGCGATATACTTGGTACGTCGAGGCGGATGTTGATGTTGGTTCGTTGGTGGAAAACTAAGGGTGTTGGTGTTGGTGTGGTGATGTGGTCCTCCTGGGTGTTGAAGCAACGCGTTTGTCCGATTACTGAGGGTAGAGTCATCTTTTTTGTATATATGGTGATTTATACAAGTACTCTGTTGTCTTCAATGGTATTTATTGTCTTTGACTTTATTTATCCACAGTTTCTTCGATCTCCCGAGATGGCTAGTGATCTTGTTTCTGTTGTAGATGTTATTTTCGGCGGTCGTAATTCTGCTGGTAGGGTTTTTCTTTTTGTTATTTAATTCAATGTATGGTTTAGTGTTGACTAGTGATTGTGATACCATACATCTTTCCCATTTCTTTCAGACTGTGAGATAGTAAGAACTGAAGCCTTTTTATTCTTCTTGGAATGACCCCACTGTTGGTAAATTTCGTTCTCCCGATGATACGCCTGATCGACCGTACTTTCATGGTCCTTGGAAGGGTATTCGCTGGCATGGACTTCCGAAGTTTGTAAGTTTTCTCTAAGTCATGTATCTCATTCTTTAGCTTTTTCTTGTTTCCTGACTTTTGTTATTCCCATGCAGGTGCGTTCTGAGGATGCTCATATGCTTCTTGCTCGTAAGATATATGTTGCGGTTTCAGAGACGCCAGAACCTCTCGAAGCGGAGCAGGATGCAACTTTTGTGGAGAAGGGGCTTGCCAAGTCTCTATATGAATCCGAGGAAGGTATTTATACGAAGTGTTGTATAGTTGATGATGCGCTGCCCGAGTGAAGGTTGATCGTAATTTGGAAAACGATGAGGATGCTTTTCTTTGACCAACCGAGGAATATACTTGGTCTTTTATTCATGGAGTGACTCGCGTGACATCTTAGTTTTTATTGTATTAGACTTGTAAAGTGTTTACATGTAATTCTGATTTATGTTAATGAAACCTCTTTATTTTTTATTTACTTATTTGTTATTAATTGTTCCACTTGATTGCCTACCGCTTCTGCTTTACTTGATTGCTCTGTCATTCCGTTTCGTTTGACAACTCCGCTGCGTTTATCTCTGAATGGTAACTGGGCAGACTACTATGTCACTCAAAATCCCATCTGGAACAAAGCAGACCTATATATCACTTATTACCTGGCCCGTTGTTTATCCTGATATGTCCAGATTTAGGTCGAGCAAAAGCCTTTATAAAGCATTGATGTGTTTTAGAAATAATGGTAAAAGATTCGATACTCAGACTTGTAAAGATTTGATTTTTAAACCAAATTTTTAATACTAAAAATAAAGTTTTTAATACTAAAAATAAAGAAGATTAAAGTAAAATTGATTTCAAATTATGGAAAGAACTGAGACTAAGGATTCCAC
Organism: Papaver californicum; assembly: GCA_023531435.1. Classification (NCBI taxonomy): domain Eukaryota; kingdom Viridiplantae; phylum Streptophyta; class Magnoliopsida; order Ranunculales; family Papaveraceae; genus Papaver; species Papaver californicum. The sequence continues at coordinate 3,834,298 of JAJJMC010011034.1, read as the reverse complement.
CAATAGTCAATTTTTCCAAGTGATTTAGCATTAATAATTATCTTGCAATTCATATATTCAATTGATTAAAATATTGCCAAAGTTAATTTTCAAAATAATAGTTGTAAATCAAAAGTATGAGACATCAAGAGCCCTAAACTAAGCATGACTCATCAAAAGAAAACACAACTAATTGATAAAAATCATTTTTTCAAATTTAATTCAAAGCAAATAATCGTAAAAGAATTGCAAGAAATTAATAAGATAAAAATATACCACTTTATTATTGAAAAAATGGCTTCCTCTGTCGCCTCAACAATGGGGGCTAGCTCCTCATGTCAAAAACTCTCTCAAAATACATGTTCATAGCTCAAAGTGCTTAAAAGAAAAGAAAAACAGAAATAACACGGAAAACTGATACATATATAAGTGTTGCTGAGACTGTTTTATGTGTTGCTGAAAATAGAAATTGACACAGAGAATAAAGTACTGCTCCAGGACGCAGTAAAATATGAAAGAAAACGAGACAGAATCAGCGACTGTTTTCTCCTGTGGTATGTACTTCTTCTTCTTCTTCACCAGCGTAACTTTTTTTTTCTCTGAATTTTTTCTCCTCACTCCAGATGGTTTTTCTTCGATTTCTTCTCTATTTTTAGTCTTAGTAAACCCTAACTAACCTTCCTAAGTCGATAAGGACTCAAATATCAATCCAAAACAAACTCCAAATCTCGTAAATCCAAATCAGAGTATAATTCTCTTTTCCGGCGTGAACTCAACTTTTCTAGCTTGTTTCACGGAATGAAACTCTCACTGCAAACGTGTTTCAACTTGTTTTTATTGTTTCTTCACTTGGCTAACTCGAAAGCACTTCCAAATCCCTTAAAACTAACTCAAGTTCATTTTCTCCCGTGAAGAAGTTTCTCCCCTGAATTGTTGAGAATCAGTGAAATCTTCTTTGTCTCCGAATTACCAATCCTGTTTCATCCAGACAGGCCAATCCTTATCCAAATAATAGAGAAAATCCGAATAAATCTCTTCCCTAATTTCACTCAGAATTACTTTCACGCGTAAAAATATTCTCCCGCCAATTTTGGATTTTTGAAATAAAGAAGAGGGTGTCCTGATCCAAAACGCAAGTGCTTTCATCACTAGGGTGCCCTTATCCATAGTTAGGGTGCCTTTAGTAATTTCTAGGGTGCCTTTATCATTTTTTGAGCCAATTTTTCCATAAATGTTTATTTCTCAAAAAACACCGACAAACACATAAAAAAACAAAATAAGTATACAATCGAGCATTAACAAAATACATAATTGAGAGCAATTTAGACACAAAAATGTGTCTATCAGGCATTCTCATAAGTCGAGAATCAGGATTTTATTTTTTTTCCACGTAGTGGTTTTATTTTTCCTGTCTTTGTTCATCAAGGAGGGGTATACCTTCACATCCACGTGATGACATTCAAAGACAGTCGGAATCCATCGTTCATTTTACTAGGATGTGGACTTTCTGTTACGTCTCATTGCAGGACTAGAGAACTTTCGTAACGATAAAAGGGGCATTTTGTGCCTATATGATTCGGATTTTACTAGTGTTGTCCTCTTATCGATCGGTATTATTGGTTGTTCGGTCGTTGTATGCCTTAAATTTATGCAATGGGGCTACAAAATTGGATTAGTTATGGTGTTTGTTTGATTTGCACTTATGCGTTTTTATCGGGGCTTCTTAGTGGGTATGGGAAACCTATTCCGTTTCTCGAAAGGCTCTTTTCTTCAGACTAATGAAACTAATTCTTCTGCGAACGCGATATTTTGTCACGGAGGAAACATAATGGGATGACTAAACTAATTCTTCTTCGTACGCGGCATTTCGTCGAGAAGGAAACATGGTGATACAATTAAACTAATTGTTCTTCGGAAGCGTCATTTCATCAAAGATAAAACATGATGAAACGATTAAATTAATTATTTGTCAGACGCGACACTTCGTCTCGGAGGAAACACAATGAAATGATTAAACTAATTCTTCTCTGGACGCAACACTTCGTCGTGGAGGAAACATCATGAGATGATTAAACTAATTCTTGTAATATAGAGAAACAATTATCGTATGGTATTATTGCTCTTAAATGCAACTTTATTTAGTTATTCTAAGATAGTTTGGTAAAGAAAAGTTTAATCATATTCATTATGATATACCATTAAAAAATTTATTTGTTTTTACCCTAAAACACAAAATAAAATCAATATACGAAAATAAAGTAACGTAAGACATCATAAAAAAAATTAACGAGGAAAACTGCAAAGCAGAAAAACCCTGAGACCTTATCCAGTTTGAAAACGTATTGTGTTACAAATACTAACCTACAATATGATTTTTTGTCTAGAATGTAATTGATACATAACCTCCAAGCTACTCTACTTCAGTTGTGTCCCTACATATTTTGGTCCCCCGAAAAACTTACGCATTTGATTCCCCTAGTTGATATCCTTTACAGGCCTATGAGTCGCTCCATAGTCCTTCGAGGAGATTAACACTACCCTGCCTCAAATAGAACGCCTAATTGATTTCCTTTTTGATGATAAATCAAGGTGACAAAATTTTTCCCTTTGAATCTAAATGAATTTAAATCAAAATATTAGGTTATATATATCTTTAATTGATAAAGAATACTAATCAATCTAACTCACTAGAAAATCAATCTAAGAAAGTCTTGATGATTTTTGTGATATCTTCAAATCTGGATATCAAAAGATAAGCATACACGCAATCAAGATTGAAGTTCTATCAAATCCGGATTTGATTAATAATTCTTGAATGGCCTTATAGAAGAAGAAAATGACCTTTAGCATATACAAGAATTATAAACAGATTAGACCGACATATATGTTCTGAAGCTGTCAAAGAAAAGATAGTTATACCTATGCTTCATGAATCCCAACTGAAGTCTTTCAACGTCTTACCTTAGTTCTCGAAGAACATTCGGTGTTGGAGGTTAAACGTTACAACGTGTAGGGATTAAGTTTTATGTGTTGTTGATGTATCCGATATACAATAAAAGATCAAGGATAGGCTGCTTAAGATGTAAGCAATGATTTTTTGCAACCTAAGTTATTTCTTAAACTGCTAAGTCTAGGTTCTCTCTAAGATACAAAGAAACTGTTTCTTTAGTTACAATTGAATTGTATTGGTTTTTTTCCATATATAGTTTGAAGTAGTAGACATATTTAGTGTATAGTAAATTCCATAAGAATGTTACTTCCAAAGATAACTTCAAACTTCCAAAAGTAGACAATATGCACAAATTGTGGCATCTTCCTAAATCAAGATCTATAACTTGGTTCACAAGTTAGATCAATTCTCATAAAGAACTAAAAATTTTCCTTTCAAACAATTAACTAAGACTTAGCAATTCATAAGTGTGTAAAAAGTTTGCCTTGAAAAACAAAGAAGGAAAGTACATAGACCCAAGAACAAAAGTTGGTCGATTGCACTTTAGATAAGCGAATTCACCAAGGTAAGTTTGCGAATTCAAATGAGTTCCGACTTCATAAACTTCAAAATCAAACTAGGTTCATGACCACTTGTAGGTTCGTGAACTTAAGTGATTTTTGGAGTTCAGGAACTTCAAAGTTGCACTAGGTTCGCCAACTTAATTTTTGAGTTCGCGAACTCAAGTGAAGTTTGTAGTTCAGGAACTTCAGGCACTAAGAGACTTTACTGCCTAATCTAGTACAGATCGAAGCAGTCTTTATTTGGCTATAAATCAAGATATATTTTTGTCATCTAAATTTGACTACATACTTGACATACCAATGCATGTTGGTTCAAATGAACATTCCCTCTAACATAGAATATTTTAACGTAAATGTACTTCGGTAGTTCAGTCTGATTGTATTATACCAAATCGATGTATATAAGAATCCTTCTCAGTGAATAATTTAACATAACCTGCAATTATATTAAATTCCTTAAGAGCAACGAGGTCTATAATTATGCTAATCAATGTAACGAACACATCCAAGTGGTCTATTCAACAAATATCAAATTCTACATGCAATTAATTTGTGCTATCGTTGACGTCAGTAATCACACTGGGCTACTTGTTATCAGGGATTATCGAAAATTTTGTATTTCCAAACCCCTAATATATCTTTAAACATGAATTCATATTCATTCATTTTCTAACTTCAACAAATAAAAATCAATCGTATAAAAGTTATATGTAGTAGAACATGAAGGATAATTATGAGATTATGAATAGTAAAATTGTGTACACACCAATCAAGTAACATGCCATGAAATTTAGATTACATCTTTAACCAATAAGAAGAAATTAGCTCATCATTGGTTTCTCAAAACTCATGGAATTATACAAGTAAAGTATAACGCAAACCTTTAGCGTGATGAAGAGAAATCTCCAATCTCCAAAAGCAAGTCCTAACTTCTTGTTATCTTGTGCAAAACATGATATATCCCCTTGTGAAAAGTGTCTCGAATATATATATATATATATATATATATATATATGTAGAAATTTTCGTGCACGACATGCGTAAAATAATCTAAGAATTTTGGTGTCTCATACATAGTCGGCCAGAAATAGACGAGTGGTCCTCTTAACGGTTGGCGAAGCTTGGCCGTCCAGAACTCCTCGAAAACTCCTAGAAATTATGAAAATTCCAGTCGTCCATGTCTAGAGCCTTACATGTAGTCCACCCAGGGCCGTCTGGGGGATAATTTTTCCTGATTACTCTTGAAATATTTCATGGATACTTTTGCATTTTATGGTCGGTTAAGTATGAATGACTTGGTATGATGCCAATCGGGAAAAAAAATGGGACGATTGGGATTTCGATTCTCCTCCACCTTGCTTCAAATAATCTTGGGCCATTTTTCACATGTATTTAATACTTCGCCTGTTTGCTCATCCTACAACAATTTAATTTTTTTGGGATGATTTAACCAATTGAAAGACACAAAATAGAAAGCAAACACAATACTATAAAATTCACATGAAAACTCAAATAAGTGAGTGAATTCGACACTAAAATAAGGTATAGATTATGCACTTGTCACAAGTATATTGGCATTAAGGACGAGAAAGATACTCTTGAATATGTACTGCAACTGGAGACGCATAGGTCCAAGATTGATCAAGGAAAGAGAACATTCATATTCAATGGGAAAATTTGTGGGTAATAATGTTAAATTGAATACTGATAATACTTATGATGGAATTCCTAATTCAGGTAAGGGTGGGGTGCTTAGAGATCTCATTATAGATTTATTGTTGAATTTGCTAAATATACATATAATTCTAGTATCAATGTGGCTGAAGTTAATGTTATTCGTAAAGGCTTGTTGTTGGAAAAAATAAAAAGGATTTGAAGACTGGAAGTTGAAAGTGACTTGACTTATGATGTTAACTTGTGTAACGGAAGAACTAAGTGTATGCCTGGCATTTGAGAAAAGTCCTTCAGGACATGAAAAGTCTTAGTGAAGAGTTACATGTGGATTTTTTCGGCATTGTTATCGTGAGACTTGAGAATAACAGTGTAAATGATATTTTGGCTGAAAATCCCGTTTGGAAGATAAGTTAGGTGGGTGTGGACTGATGTTCCACCTCAAGATATTACTGAAGCTTCAAATTTTGATATTACGGAGAGAGTATACCTCAAGAATATTTATTTATGGAATTTGTTTAGTATGAAACTCGTTTCCATATTTAGAATATGAATCCCCTTCCATATAATGACACATTATCACTTTTTTGCCTCCTATAAATTGAACCGCTTAAATTTAAAGGGTTAATTGGTTTTGGGTACTTGGGTTTTGTCCAACATTAGGGTTTGGTCTAACTTTTGACCAACTTAGAGTTTGGTACCTGGAAAAGACGTTGACTGTCTTTGACCGTATGTGACAAAATTTTAATTAATTTTATGTTATAAATAATACAAATTTACAAGTATACCCTTGAAATAGACTACTATCCAACGACTTTAAGAAAGCCATCTAACCAACGGTAAGAGATCAAATATCATTAACATTTAACCCTAATTGTCTATTCTCTTCCGCCTCCTAATTATCTAAAACCCAAAAACTGAAACCCTCTCTTCCTAATCATGTTAGCTACTGAAGGATGAAAATCTAAAAGAGGGAAAGAAGAAACAAAAAAAGAAATGGGGAAAAGGAAGAAGAAGAAAGCTTATGAGAAGGAAGAAGCTCTAGATGAATTAGAATCTCAAACCCTAAAATTAGAGAGAAAGTTAGAATCTACAGGATCTGGTGATAAGACTGCGGTGGGGGAAATTGAGAAAAAAATTTGAGGATCTTAATATTGATAAAAAGAAGAAGAAATCAAAATTTGCGAAACAATTTCTACAACCTCAAATTAATTTTATATTGATAGATATCATCATTTTTCAAAATAAAAACATCAGTAAGCATGGAAAGGTATTGATTCAGCTATTATAAGGTTGTTTCATTTTCTTCTGTGATTCTACAGACATAAATTTAAGAAATTAATTTGGTTGTTGTTAAATGTGATGGAAAAGGATAATAGTGAATGTGTATATCAATTGAAGAAGAAGAAGAAGATATCCATCATCATAATAATAATCTTCAATTTGGTTCTTCAAAACCATTTAATTAATAATTTGATTTCTCCTGGTACAAGTGTTTATGAATTGCTTGAATATCCTGTTTGTACAAATTCTATGTATCCACCTATTCATCGGGTATTTTGATTTTTCTTTCTTCATTTTTAGGTTTTTCTATGGATTGTTTGTATTTTGTTAAATTAGGTTATAGGATTCGATCAAGCTCGATCCAAATTGATTTGATTTGGGGTTTTAACTTGAACATCAATTTAAAGAAGTATAAAGTATAAAGTGTTGCTTGCTACTGATTTGGGTTGTTCTTGAGCCAAAATTCAGTCTAAAGAAGTGTTATGTGCTAGCCATGATGCTGGTTTGGATGTTTACAATGGGTACTGTTGAGTCTGTGGTTGAAAAAAGTGATGGTGGTAGTGGTTGTTGTGGTGATTGATGTGGAAGACGCGGTGGTGGTGGTGGAGGTGACATGGACGGTGACAGAGACAGAGAAGATGGTTTCCAATACACAATATTTTTTCGTCAATACTAGTAAAATGCAATGGTATAACAATAATCTTATAGAATAATAAGATTTTATATATTGTTTTTAATATTTATTAAACATAAGTCAAAAGTTAACCGAGTCAATGCGGGTCAACGTCTTTTCCAGGTAGTAAATTTTAAGTTGGTAAAAAGTTAGACCAAATTCTAATGTTGGACAAAACCCAAACATTAAAAAATCAATTAACCAAAATTTAAAACATTAAAAGATATAAATATTTCGTGTCATCTATATAATATAAAAAGGGATTCATACATAACATATGGAAACGGACTTCATGCCAGACCGACCGTTTGTGCGTAAGAAAGACGACGTCTAGAATTTAGGTTACTATCCCGGTAATCATGCCGTTAAAACAATGATGTGGAAATTCCAAAATGGAAGCCGACTACCACAAGGTTATCGGTTGAAACGTGCCAAGTTTTTTGTTTCACTGAATATACCTGATGACACATATTAGTTAATTTGAATTTCGAAATTGTCTGGTTCAAATAAACATTGGAAATAAACTCTCTCAACAAAACTAACCACTAGTACTAAATCTTAGTTATTTAAATCCCGCATTCCATGCTTTTCCCATTTTGGTCAATAAGTGATTATCCCCACTAAACCATCCAGTAATCCAAATTTCATAAAGCCTTTTAATCCCGTAACATTCCATTATTATACTATTACTTCTTAAAATATACTCCCTTAGTTTCGGGAAAAGAATTACTTACTCTTTAAATTTTTGTTTCAACAAAAGAGTTATTTTCATTTTTAATATAACAAACTTTCAAAACTACCCTTATTATTTTAAGAAATATTATTATTCTCATTATAAAGATATATGTAGTATTAAACTTTTTGTTAGTGTAAATCTGGAATTAAATTATAAAAGTTATTCTTTCTCATTTTGCCTTAACAATTGTGCAAATAGGAAAAGTAACTCTTTTTTTTGAAACGGAGTGAGTATTTTTTTTACCAGATTGGATTCCCTCTTCTCTACCTGTGTAGAGTGTAAATACGAACAGAGAAGGTTTAAGTCCTCCCCCCTCTCTTCTGTGCAGATACAAACAGGGCATCACTTTCTCTCTCTAGTACTATACGTAGAGGAAGGAGGGAGCAACAAAAACGAAGGAATCATTTTCCCATCAGATCAAGATCAACAAAGGAACGAGTAAAGACAAAAAGGTTATTCGCTCTCTCTAAAACCTTTGTTACTAAATTTCTCAATTTCACCGGTTTTTCAGTGATCAATAGCTAAGATGTCGTGTTCAAGTGTTTTTGAATTGAATATGATCAATCGATTATGCTTTTTTGTCATCTTTCCTTTTAATTTCAATTTGAATTTTCCTCATTTTTTGTATAAATTGTTCACTCTTTCTTTCTTGTCTTCATTCTTGCATTGTGTTTTTTTCTTCTTTCTTTTTGTGATGAAAGGATTTGAATGTAGATCTGGATTGTTTTGAAGTTCTAGAGGTTAGATTTTAGCTTAACATTCATAATTGTTTCAAATTCTTTATTCATTTCTTTCTTATCGAGATCATGTTATATAGATTCAAATTGTACGTTTCTTGATATGCTTGATGTTTTCTTTCATAATGGACAATCATATCATATTGTTTGAATTTTTATAAATTGACTTCAGCGTGACACTTTAGACTGCTTTCTGCAATTCATCTATGTTTCCAGGTGCTGAATTCATGTTTGATATTAGATTCTTAAACATCCATACATTTAGATCTACATTTACTGGCATAACGAATCTATTGTTTCCAAAACTTTGTGGTATCTGTTGGTCTTGGTGACAGGCTTTCATTGTTGTTGTACTCTCAGAAATAAAGTTTGTTTATGTTGTTTTTATTCAAAATTGGAGTTCTGTTTCACGAATCTTGTTAGATGTCTGAAGATAAAAAGGAACACAATCACACATGAGATGATTGCAAGGTCTGAGACTCATTTGATTTTTGTGTGCTATTTGTTCTTCAGGATCATACTTGTGAGGGAATTTGGTATGTGAGGAAACAAAATGGCTATTGGAAGAAGTCCAAGAGCTGATGTGAGGAGGTCCTCCTCCTCCTTCAGTTCAACGGCTGTTATTGTTGTCTTTGTTGCTCTATGCTTAGTTGGTGTTTGGATGATGACGTCTTCATCAGTTGTTCCTGTACAAAATATAGAAATTTCTCAGGATGGGAAAGTTGATGTAAAAGATACTGTCACTGAGCCTAATTCTCGACAGTTTGAAGATAATCCAGGAGTTTTACCTGAAGATGCAACAAAGGGAGATATAAACCAGAGCTCACCTCAGGATGATACCAGCACTCAAATTCAAGATAATCAGAAGTCATCTCAGCAAAGCGATGGGGATGCATCTCAAGAAAACCAGGTTCAGAAATCTGAGGAGAGTGGAGATAAGGTTTCTGGTACAGATGACACATCAAACCCTGAGAAAAGTATTGGCTCTGATGATACATCCAACCCTGAGAAGAGTACGGATACGGTTACTGGCTCTGATGATGCATCCAACCTCGAGAAGAGTACAGATAAGGCAACTGGTTCTGATGATACATCCAACCCTGATATTGAAACAAATTCCGGGGAATCAAAGACCGAGGATGGCAGATCAAATTCTGAATCTGGAGAAACAAAAACAGAAGGTGGTGAAACTAATGCCAGTGAAAAGTCAGAATCAGTGGAAAACCCTGGTGAAACAAAGGAGGAGGATAAGATGGACGGCCAGACAGACGAAACTCAAGATAAGGAGTCTGAAAACTCCAGTGATAACAAGAAGGAGGACGAAGACAAGAGTCAGGTCCAAAATGAGGTACTTCCCGATGCGGCTCAGGCGGAAATTCAAAATGAGACTACCACACAGAATGGGGCATTTTCAACTCAACGTTCAGAGTCAAAGAATGAAAAGGAAGTGCAACAATCTTCTGTTACAAAAGATGCGAGTGCTTCTGAGTATAAATGGAAAGTTTGTAACTTCACCGCTGGACCAGATTATATACCTTGCCTAGATAATATATATGCTGTTAGGCGTCTTAGAAGTACTAAGCACTATGAACATCGGGAAAGGCACTGCCCTGAAGAACCACCAACTTGTCTTGTTCCTCTGCCTGAAGGATATAAAAAATCTATTAAGTGGCCTAAAAGCAGGAATAAGGTAAATAACCTTTCAAGATCGCACTATGAAAATGGTTTCCTTCTGGTGTTCTATAGTTATCTGATCTTAACGTGTGTCCTGCAGATATGGTATTCTAATGTTCCCCACACTAAGCTTGCAGAAATAAAGGGGCATCAGAATTGGGTGAAAGTTAGTGGAGAGTACCTCACATTTCCTGGTGGTGGAACTCAATTTAAGCAGGGCGCCTTGCATTATGTTGAATTTATCGAAGAAGTAAGAACTTTATATCTATATGGATTTACCATCTCTATTATTACAGCTAAGTATATTTACTTTCCTTGAATGATGTTGATGAAGTTACACTTTGTAGGTTATGCATGCTTTACTTACAGTTTAATGTATAAATTTGTATTTAGTTGACCTATTGCATTGTTTAACTTGTAATAAGTGAAGAATTCTAATTTCTACATATCCAAATGTTGAAGAATTTATATGGAATGTTTGTGGCTTTTAGATTTTCTTAAATAAAGAATGGTAGGCGAAGGTTGGAAAATAGGTTAGGCAGCGGGTAGAACAAAGTTTTTTCCCCATCATTTTCCCCATTATCTATGTACTTTTAGCATTCCTTAAGTATGGCTTACATGTATTAGCAGACCCAAAAATGATTTGTATTAGATAAAACAGATGACCAGCATATTATGCATAGTTCATTCCCCTCTGGATAGATATGTTAGTGTACTTTCCTGTTTGTTTGATTATTTCTCAGACGAGTCATACCTAACCTATGTATGCCTTGATATTCTCAACAATATCTTAGTTACATAATTGCAAGATACTTGAGAGATACGCAGTTGAAAGATACTTGAAGATACGTAGTTCCAAGATACCTGGGGGAATAAGGGTGGTGGGTGGGGTAGAAGGCCAATTTGAATCATGACCTTACGTATATCCCTTGTATTTTAAATTGATCGCAGGAGTTGGCTGATATAGCATGGGGAAAGCAGAGCCGTGTGGTATTGGATGTTGGATGTGGGGTGGCCAGCTTTGGTGGATTTCTCTTTGACAAAGATGTTCTTACTATGTCATTTGCTCCCAAGGATGAGCATGAAGCCCAAGTTCAGTTTGCACTTGAAAGAGGTATCCCAGCTTTATCAGCCGTCATGGGCACCACAAGACTCCCTTTCCCTGGTAGAGTGTTTGATGTTGTCCATTGTGCCCGTTGCAGGGTTCCATGGCATATCGAAGGTATTCCATCTTGTATCTTTTATAATTCTTCTATGTGATGCTTGAATTCTTGTTATGGGAATTCACTATAAGGTATCGGTGCAGGTGGTAAACTTCTCTTAGAACTGAATCGTGTTCTCAGACCCGGTGGATACTTTGTGTGGTCAGCTACTCCTGTTTATCGAAAAGAAGCCGAAGATGTTGGGATCTGGAAAGGTAGAATTTTCCTCGCCTCTAATGGTTATATACGAGGAAATGCTATGAAACTAATACAGTTTTTTTTTTTAACGATATCTTGCAGCCATGTCTGCACTAACAAAGCAGATGTGCTGGGATTTACTGATAGTTAAAAAGGATACAGTGAACCGTGTTGGGGTAGCAATATATAGGAAGCCTTCATCTAACGAATGCTATGAGAAAAGACCACAAGATGACCCACCTCTATGTAAAGAATCTGATGATCCAAATGCTGCCTGGTAATTTTTCCAGTTGCTCTGTAGTTTAAACTTGTCTTCAGTGTTAGCAGTGAGGTCATGACATGTTCGATTTGGTGTAGGAACATTACGATGCAGTCATGTATGCACAAGTTGCCAGTGGAAGCGTCAGAGTGTGGGTCTCAGTGGCCAGAGAAGTGGCCATTGAGGTTGGAAAAGCCACCTTACTGGTTGAAGAGTACGGAACTTGGAGTCTATGGAAAAGCAGCGCCAGAGGATTTCACAGCAGACCACGAACACTGGAAACGTGTTGTCACAAATTCGTATCTGCATGGAATGGGAATCAGCTGGTCTGACGTTAGAAATGTGATGGATATGAGATCAGTTTATGGAGGGTAAGGATTAATTTAAACTTTCAATCAAACTGTTTCTTTTTTTATTAATTGGTCTGGTTAGTACAGCTTGAAATTAGGGGGATGCCAATCTTTTATTACCCTAGTTTTTTTTTATAATATAATATGAAAACAAATTTCTGATGCGATTTTTATTTCTCAAGGCTTGTGGTGCGTATCCTTACTTTGTTCTAATTTTCTATTTGGTGTCTGTTTGTGCAGTTTTGCTGCTGCGCTGAAGGATTTGAATTTGTGGGTCATGAATGTGGTTACGATAGATTCACCAGACACACTCCCCATAATTTATGAACGGGGTCTATTTGGTATCTATCACGACTGGTGTGAATCCTTTAGCACCTACCCTAGATCCTATGACCTTCTTCATGCTGATCATCTTTTCTCTAAGCTCACCACCAGGTTTGTGCTGTCTCCTGTGGTGTTTTCCCTTTTTTTCGTTGCTGTATATGTATTCTCAAATAGATTTTCTTCATGCGACATTCCCATCCCGAAATCAACCAAATATGGGTCACGGTCATTAACAATTGTCTTTTAACACCAAGATCAAATCAGAATGCATGGGTTTTATTCAAGAATATGTGATTAGCAAGAAGCCAGAATCACGTTAAAACGTCTTTTGACCTTTTTATATTACATCTATTTTCATATTTTGGGTGTTTTCCAAGATTCTATCCAATCCTTATTTCTGTATACAACCTAACCCAACAAGTGTTTCTGGGAGTCTTGTAAACCTTGTTTCAACAATGGACACTATCTGGATCACCAGTGCAGCACCACGTAGTAGAATTTCTATGCTCTCGCACTAATATGTGAGAAAATATGTCTCACGGGGCTATTGTTACTTGTTTGTGTGTATAATTACATAGCCCATTGCCTTAGGATTCAACAAGCATCAAACTGCTGTGTGATTGTGTTTCAAAAGTTACTTAGTGTGTTACTATTTTATGGCTCTGCAGGTGCAGCTTAGTGGCAGTGATAGCAGAAGTTGATAGGATATTAAGGCCAGAAGGAAAATTGATAGTGCGTGACAAAGTGGAGATCATCAAGGAGGTGGAGAAAATGGCAGAGTCTTTGCAGTGGGAGATCCGTTTAACCTACAACAAGAACAGTGAAGGATTGTTGTGTCTTCAGAAGATGATATGGAGGCCAAAAGAGGTAGAGACAATCGCTTCAGCCATTGCTTAAGCATTTTCTGGGATTTTGTTCATAGGTCTTTATGTATCTTATAAAATTTTGGTTTCTGTTTCAAGTTTGTGCTAATCATCTGTATCTTTAGCTTTAGCATTGCAGCTCATGTATTATTATTTATTTCTTCCTATACTTGTTTTTGCGTTTCTCATCACAGAGAGACCATTATTTTTGACAGAAAAATTTGTTCTTGCCAAATACGATACTAACATAACTTAATAACAAAATAAATTTGAAAAATTCTTAAAATCTTCTAATGTTTCTATTCTTTAGGCATCCATCATGATTGGATTCCTTGCTAAATTCTTTGCATTTTCTGGGGTATACTGGGACTGTAAATGTAAAATATAGATTGGGTGAAATATTGATGTCTAGAAATCTTTGAAGTCTTTACTCCTGGCATCCATAATGATTAGATATATGCCTCTAAAAAATACTGTCCGACTGATGTTGGAGCTTGTCCATTGGTAGCGGTTTCGGTTCGACGACATTGTAAACATGGTACTGATTATAGACATTGTAAGCATGGTACTGATTATAGCGGTTATCATCGCCCCTAACATCATCAATTCTTCATTGTCATCTGGTCGTATGTTTTCCTTTTCTTGTTGTCATGTGTTATGATTAATTACTGTCCGAAGCGGCTATATTAATCAATAGGAATACTTTTGCAAACTGAATGATATATTGAGTTAATAAGAACTCAGCTATTTAAGCACTGAATTTAACAAAGTTTTCTAAGTTCTTTGATATCCAAGTTTTCTTTGTGAGCTTTAGAAAAAAAAAATTATACATCTTAAAAATCGAATTAGCCTTCTACGTCTTTTGATGATATTTTATATATAATTTGAGAATTTTTTTGAGATTTGTGGTTGAAAGTTAGGTGAAAGCTTGAATTCTAGATCTTTTGGCCCCACCTGAAGTATTTAGTTGAGGGTTTTGAAATCTTTTTGGTGTTTTTTATTGCACGTGAAATAGCAGGTGATCGATACCCAGTAAAAAAACTTAAAACTTTATTTCCAAACCCTATTTTCTATCTCTTTTCTCTTCTATCCACCGTTTCTTCTCCATTTTTTTGTGTTTTTTCTGCTTTGCTATTTATTTATTTTTTCATGTCGCAGGTGATGACACATATATGGCGAATTGGAAGCGCACCATAGAGGTTTCAGTCTTTTTATCTTACTTTCATCAACCTTTTTTGTGTTTTGTTTCATTAGCGCAATCATCGTGGTCTTTAGATCATGTTTTTATAAATTGAAGCGTGAAATATAATCATGAAATAGAAATAGAGGTTTGTTCATTTTCTATTAATTAATTAACTGTTTGATTTTGCAGATGAGGCTCTACCAGTTTAAACCAGGAGAGGTTTTTTAATAATACCAGGTATTATCGGATCAAAGTTTCTAATTTTATATACTTTTGGATTATCATCATATTAACTTTACATCAAGTTACTAATCATGTATTATTATACAAAATTTTAATTTCACGCAGATGTTTGTATTCTGGCTCATGGAGATCAATCAGCTGTTGAAGGAGCTCAACCACGTGTTATTGAAGATTCTGCAGCTGTCTATGCATATTCAAAAAAAGCAGAAAGGTGAGACTCTTAATTAGTCTAATATTATTGAGTTGGCGGTTTATAACAATCCTGAACAATATATTCAAAAAAAGCAGAAAGGTGAGACTCTTAATTAGTCTAATATTATTGAGTTGGCGGTTTATAACAATCCTGCAATTGTTCAGACAAGTTAGACTAAAACATGTTAAATGTTGATCTAGTCTAACTTAGTTATTAGCTATGGTTGGTCTTGTGTTGTTACTTAGTTACTCCATTTTAAGATTTTTCGTATACTTGTTGGTTTGCGAGGCATTTTCCTTTTGGAGTATTTTCATTACTAACTTAGTATCTCTTTGTTTTTCCTTTTAAAATAATTGTTTTTGTTATAGATTTCAATGTTTGCAGGCATAAAAGCTTACAAATTTGGAGCACCTTTTGCTTGGATTACATGCTCATCAGTTTCTGGATATATTGTGTTCACGCTATTCGTGACACGTTCTTTTATACATAGTTGTACTGCCTTTCATATTCAGTATTGTGGTTTTTATTTTGTTAGTAATACTATATTCTCACAAGTAATTTTCTTATTTTTACGTAGAACAAAGTTTTTATTTGAATTTTTGTTATATTGCCCCGAACAAAGAGAAGTATAGAAACCATTATCTAAAAATTTATTGGTGTGATTTTGTTTGTGATGTTTGTGCATATTAGCATAAGTTTGTTGTGTATGAAGTATGAAGAGAAGGTTGAAAATAATGGCTTATGAAGGTGAAAGCAGTAACAACGGTGAGAGTGACACTTATTATGGACGCATGTCGATCATTGATGATAAAGAGGTAAGATGAACAAGGTAAATAATTTATGACTAATGATTATGATACTGCACAATAGTTGAGGATGCATGTTAGTATGATATATTTATGGAAAAACAAAAGACTCTCGATCCAACAGGTGTTAATAGTGAAATTAGTAGCAGTAATGATGGTGATACTTATTATTATAATTATTGTGTTACTATTATAACAACACTGAGAATGATACTTCTTTCCTTTGAACAACAAGAAAAGGTATATCTATCACTAAAACTGAGATTAAGTAAGGCACAACTCGATTCAATCAGGGAAAGAAATCTCTACAATTATATAAATCGATTTGTGCGGCAATAGAAATGTTACGCGACAGAACCATTGTCGCGGTGGAAAAATGCCCAAATTTGAACATTTATCCATCTGTCCTATGGATTAGCACGTCCCATCATGGGTTGCCTCTTGCACCATCAACATGTGAGTAGTTTTAGTTAATATATTCATAGTATTCTATTGGATTCTATGAATTATTCTGCCAAGATGTAGGAACTGAGGCAAGGAACATATTAGGTACCGTGTGGCTCATTATATGTAGTGTTAGTCTAATAATCTCATCAGGACCTTTGATATTTCGGCATCATTATCATTTTCATTGTGATCCTATGAGCTTGGATGCACTTATAATTTTATGTATATAGCTTTTCATCTTCCAACTGCTTACCATATATCCTTTGTTTTTAGGTGTGGCATGGACCGAAAAGGAACACGAGATGTTTCTATACGGACTATAAAAGCTTGGGAAGGGTGATTGGCGTGGGAAATCAAGAAATTATGTTATTACAAGGCCTGCGAAATCAAGAACGTCATAACTTATTACCAATTTACAAATTTTTTACAGGTAATTTTCAAAGATGGGAATGATATGGAATTGACATTAGGATTAGGTTCAACAAGTTTTCAACTAAAGAAAAAGGATAACAGATTTTTTTTTCCAGATATCAGACTGATTTTTCTTCTTCTTCTTCCAGTGAGTCAAGCTACATTCAAAGAAAACTTACACACCAAAACTTCACAGCAACAAACGGGTACTCTTATTCAATCGAACAATCTTAACGAAGATGTTAGATCTCTTAATGTTAATCCAAACGAATATTGTAGAACCGTATGCAATTGTGATTATAATAATCTCTTAATTTTATATATATATATATATTTTACATTTTGAAGCGACAATTAGGATTGGATAATCCTTCTCTTGACTTTGAATATTACAGTTAAACAATGGATGTTATACGACTATTACTAATCTAATAAATAAGAATTACATTGAATGTCAGCCGACTATAATTTGATTTTCTTTTTACAATTGACATTTTTAAAGTTATTTTTTATTTAATTGAGTTTATAAAAGCTTACAATTGAATATATTTGCTTTTCTTAAAGGTGTTATTTTCTCTTATTAAGTTTTAATAGAATTTGTTTATGAAAATAACAAATTTTACTTTGTTAGCTATAGCAGTTGTCATACAAATCAACTAAGCTGGTAAAATGGCTAATATAAACTTAAGTCCGTGCAACGCAGGGGCGAGAGATTAGTTATTGTTAATATTTCCGTGAGAGGTAAAAATATCATTTGACGCGTGACGTAAGTGTAAGCAACTTAACATCATGAAGCGGCATACACAATAACTAGTTTTTAGATGCTTAACTATTAAGCTAAGGGTAAACATTTAATCACCTGTACACTCATTTCCCTTGTAAAGTAGTAATGGTGGGTTTGGATCCAGAATTTTAAAGGTGGGATTTATGGGTCTATGGATTTGTTGGAATTATGTTTTCCTCGGTACGTTTGGTTCCCCAAATCCCCTGGAATCATGTTTCCTATGGGAATCATTTTTCCAGCAAATCCTCTATATGGAGTCCGACCCCTCCTCCTAAGATTTGCTGGGAAACTTTTCAAGGGAATTATGGATCCATTTTTTTTAATCATAAAATTTTATATATATATAATTTTAAGATTATGAGGGTAATGCTAAACAATACATGGACTTTAAAATAAGGAAATTCTATGAATCCTAAGTATTTTAAATGAGTTACCAAACAAACGAGGGATTTGTATGAATCCCAAGATTTGTAATCCCATGGGATTATAAATTCCTCATAATTGTGAATTCTGCAACCAAACCCATCACAAGTGTATTAGGTTTAGAAGGAGACTTTTATACTTTCGTTATTGATACTAGATCTCATCTCTCTATTCTCTACTCATGTAGAGCTTCACTTCTTTTAATGGAGTTAAATGTAATACTTACATATATAGTGAAACCAACCAAACCCACCATGGATGTAGGTATTTATACCGAACCACGTAGATACTTGTGTCAGGATCAATATCTGTCATCTATACTTCTTATACTTGTTTGTTATGCCATATTTTGGATCTCTTAGATTAGGTTGATTATGGTAATAGGAAAATCCGCTACCAAAATTTCGTTTAGAGTTGAAAGAGTTATCCTTGGTTTAATCATAATTACGAGATCTAAAACAAAAAATGTTCTATTTGTATGAAGTATGAACATTTAAACCCGTAGTTAGAGGTGTAAAACGGGCCGGCACAGCCCAGCACATCCCATTAAGAGACGAGTCCGCCGTGTTACTTGTCGTGCCAAAGATTAAGATGTGTCGTGCTGTGCTATGTTTGAGGACGTGATGTGCCATGTTGTGCTATGCCTGGCACATTTATTTTATATTTTTTAAAGTTGATATTTTTCAGATATTTAGATATTATGTGTTGTTATAGAAATAACTCAATGTAACGAAGATAAAATATCAAAAATTGATTAGAATAAACACTCTTTTGTAAAATATATACAAAATGTGTTGTATTATACCATATTGTGTAGTGTTTTATACGTGTTATGACGTGTTTTCTTAGCGTGTTGTGCTATGCTACGCCACGTGTTTATCCATACCACATGATATACTGGATCACTGTACCGATTAATCTGGCACAATACAACACATGAAGTTGTCGTATTATATCGTACTGGACTGGGTTGTGCTTGTGCTGACACGATCCAATTTACAGTCGTTTTTGAATTAGCCTTGCATACAAAAAAAAGAAAAATCCAGTATAATATCATTTGCATAATTTACTATACAAGGAAAGTTGATTGCTTAAATGATATACATAAAATCCGATAAGATAGATTGAAATTTTTTCACCAACCATGTAATGCACGAAAACCTATGTGTGTACCAATTCTTTAGAGCTTAAAAACAGTTTGAAATCCATTTTCACACATTTTTTTTTTCAAAAATCCTTAAAATTTCCAAATAAAATATTTTAAGCGTATTGTATCTTCTAAATTGTACTGGTTCATTCAACATTATTATCTCAAAATCATTATATTTGTCTACATTAAAAAAATCTTCACTTTTTCGTACTTTTTTTTTAACAGATTTGTGACAATACAATTCAACTGTGTGAATTTGATATAAACTAATAGAAGTTTCGAGTGAGAATGCTTCGTGATTATGAACCATATATTGATCCAGCTTTTGTAACGAAATTGAATGGTTATGTAAAAGTGTGGCTAAATTTTGAAACACGCGATTGAGGGAAGCTAGGGTTATTCTTATTCAGGATGTATGATGACCAGGGAGAAGCGCGCCCAAAATTATCTTGTACCCTCCAAAATTATTGGGAATATAACTATCAATCCAGGTTTAGTAAGAGGTACGTTAAACTACTGGAAGGTACTCCTTTGAGTATATTCCAGTTGGTGAATCTGAAAGGAATTAATTACCTAGATAAACTATTAAAAAGTAAGGGCAGATCGAGCATTCATAAAAGAACGTAGGATGTTCATGTTTTTTCATCTGACCAATCTAGGCAAAACAAGTTGGACACTAAGTAAAGAAGATATAGTTGAGTCACTCTCTCATCTGTCGAAGTAATTCTGACCAATAATTCTTCGGTTTTTTAAGAAGGTAAGGGGTAGGCTCAAAAAGATAGGTTTATAAACCCGACAATCAGGCAAAAGTAGAGGGTCCTGGGATTTATCAAAAATACGCAAGAAAAGTACTTCGAATTGTTGATTCATTGCCAGAGATGGCTTAGAACCAATAATTTATTCTTTAATGGATCTTTCCATTCTAATACTCAATACGAGAGTTATCAGTATTTATCAAATTTGTTCCTATTTAATGGAACATTATTGGATCAAATGACAAAGAGATTGTTGAAAAAGCGGTGAGTTTTCCCAGATTAAATGAAACATTTGATTCATGTAAGAGGAGAAAGAATTCTTATTTCTTAGTCGAAAAGATATGTGGTCATGAAAGAGGAATTAAGTGGAACATATTTGATCAGTGGTAGATTCGTGAAAAGACTTGTTTCTTCCATATTTTTTACCTTAACTACATGGAACAACAAATGAGTATCATATTGTTAAGAAAAGACAAAGTTATCCTTTAGCTTTAAAATTACCTTTTATTGTATACATTTTGATTGCTTAAACGAAGGGGGGTTGGGAGAGGTGATTCCTTTCTGTCCGGGTACAAGGACGGAACCCCAATTATTTATTTTACTCAGAATCAGCAAGGTTTATGATCAAAACCTTACCGAATGTCATTGTGTTCTTCATATATGGAAAATATAATCCACAATTGGCAAAGCTTATGATCAAAACCTTGCTTATTGTCACTGTGTTCTTCACATGTGACAAACACCATCAAAAATCAAAAAGATTTTGATCATAAATCTTGCCCACTTTCATTGTTGTTCTTCATACATGAAAAACATCATCCATAATCGGCAAGGTTAATAATTAAAACCCGATTTTATCTAAATGAAAGCACAAAACAAAAGTGCGGGTTATATAAAAAGTTTAGGAAACTTAGACTCGACAGCTAACGACTCACAACAAAAATAAAAATAAAAACTCATTTTGAAAAAATAAAAATAAAAACTCATTTTGAATGTGAAAGTGAGACGTTGGTTGATTTCGTTTAAATGAGAAAGGAAAAGTGGGATTGAAATGAAAATTTAGGTTTCCAACAAGACATGTGTAATTTTTCTATTATTTCTCCATCTTTGCCGCTAAAGGTGTGTATGACACTTTTGAACAAAATTTGAGACCGTTCATTTGGTGTAAAAGAGAAGGTACAAAAGGTGTTCACTGGGTAGCATGTTCACAAGTGATGTAATTTTAAAGTGGTAAATAAAGATTCGTTACTCAGACTTGTGAAGATTGATTTTTAAATTTAATTTCTAAAACTAAAAGTATGAAAACTCAAATATTTTTTATAAGGTTGAGAGAAAACTGAGGCTAGGATTCCACTATTTTCCAATTTCAAAGTGATAATAATTTTAATCATGCAATTAAAACATTTTAATTTGATTCTAAATCATTGCAAAAATAGATTTTCAAAACGACAACTGTATAACAAAAGCAAGGAGCATCTAGGGACCTAATCCGAGGCATGCACCATCTAACGGAATCACAATTGCTTAAAAAAAATCTTTTAAATCAATTTTCAACCAAGGCAATTAATCATAAATAAATTGCATAAATTAATTAAATACATACCACATAATTGTTGGAAAAGTAGCTTCCTCCATAGCCTCAAAGAAGAAGTTTAGCTCCTCATAGTAATGGCAAAATCCTCAAAAATCATTATTTATTACTCAAAAATTGCTTACAAGGAGAATATGATTGCACACAGTCGATTAGATATGACTATAAGTGTTGCTGGAAACACTTCACACCGTTACAGAAGGTATTTCGAATGAATACGCAACAAGAAACAGTTTTCTGTTGCGTTTTGAAATAAAGTACGGTTTCTGTTTTAATGAACGACGGTTTTTTGGTGTAGCCTGCTTCGTGTTCTTCCTTGGCAGCAGCAGAAATTTTTGTTCGTCTGTTAGCTTTCTTCTCGTTGTTCTCTTGATTCCGAGCAATCCTAAGCTTCCCCAATCTCCTTTCTTCTATATATACTAACCACAACCCTAAACTTCCCTTTAATTCTCCGTTGATTCACCGAAGAAAAATTCTAAAAACATAATTTTTTTTCCTGATTTCTTTTCTTTCTCCGTTTCTGGATTCTATTAAGAGAATGGTGTTTATATGTTTCTTTTCTTTCTTCTTATTACCCAATTAAACTCGGTTTTCCAAACATGAGAAGATTTCCAAAAACAAAATTTCCAAACCCGTGAAGTTTCCTGTTTTCGTTGTTTACGTGAAGAAGAAATTTTCTTCCCGCCAAAATTGACATTCAAAATCTTGGGTGTGGTTGCCCTGATCCAAAAAGTGGGTGCCTTAATCCAATGTGAGGGTGCCTTTAACATTTCTCCAAAAACACCTACAAAGAAATAAAAACCATAATAAATACGAAATCGAGTATCAACAATACATATAATTGAGATCAAATCAGACACAAAAATGTGTCTATCAACAAGTTATAAAACTTATTATCAAGGAGGAACATAAATTAAGAATTTGTTTTGAACATGTCACTGCGCAAAAAATGGTTGTGGTGATTTAAAGGATATCTCGTGGTGTACACTTATCTCGGAAAAATATAACATCCCAATTCATGTCTTCTCCCTTTACATGCGAATACATCTTTTGGGCATGCTTGCTGGATTGCCATAGTTAAATTTGGATCCTGATATATTAAGAAATTCGAAGTTTCAACTGTAAGGCTTTTTTCCATATGGGCTAACTTAAAAGGGAAAAAGGATTTGATCCATTTGTTGGGAAGTTACAACCCACTAGACTCTCCCACCTTTAGAAAAACCACCCACTATATCTATCGGGTAACTACTCTATGATGGCTAGGGTTAGTATACAGAAAGATAGAAAAATTGGACAGAAGGTCACCAAAACCATTCTCATCCCGTATACACCATCTAAAAGTGAGAAGGAGGGTTTGGAACCAAAGTTCATAGAAACCAAGAAATTAGGGCAAATTCAAAGATTAAAGATCAATGGCTGGAGGTATTTATAATCTCTTTCTTTTGCTTCCGCTTCTAATTTTGTATGTTCATATTGTGATAGAATATACATTTAGGTATTACATTTGGTATCAGAGCATGTTTTTACCTCTGCCTTGCTTGTTATGGAATCAATTTGTTTTCATAAAAATTTAAACATGTTTAATCATTATGGGTATCTCTTATTTTTAAGTTTGCCCTGATTCTTACTGAATACATTCATAATGGGTTTGATTTTCTATTAGCTTTAATGGGGTTTTCTTTTGAGTTTGCCCTAGTTTTGTATTAAGAACAAACCAGTTAATTTTCAATCTCAAATTTATCGCTCGTCAAATTTTTCGATCGCGGGTTTGGGCTTTAGATAGTAAAACATCACATATTCGACTGTTTGGCTCACGACTTTAAGTTTTCAAACACTATTTCGTCATTATAATCAACTAGGTAGATTCTGGGTTGTCTTTTTCCTACAAAACAGACAACTTTGCTATAATTAGTTTAAAGTTTAAACTAAGATGGATTAATTAATGAGGATCAATATTTTTTGATTTTTTTTTTTGTTTTCTATTAATGAAGTAAAGAATGATATAAAATTAAGGGAAACTTTAGCCTTCCAAAGGATAGACTTGAAATTATTACTTATGTACAGTTTTTACAGTCTATTCCCAGATATTCTGGAAAGACATGCAACACCTAAATATTATGGCAGTTAACACAGTAAACAATGTCTCGGTCAGATCAACATTGTCTGATGAGCATTTGGCCCCCCCCATCATTATCATCATCAGTAACTCAACACCCTGAACTTCATTAATTTTCAGAGATACCGAGTGATTGATTGATTAAGTTAATAGTACAATCATTCTATCAACTTCCTCTTCTCTTATATACATGAAAGATTGGACCCTCTTTGGACCCAACATTTTGATTACTATAAAAGTGAAATTTTCCCCTCTTAGGATTGATTGATTAACTAAAAATGGTGGTGCTTATATTCCCACATCGGTATCCTGTAGGGGTTTCTATTCCATACGTTCAAGTTTAAGTAGTTATTGGCTTAGCCACTTACAGAGCTAAAACTAAAAGATGTAGTGTTATATATTATATATTTTCTTAACATGCATCTTTGTCCGTTTTTTAGCGACAATGCAATTGGTATACAGAAAGTTGATTGACTTTATTATTTTTGGTTCTACTTGTGCATATAATGAATGCCGTAATTATTTTGGGATAAAATAAGTAGTACCAAAGTGTAATCAACAATTCTTTTTTGTGAGTGGCCATGCTTTTTGCGTGGAACGCCAATTCAAATATTGGTAGCACATAAAGAATTATGTCAAGTGATTTAATAATTTCAGTAATTAGAGAGTAGCCACAACATCTCTAGTTATTTAAAATTTTCTTAAGAAATCACATGTGGAAACTAGACATAAATTTGTAATTAATCATATGTAATATGATAAAATATGCCCACAGGAAATTTTATTATATTTGTATGATTAATTGGGGTGAAATATTGAATTATGTTTCTTAATCTACCCACAGGAATTAAGGAATGAATATGGTTTAATAGTTTCATCATGTAGTTATGAATCTAATTTGAGTAGGACTTTAGCCCACAGGCAAGTTTTATGTCACTAGATTCATATTTTTTATACATGACTTGCATTGGTAAATCATGATTAAGTTTAAGTATCAAATTTTTGTGTTTATAAGCATGTATATATTTTTATTTGCAGCAATTTTAATTGGAAACATTTCTGATGTCAATTGTAACATTCCTGAATTAAAAGGTGATAACTATAAGGTGTGGAAAGAAAGAGTGCTTTTACAATTGGGGTGGATGGATATCGACTATGCTATTCGGAAAGACGAACCACCTAGCATAATTTAGACTAGTACTCTTGATGCAGTTGATCTTTATGAAAAATGGGATCGATCTAATCGTCTCTCAGTTATGTTCATAAAGACCAAAATTTGTGCTAGTATTCGGGGTTCTGTCGATAAGCATACTAAGGTTAAAGATCTCCTTAAAGCCATTGATGAGCAATTTGTTAGTTCTGACAAAGCTCTTGCTAGCACCTTAATTATGAAGTTTTCATCCATGAGGCACAATGGGTTTAAGAATGTGCGTGATTATATCATGAGCATGAGGGATATTGCGGCCCAACTTAAGGACTTGGAAGTTACCATGTCTGATTCTTTCCTAGTTCATTTCATTTTGTGCACTCTTCCTCCACAATATGGCCCCTTTAAGATATCTTATAACACACATAAGGATAAATGGTCAACTAATGAATTTATGACCATGTGTGTTCAAGAGGAGGGGAGATTGAGGATGGAAGAGGGCGAAAAGGTGAACCTTACTATTGCTTCTTCTTCAAAGAAGAAAAGGGATCACAATAAGGAAAGAGGAAAGCTTTCAGTTAACCAAGGCACAAAGAAGGAGTCTCCGTGTTTCTTTTGTAAAAAGAAGGGACACATGAAGAAGGACTGCATTAAGTTTAAGACTTGGCTTGAGAAGAAAGGTAATTTTCTAGCGTTTTATTTATGAATTTAATATGGTTAATATTAATAATACATGGTGGATTGACTCTGGTACTACAATCCATGTTTCGAATACCTTGCAGGGTATGACAAACCTAAGGAAACCAACGAGAAGTGAACATTACATCTATTCAGGAAGTCAGATGAGTTCACATATGGAAGTTGTTGGGACATGCAGTTTAATTTTAAGTAGTTGTTTTATTTTGCATTTAGAAAAGACATTTTATGTACCAGGTTTCACTAGAAACTTGATTTCAGTTTCAAGACTTGTACCTTTATGAATTTCCTTTAATTTTTCAGATTCTGGTTTCAGTATTCTCAGAAATTCTGAAGTTATTGATTATGGTATTTTGTCTATCGTCTTTATTTGCAAAATCATATCAATCATAGTTCTATGCATGTTAATATTGGGTTAAAAAGATGTATTATTAATGAGGAATCCTCTATTTTGTGGCACCGGAGATTGAGACATATCTCCATTGAGAGAGTTAAGAGATTGGTAAAGGATGGGGTACTAGGTACTTTAGACTTTACCGATTTTGATATTTGTGTTGGTTGCATTAAGGGAAAGCAAAATAACAAACACAAAATTGATGCCAAGAGAAGTTCAAACCTATTAGAGATCATACACACGGACATTTATTGTCCGCACATGAACGCTAATAATCCGAAATACTTTATCACCTTCATAGATGATTATTCACAATATATGTATCTTTACTTGTTTCGTTCTAAAGACGAAGTTTTGGATGCCTTTAAATTGTTTAAGGTTAAAGTAGAGAAACAATGTGGTAAGCACATTAAGATTGTGAGATCAGATAGAGGTGGAGAGTACTATAGTAGATTTCTTCATAGCACTAGAATTGTGGAATCAAGAAATGGTAAATTTCTTGAGAATGACTTGATTAGTGGGAGTGATCAATTTCAGGATATTGTTCCTGAAAAAGATAATGATCAACTTCTACCTACTGTTTCAAGTGACAAGTTGATTGTCAACTAATTCTAGTGACTATTTAGTGTATCTGCGAGATTCGGATTGTAATATTTGAGCCGATAATGATCTTATGTTATTTTCACAAGCCATAAATTCTACAGATTTAGACTTATGGATCAATGTATATACCTTAAGGTTAGTGGGAGAACTTAAGTGATAGATCAATGTATATACCTTAAGTGTAGAACCCATTGTAACAGGTGATTGGTTCAGTTTGGACCAATGCCCAGGAATGACATTGAAGGGGAAAAAATGAAAAATGTTCCATATGTTTCATCTCTTGGTAGCATTATGTATGCTCAGGTCTATACTAGACCCGACATTTCATATGCCGTTGGAGTATTAGGAAGACATCAAAGTAACCCAGGAATCGATCACTGTAAGGCTGCGAAGAAAGTATTGAGATACCTTAAGGGTACTAAGGATAACATGCTTATATATAAACGAACAAATAGTCTTGAAGTAGTAGGCTAAGTTCGTTTCTTGTTTTGAGACTGCCTCACATGGTGTATGGATGAAAGGCTTCATATCTGGGCTAAGAGTTGTTGACTCTATTAGCGACCATTAAGAATGTATTGTGAAAACTCAGTTGATGTTTTATGGCTAAGAATAATAAGAGTGGAAGTCGAAGTAAACACATCGACATAAAGTATCTAGCCGTAAAAGAACGTGTACAAGAAAAGAGTGATAATTGGACACATTAGCACCGAATTGATGATATCTGATCCCTTGACTAAAGGCATGCATATTAAAGGATTCAAGGATCATGTAGTAAGGATGGGATTTGGTTCTATTATGTAATACATTCTTTATGTTTTCTGAAGCTTTCATTTAGTTGGATTATTTCTCATTTGGAATTATGTAAGTACTTACTTTAGTTATCTTGTTGAGAAATATCATTATAGATTTACCTAGAGTAAACATATGGTTCACTCATTAAGTTAAGTGTGAGTGGTGAAAGACTAAGTATATTGTGATACATGGAAGATTAATTCTTGCTCTTAAAGAGGATTAGTCGCCATGATCCGTATATGGAGTCTCTCGTGAAATGGATCAAGTGGGAGAATATAAGGCTTTTTCCCATATGGGATAACTTAAAAGGGAAAAAGGATTTGATCCATTTGTTGGGAAGTTACAACCCACTAGACTCTCCCACCTTTAGAAAAACCACCCACTATATCTATCGGGTAACTACTCTATGATGGCTAGGGTTAGTATACAGAAAGATAGAAAAATTGGACAGAAGGTCACCAAAACCATTCTCATCCCATATACACCATCTAAAAGTGAGAAGGAGGGTTTGGAACCACAGTTCATAGCAACCAAGAAATTAGGGCAAACTCAAAGATTAAAGATCAATGGCTGGAGGTATTTATAATCTCTTTCTTTTGCTTCCGCTTCTAATTTTGTATGTTCATATTGTGATAGAATATACATTTAGGTATTACATCAACTAGAATAGAGCTACAACCAGTATTTGGGATGATGATTGGTCAGGAAATTAATGGTTCTCAAAGTCTCAAAAGTCTCAATATCTAAGCCTTTTCAGAATTGTAGACAATAGAGATAGATCACTTACTCACTATTACTCGATATGTAACTCTTCTAACTGGATTCTCCCACTCAAAAGAGCTTTTAAAAATAATGAAGTTAATGAACTCGCTCATCTTTTGCAACTTCATCCTTCTCCACCATCGCTCTCTTGGAACACTGGTAAAATCTTATGGAAAATAAACTCAAATAAGCTTTTCTCTGTAAAAGATTTTTATTGGTGGCTAACGCAAGAAAGGTTACTCAATTGAGAGATACTTATTATGCTCTACAAAGGTGATTTGGAATGTAAAATTTCCAACAAAAATATATTTCGTTCAATGGCAGGCTATGCTATAAAGGCTTTCCCCTAAAGGCAACATAATCAAAAGGGGTATTGTAGTTTCAAATCTCTGTAGTATATATGGGCTAGAACCGAAAATCGTTGATCATATCTTCCTACACTTTATAGTGGCTGATAATGTCTAGAATCATTTTCTGCCTAAGAAAGATTGGTCATGGGATGGACCATCCTCAATCTCTCAACTTATCCGTCGATGGGATCATGAAGGTTTCAAAGGCAATGTGAAAACAGTATGGGGCTTCTACATTATGTTTTTATTTGGACAATATGGACAAAAATTAACCTAAAAAATTTCTCCGACAAATTTTCGAAGGAGGAGGAACCAGAAGCACAAATAAAAGCTACAACATTTTCATGGGTACAAATATACAATAAAGAAATTCAATCTCAATTTGTTGGGTCTTCAATTGGGACTCTCTCTATGTTTGGAACCCCCATAAAGATCATGGATTTCTTTCATTTATGAATTATGCTTTACCTTTTCTCTTTTCGACCCCACTTGTACATGTCTTCTGTTCGTTGGAAGAGACCTCCTCTTTCTTAATTGCTGTTTTTTCTTTTCGTAAAATTTCCTTTTCAAAAAATAAAGAAGGGTAAGTTTATAGTTTCCAATCCAAAGGGTTATCTCTCAATTGATAAGAGTATCTCTTATTTAACTTCATAACACCAAATTGATTTTGGGTGGCCTAAATGTAGAAGTGAGCAACGGGTGAAATCCGACAGTTTTGATTCCAACCGTGTCTAGTCCATCTGAACGACGCATATTAGATTTTTATCTGCGTCCAATCCGTCATCCGACATATTTGAAATTCACGGGCGGGCGAACTGGATGCGGGTGGATTATCGGATTTCTAACAACATTCCAAGTTGAAGAAAAAAAAGCAACATTAGTGTTAGAGCGAATGCTCGGTTGAATCCACATGTGTTGGTATATAAAATTTGTTGTCCTATTTTAGTTGCCAATTTTTTTTTTTGATTTGTAGTCTACTAAAGTCAGCTTTAGACTAGATTAGATTAAGTAGTATATTTTTGGGATTTACTCAAGTCACCTTTGAAAACTGAAGATTAAAGATCACACGAAGATACCATTTGAAGAACTTTTTTTGTGCAGTATAAAAAAAGAAGAAGTTCCTTTCAAAAAAAATTCCCCATAAATCTATCTTTCTATCATAGCAAGGTCAAAAACTTTAGCAGTGAATAATATTCAAAGAAGGATCTGGCTACGGATTAGCATTTGGCTAAGTCTAGGGAGATTTCGTAATCCAAGCTCTCGTTTGATTAGATTCAAACTCAATAATCAAGAGAGGAAAATCCATTGAGATATGAAAGTTTGAGTTCGCAAACTCATTGTTTGTGGGGAAAAACGAATTGAAGGCTAATTTAGGAAAAAAGTGGGTAAGCATGTGATAATTCGTCAATCCTTAAATATTTGTGCTATTGAAGCATTTTGTTTAGATTTGAGATATCAATTTGTACAATCCTTGCCTAAAACAAGCAACTCCCGTTCCAGTCTTGTTTCAGTCACAAAATGAGAAAGAGAATGGTTGGTCTTAGGGAAAGAAGTGAGAGAAGAATAAAGTCAAAGTATCAGACTCTGTTGGATGTAGTTGGTGTGAATAGCTATGAACAAGTATTCTGAGAAGATTGGATGATCAAGATTAATTAACTTGAATTGCTCTGTTTTTAGACTTGTTTAATTGTAAACTTCTTGTCGTGTTTCAGACTTGGAAAAATTATCTCCACTTGTTTAATAGATTGAACATCTATTTATATCATAGCTATTATAACCACCCGACCTCTTTTCTGGAAGAAACTATCGATGGTTGAGCAGTGGTGAAATGGTGAAAGTGGAGAAGGTGTTGACAAATGTTCTCCAATTCAATTGCGGTTGAATAATTGGTTATTCAACTCACCACTCCTCTACTCAATTGCTTTCGATCTTTCCAGAGTTTTTCTTTTAGGGGGTACACTGCTGCACCACGTGTCGTAGATCACCATACCAAAACCCTAATTAGTATCCCCCCATTTGCGACATTTGATGTCTCGTGTAATATTGTAGTATTAAGCACTACTGATGTTGAGTCGATTGAGACCTGTTCAATGGGTCTCTTGATTAAAAACTCGTCTTGTTTGACTAGCTGATGAGTCTAGCAGACTGAAAATAACTTGACTAGATGAGGAGTCTAGCAGACTAATAAATATATATTTATTTGTGTGTGAGGAGCAGTGTGTCCATCTTTGTAAAAGTAAGTTGTTGCTTGCTGAGCATGAACAATTGTATGTGAACCCTCATACGAAAATATTTGTGAGAAGCCTAGTATAGTTTAGGATTTTTGAGATTTGTCGAAACCCTAACTTATTAAGAAAAAATATTCACGTGAATAAAAGAAAGAGAAGAGCATCCAATCTTGGTATTCACGTGAGTATAGATGAGGAGATCAAGTTTTAGTCCTCATGTGAAGAAGAGGAGAAGAACAAACTTTGGTCCTCACGTAATAGAAGAGGAGGAGACCAGGCTTTGGTCTTTATGTGAAGAGAAGAGGAAGATACCAGTTTTAGTCTTGAAGCAGGAGTCTCATGTTTTACTCTTTGTACTCAGTCTCATATGTCGAGGGTAAAAGAGTAAAACAATAAATTTTAATGAGAAGCAATACGTCGAGAATTTTTATAAGAGACTAGACGTCAATTTTTAAACAAGAAACAAGACATTCATATTTTACTCTTTGTACCCAGCCTCACACATTGAGGGTAAAAAGTCGTGTAAACTTGGCTTTTGAATAGAAGCACACGAGTTTTGGATTAAGAATAGTCATGCAGGCTTAGTTGTTTGGCTAAGACGTGTGTATTGGTAGAAAGAGAGGTAGAGACGTCTCTCTTCAAAAACTAGGGTTTGAAAGAGCTTGGCCAGAAGGCAAGAAGCTCATATTTTACTCTTTTGCTCAGCCTCACATGTTGAGGTTAAAAGAGTAAAATTATCAAATATTTGGAGAGAAGCATGATGCCCATGCTAGGAGTGAATTCGTGCAAGCCTTTCTTTAGAAAATAAGACGCACAAGCGAGGAGCAAGACCTGTTCAAAATTTGGGATTAGCATCCCTATTTTCGAAATTAGGGTTTGGAGTTTTTGACATACTTTTGCAACGTTTATAAGTGTTGGAAAACTATTTCCAAACCCTAATTAGGGTTTGGGAATTTTGACACGTTCATAAGTATTGCAAACCCTAAATTGAATTATTTTAACTTGTTTTGCATTAGTTGTCTCTTTGAGCAAAGGATTAATGCGATTGAGGTGGATTTAGCTAGTAGAAGCTATGAAATTGTGTTTGTCATAATTTTGATATTTAATTTAAGCACATCTGCGGCACTTTATATATATATATATATATTAATGGGTTAACATTTTTCAATTTGAATATGAATATTAACATAAGTAATTTTGGGAATTCAGTTGTGGAATATAACACCCAAAAATAATACTCAATATTGCTCTATACTAGTGTGCAATACATCTAGGAGCTTGACATTCACTGAGGAACAAAAGAATGTTCTGGATGTTTATTTCTGAATAGTCAGAAATCCTCCGGGGACGAACTACTATCAGCACCAGTGATATTATGAGGGCAATAATTTTCTATACTAGTGTGCAATACATCTAGGAGCTTGAGTTTTGTAATATAAAATCATTGAACATCTGGGAATATTGTTGTGTGCGCCACTGTTGTTATAATGATTTTGTGTAGTGATGCATATTGATTAAATTCATTAATTTGATCGTATATGTTGACCAGACATATATAGAGAGGACATGGATACACGCCTGAGAGAGAGTAGGGATAAGCGCCTACCCGAGAATTATTTTACATAATTTTAAAAGTTTAGTATTTCTCAGACCAGAGTCTTGAGAGGTGATTTACTATTTTATCATTTTCAATAACCCACCATCCATATTAAGTCCCTTGCTTAGCACAGAACGAGTAATGTTGCATGGTAAGCACTAGATGGTGGTCTGGAAGATAAAATAAAACGAAAAATAACTTGATAGTTTAATGGTTAGATATTACCAGAGGAGTAAAGGTTGCTTTGAACTTTTGAGTAATTAGCTACAAGACCATCTTGGACGTGCTAGTCATAATTTTGACATTTAATTTAAACACAGTTGTGGCACTTTATACATATATATATATATATATATATATATTTGAATGAGTTAATATTGTTCAATTTGAATATGAATATTAACATAGGTAATTTTGGGGATTCAGCTGTGGAATATATCACCCAAAAATAATATTCAATATTGTTCTATACTAGTGTGCAATACATCTAGGAGCTTGACATTCACTGAGGAACAAAAGAGTGTTCTGGATGTTTATTTCTGAATAGTCAGAAATCATCCGGGGACGAACTACTATCAACACCAGTGATATTATGAGGACAATAATTTTCTATACTAGTGTACAATACATCTAGGAGCTTGAGGTTTGTAATATAAAATCATAGAACATCTGAGAGTATTGTTGTGTGCACCAGTGTTGTTATAATGATTTTGTTTAGTGATGCATATTGATTAAATTCACTAATTTGATCGTATATGTTGGCCAGACATATAGAGAGAGGACATGGATACACACATGAGAGAGAGTAGGGATAAGCGCCTACCCGAGAATTCTTTTACATAATTTTACAAGTTTAGTATTTACCAGACCAGAGTCTTGAAAGGTGATTTACTATTTATCCTTGTCAAAACCCACCATCCATATTAAGTCCCCTGCTTAGCACAGAACGAGTGATGTT
>JAJJMC010011034.1:3725514-3801196 GCA_023531435.1 Papaver californicum | reverse complement strand
ATCTTGATCGGACAAGTATAGTTGATAGTAGGTGAATGAGCACGTCTTTAATGTTGAGGTAGGCATACGTCTAGACCTAATGTGGACGGGCGAACTTTCATTGAAGGCTGGCGTACAAGCTATATGAAGTTGGACTAGAAGCTCTACACGAAGCTAGACGTGAGTAGTAAAGCTAATCATGCGAGTTGGATATGGTCAATGAAGTGTGCGTCTGGTATTGTGGTTGGAAAAAATAACCTTCAGTTTGAAGCAGGTTTGATTGAACTTGGGCGAAAGCAACTAGACAGAGTAAGTCAACTGAAGGTGGAAGGACCATGAGGCGGAGGCTTGAGAAGCAAGACATACAAATCCTTTAGAGTTTGAGTTAGTGAATAGGTGAACTATATTGGAGTTGTTGAATCTTTGAAAGAGAGGCGGACAAGCTTGTTTGATTGCGACTCAAATTTGAGGTAGACAAACACATCTTGGAAAGTCAAGCGTTACTTTGAAGTTGAAGTGAATATTTGAGTTTGCACGAAACACATCTTGACTTATTAAAGACTTTAAACAAAGTAGAGGGCGTACGGACAAGCAAAACTTGATTGAACAAGCTTCAGACAAGGTTGATCGTGTAAGCAGCAAGACTGGTCAAATGTTGAGCTCGACAAAGTTGGTGGACACGTGCGCGTCTCGGATTGTATCTGGCCAAGAGACGAAGCAAACTTGGTCGAAGTTTGAGTTGAGGTAGCTGGATGTTAAAGTAGTTGGACATTTGATCCAAGCTAGGATAGACATGTGGAGCAAGTTAGTCGAACAAGCGGAGAGGAGTCAGGATGGACGAGTGGGGAGCAAATTAGGATAAATTTGGTAATGTTTAAATTGATGAATGGGATAATTATGCTGGTGTTGATGGGTGCGATAAGAGGATGGACAAAAAATAACTTATCATATGTTTCTAACCAATTATGCCTTGTTGTACAAACCAAAAGAAATCTGTTCCCTTCAAAACTCCGAATAACAGTTTGTTATAAAGAACACTTTTGTTCTTCCCTTCTATACTTCTTTCTCCTCTTGATATCATTAATTTTGCTCTGTACTCGAACCTCCTAGCATCATCCGGATATCAATCGTAAGGTAAGCTCTATCTTGTTTTCTTCATATGAGTATACAACTTCTAAATTGAGTTTAAGCGTGTATCTTCTCAAAAGAACTTATGATATGTTTGTTTTGAATCAAAACTCCTCAAAAACCCTAGTCTTCTTGTATGATTTTGTTATTCTTCTTATACTTGAATATTTAATATCTTTATGGCTCTTCTAACTAGAGAGAATATTAAGTGAAATCTCGAAGTAGAAAGAAAAAAGCAAAACAAAATGACAGTCCCCAAGTAGTAGAGACTAGGTTGAAGAAACGTGATGGTGGAATTCTTTCTGCCATTGTTGACTCTCCTATCTCAAAGTATGAATCTTTCACTCCGTGATTTATTGTGATTAAATTCATGTTTCTTGAATGCTTATATTTGCCTTGCAGAGTTCATCTTCTATTGTAGAATTTTTTTGACACCTCCACCCGGGCAATTGAATCCATTTGCTAGAGTTGCAGCAGAAGCAAGGATTGAAACTGATGATTCTAAGGTGAGTGGCTAGCTTTGTGCTACCTTTATGTCTTGAATAAACATATCTTAACATTATTGGTGATTGTCTTCTTACTATTTTCAGAAAGAAAACATGTCTGATAATGATGAAAGTGATATTCTCAAAGTTTCTTCGGAGGGTAATAAAAGCAGTCATTCTGTATCATAAGGAGAGGTTCATAATGACTCAGATAATGATCTTGACATTCCAAATAACTCTCAACATGGCCCGATGAGTTTTCCTCTTGAATTTTCTTTATAATTGGTTAGAAACATCTTTGAATGAAGTAATGAATGAAAAGTTATATGAAAACATGAGCAATTTCATGAATTTTCGTAGTCAGAAAAAATTCAGAAATAATGCCTTTACCAAAAACGTCATAGAATTCTCATACGATGCTCTTTTTCGATGATCTACCCCTACTTTTTCATGCCCAGGAAATGATCTATCTCCTAACTTGGAAGATTTTGAGTTTTGAGATCATTTAGGGACTTATAAATATAAAACAATGAAAATTCAGGAAGAATTTAGGAATTTTACAGCTGGGAGATAGTTGAGAGTTTTGATCATATCTATTAGTTCGTTTTTTCGATTGCCATGATTTTTTATATGTTGTAGAGGACATCTTTATGAAGATATTGATATATAATTCACCACTAGATTCATTACCAATTGCTCCCAGTTTGCAAATTAGTACATGATAATGTAAAATTGTGATGAGCTTTGTGCCAAAACGTGTTTTTAAGCTTCCGGGATATTTGCTTGAGTTTTAGATACTTCATGAAGTATGATTACATATTTAATCTTCTCATATTCTGAAAATTCTTGTTGGAGCTTAATTCTCATATTTCTTCATTGATTGGTAATTTTGCATGGCGAAAGTAGAAAGGAGCCTAATGGCCCTGAAGAAGTATTGATTGTAGATCAAGTTGATAAAACCGTTACCTCTTCCTTGAAAATCCCTGAAGAAATCTTTTCTGACATGATTGTTGATGTAGAAGATCAGAGAAGAGACGTCACAGAGACTGAAAAAGTCATGGTTATGTCTGAGTATCCTGGTGCATGTCTTTCTTTCTATCCTTCACTTAGTAAACCACTTCCAAAACATGTGATTTTTGGCGGCTTCAACGTTCTAGAAGAATATGTTGAGTTCTATACTCAAATATGGCAGAAGTATGGTCATATTGCTACTACCAAGAAGTATGAAGATCCCACTATTTTTGCTTTTCGTGTGAGTGAAGTACTACCCTCTATGTATGAAATGTGTACTGTGACTAGTGCTACTGTTGCTGAGTGGATATTCAAAAATTGGAAATATCATATGGAAGCATGTGATCGACTGGGATTTAACACGACTTGGTTTGGTCATGGCATTGATGTTGTTAAGGAGTCATTGGCTGCAGCAGGTGCAATCCCTTCTTCTGACTTTATTCAACAAGATTAGGCAGAGGTCGAAAGGATGACTCAGGAGTTGGAGTCGAAGAAGGATGCTCTTACAAATATGAAGGAGGCCTTCTCTAAGAGGGATGGGATATTGTTGGCCGTCCTCCCTTAGGCTTTATTCTGCACTTCTATTTTTTATTTTAGAGAGAAGATAGACTTATTTGGTTTTGTTTATTTGAATAGCTGGATATTTAGTATGTATGATTGCAAAGATTTTATATTTGGATCAACAAGGATTTTGAACTTATGGTTTTTGAATTGAAATTGAGATTTTGATCGCTGAATGCGTATGTATATTGCATCCATTTTTGAGGAAATTAAATTAAAATAAATCAATAAATTAATCAGTCATAGCTAGTAAAATAACTAGACGTCAAAGCCTTTGACCTACTCGCTACGTATCACCGTACTCAAGGAGAGACTCAAAGAGACTTGATTTTATGTGAGGGGGATTTAGAAACTCACGACTTATGTATTATTCAATGAGTTCAGTAACCGCTACATCGATTATGTGTTCAAGGGATTATGAGAATAGGGACCTTTTTGTACATCTTCAGTCCCCAGGTGTAACTCACCTGACTCCACCTTTTTTTTGAAGACACGCTTTAGACCATTGCATTCACTGGTTAGATGATTCACGATTCTATGAAAATGGCAGTACTTAGCATCTGTCATCTCTTTGGAAGTTCGCGGACGTTGTATGAGAGGTAACTTGATGACGTTATCTTGTATCCAAACTTCCAAGAGTCTGATCACTTTTTCGATTGGAAAAGGGAAATTTGTGGCTGTTGGGGATTCCCTTGGTTGTTGTTTCAGTGTTGAAGATTTCCCTTTGCCTCTTTTGGTTACAATATCTATAGATGATTGAACATTATACTGCTTATGGGCAAGACGCCTACTGATGCGAGTTTCACGTGTTTCTTCATTTTGGCCAATCTCGTCCCTTCTGACAAGACAGATGCAATTATAGTCGATTATTACTTAGCAATTTCTGATAAATCCTGGGAACACAAACCCTCCAAAAGGGATTTTTGGGATAGTATCATCCTTTCGTTGTAAGGACCTTGATTGTAGTATGTTGGATACAACGAGTCTTCTTTTTGCATTTGAAGCAATTGCTCCAAGTCTTCACAAGTAGCAAGACCATGTAGATGCCTCCTTTCTAGTTCATGTTCAGCATGAGGAGAAATTTTGTCATGATTGGCGAAGACATGAGTCGGTTTTTTCGATAACTTACTTGTGAGAATTTCCAAAAGGGTGAACACCTTGTCTTGGGTATTGATAATTTCGGCTTGATTTATTACGAAATCATTTAGAATTTTCATTAAATCATTAATTGCGGTTAGACTTTGAGTATCCATAGCCTCAACATGAGTTTGATTAGACATAACAAATTTTTGAGTAATAAAAGGGATTCCGCCAATATTAGGAAATTATGGTATCTAACACTTCTGGGCCCTTCCTGTAATCAACCATCTTGAAATTGAGAAAATTGATGAAATTGGTTTTACAACTGAGAGATTGATCTCCCACTGTGGTCGCCAAAATGTTTGTGGGAAAGGATAATTTAGGAAAAAATGGGTAAACATGTGATAATTCGTCAATCCTTAAACATTTGTGATGTTGAAGCATTTTGTTTAGATTCGAGAGATCAATATGTACAATCCTGGACTAAACCAAGCAATGGTCATTCCAGTCTTGCTTCACTCACAAAATGAGAAGGAGACACTACACCATATCAGGTATTTTGAGACATGTTTTTTTTTGCTTTGATACGTATATATAAGTTGTTAATGCCGCGACGCAT
The DNA here is from genome assembly GCA_023531435.1 of Papaver californicum. NCBI lineage: Eukaryota > Viridiplantae > Streptophyta > Magnoliopsida > Ranunculales > Papaveraceae > Papaver > Papaver californicum. The sequence continues at coordinate 3,796,333 of JAJJMC010011034.1, read as the reverse complement.
ATAAACGTCTCAAAGAAAAGAATATGTGTTGCTTTAATTCCTAATTATTAGAATTTATTAAGAGACATTTAAGATACACTAACATGTGTCTTAAAAAATGGCATATAGTTGTTAATTTCTCAATTAACAAGATATTTTAGTAATTTCGATTATAAGTTTTATATTTTTATTTTTATTTTTATTTTTTATTTCATTGTTTTCTTGACTCTAACTCGACTTTTCTCTTTATCCTTTAGCTGTCGTTTTCTCCTTACCCTTCACAGAGCTAATATGAACAGTTACCAAAAATCAAATCAATACCAAAAATCAAATAAATACCAAAAATCAGATCCATTTCCTTCTTTATTAATTATATCTATATGAGGCATGAAAAACCATAATCTCATGATTTCTCCTTATCCTTCATAGAGCTAATATGAACCCTAAGTTACCAGAAATCAAATCGATACCATCAAGCAGATCTATTTCCTTCTTCATTAATCAGATCTATATCAGGCATAAAAAACCCCAGTCTCATGTAATCTTTACTATCTCTGATTTTGTAAACTCTATTTTTTTTTTAATCTTTGATTTTGAAACTCAAAGATGAAAATTTAAGTACACGATAATAAGAAGAATCAGGTATAAAACCCTAACCTTATTACTTGTTTTTGGTTTTCAATCTTGATAGATCTGTGTATTAGGAGTGTATCATTTTCTGTTATTTTGAGTTCAAGTCAATTCTGACTTGAATGTGTTTGACTGGTATATCCAGCTGTCCTTTATTCTCTTATTCTATATATACTATGTCTGTAACAGAATATTCCTCAATAGATTTTTAGTGTAATAATAATTCAGAGAAACTTTCCCAAAAATTGTTTGGTTTACAAAATTATCATGGTATATCGCTGAGTACCGATCCTACAATCTTTGTTCATCACCTTCTTCAATCAAAATCATTCAAACAAAATCTTTCAATTATCATCCTATTAATACCTTTCAAATCGTCAGATTCATTTCAATATCTTTTATAATTTTTTTTAATCTTTTTACTAAAATTTCCTGGATCTTGAATTTCTCGATTCATTTTACTAAAAATCTTCAACCAATTTTTCATGCATGTTACTCGAAGTATGGCTAATCGATCAATTTTTTATGCCTGTTACAAACTTTACTTCTTCCGCTGTTGAATCTGAGGTTTCAACAAATTTTACTCTTCCATTTACTAATATCTCCAACTTCATTTCTATCAAGATTGATTTAACAAACTATTTGTTATGGAAAGATCAGTTTGAGTCAATTCTTATCTCAACGGATCTATATGGATATATTAATAGTGAAGTTCAAGAACCTCCTTTTGAGATTCTCACAAATGGATTTCCAGCACCAAATCCACGATGGATTTATTGGCGCAAACTTTATCGATTTGTTGTCAGTTGTTTAAAAGCAACATTCACATCAACAGTTTCTAGTGATGTTCTTGGTTTATCATATGCCAGATAGATTTGGTTGTTTCTTGAAACAACATTTAAACAACAATTTGCTGCTCGTAGAGGTATGCTTCGTAATCAACTTAATAACATTCGTTGGAGAAATCAATCAATTCTACTTTATCTTCATCAGATCAAGACAATAGATGATTCTTTGTCTGTGATTGGGGAGTAGGTGAATGGTGTTGATCTCACTATGCATATATTGAATGGTTTAGGAAGGGATTATGATAATTTTGTTGTCTCTGCTTATAATAGAGAATCATCATATTTTTCTCTGAGCTTAAAGCTAGGTTATTGATTCATGAACAGTGGCTACATGAACAACATCAAACATCTACAGAAATGTTTGATTCTCAACATTCAGCTGCATTCTACACTAAGAATGTGCATTCTGGTGCAAGAAATGGTAGTACTAATTTTAGGAAATCCAAGAATCCAAGAAACACTTCAGGCTTTCCTCATAGTACTTCTACTACTAGTTCTACTTCTAGTTCAATACCTATTCTTGCTTCTGGTGGATTTAGAAGACCACAACATGATTACTCTAATGTTGAATGTCAAATCTGTCGTAAAATGGGACATTATGCAAGTAGATGTTTCTTTGGTTATGTTCCTCCAAAGAATGTGAGTGTTCTGGTGGTGTTACAAATATGGTTGCGGTTCAACAAGCATTCTCTACTCTTAATATCAATTCTACTGACATTAGTGATAATCCTTCTAGTTCTACATGGTTATCTGATAGTGGTTCTTCTTCTCACATGACTGGTGGTGGTGCTTTACTTCAATATACTTCTTCTTATGCTGGCAATAAGAAGGTCATGGTGGGAAATGGTAAGACACTGCCTATCACTTTAACTGGAACTTCTTTTCTGCAAACACCTAAAACTAGTTTTAGGTTGAACACTATGTTATTAATTCCTGAACTTAAGCATAATCTTTTATTTGTTGCTAAGTTCACAAAGGAAAATTGTTGCTATTTTGTGTTTGATCCATTTGGTTATGATATTAGAAGCATGGTTGATAATACTCTGTTGGCTCAAGGTGCTATTGTTAATAATCTTTATCCTATCACAAATTTGTCTTCTTTATCATCTAAATATCATTACTCATTTTCTACCACACTTGTTGCTTATTCTAGTATATGGCATGCTAGACTAGGTCATCCTTTATCTCATATTCTGCATCTTTTGCAATTTCAAAAGCATATTATGCCAACTTCTGCCAGTGAGTCATTCTTATGTCATCCATGCCAACTTGCTAAAAGCAAGAGATTGCCATTTCATTTATCTGCATCTCATGCAACTCAACCATTATCTCTTGTTCACTGTGATATATGGGGACCATCACATGTACCTTATTTATCTGGTTTCAGATATTACATAGTGTTCATAGATGATTTTAGCCACTTCCACTAGATATATCCAATGATTTTCAAGTTTAATGCACTCACATGCTTTTCTTATTTCAAGAGTCTAATTGAAAATCTGTTTTCTACAAAAGTAAAATCCTTTCAAGTAGATGGTGCTTCTGAACTTGTTAAAGGTCCATTTAAGTTTTTTCTTGAGTCAAGTGGTATTTTTATCAGAACTTCATGTCCAAAAACTCTTGAATAGAATGGCCTAGCTGAAAGAAAGCATATGAACATTACTGAAATGGGTAATACTCTTCTTTTTCATGCTTCTTGTCCAAAGGAATTTAGGTATGATGCCTTTTTTACTGCAACTTGTCTCATTAATAGAACTCCAACAAAAATTCTGGCTTATAAATCTCCTTATGAAGTACTCTTTCAATCTTTACCAGATTATGCTTTGTTAAAAACTTTTGGTTCCATTTGTTATCATTTCTTAGGTCATTCTAGGCTTGTCAAGCTGTCTGAAAAGTCAGTAAAGTATGTTTTTATTTGCTACAGTCCTTTGCATAAAGGTTATAAATGTTATAATCCCATATCTAAAAAGACTCATATATCTAGACATGTGGTCTTTGATGAACAATATTTCTATTTCACATTCACTGTCTCAGATGCTTATTCTATTTCTATTTCACATGTTGAGTCGCCCTCTGTTGTTTCTGAGATTCCACCTGTCATTGAACCTGTTCCTACTAGTATATTCTTACTAGATCTAAGAGTGGAATTTCAAAGCCAAAATCTTTCCATGATCATGTTTCTCATTTTTCTGTTAAACATCCACTTCTTGTTGCTTTCACTTCTTTATTGACTAACACTGATGAGCCAAAGAGTTTCAAAACTGCCTCTAAAATACCATATTGGATCTCTTCTATGAAGGAGGAAGTTGTAGCTTTAGTTGAAAATGATACATGGGAATATGTTCCTCCAAAACCTTGGATGAACATTTTAGGTTGTAAATGGGTGTATAGGATGAAACTAAAGGCAAATGGTTTAGTGGATAGGTATAAATCTAGACTAGTAGCACAAGGATACAATCAACTAGAAGGGGTGGATTTTCATGACATATTTAGCCCTATAGTCAAATTTCCTACAATAAGAATTGTTCTCACTATTGTTCTTACTCAGAATTGGTTTGTTAGACAACTAGATGTATCCAATGCTTTCTTACATGGACATTTAGATGAGACTGTGTATATGGCTCAACCTCAGGGATTCATTCATGCATATTATCCTTCTTATGTATGTAAGTTGAAGAAAAGCTTATATGGCCTGAAGCAGGCACCAAGGGTTTGGTTTCATACATTTAGCTTTTTTTCTTCTGTCTTATGGTTTCTTAAAGTCTGTGGTTGATAAATCAATGTTTATTTACACTCATGGTTTTGATATGTTAATTTTGTTATTGTATGTGGATGACATCTTATTGACTGGTAGTTCTAATAGTTTAATGGATGATCTGGTTAAAGCCTTGAATTCAAAGTTTTCTATGAAGGAGTTAGGAGACTTGAGCTATTTTCTGGGTATTGAAGCTTTAAGAACATCTGGTACTTTGTTATTAACTCAGAAGAAGTATACAATAAACTTATTAACAAAGGCTAAAATGTTGGAGTATAAACCTTGGTCTACACCTGTGGCAAAGGCCAATAAAGTTTTTATTCATGATGGGGATTTGTTGTCTGATCCAGTTGAGTATACGAATTTGGTGGGAAGGCTACAATATTTGACATTACTAGACCAGATATATGTTCTGTTATTACATATGTTTCTCAGTTTATGCATGCCCCAAGTGAAATACATATGCTTCTAGTTAAAAGAATTCTTAGGTATTTGAAAGGAAGTATTGGGGTTGGAATTAGTCTTAGGGCTGGTGATTTACAATGTCTGAAAGATTTCACTGAATAATATAGCTTGTATCTTATTTTTTTTCTCTAGATTTTGCAATTTGTATGTTTGCTTAGATGATTTAATGGAGTTCTAAAACATAGGTATGTTTGTGATTTCAACTTTACGAAGTAAGATTTTAATTTTAATCATATCTCTTAGGAGTTTGAATATTTTATTTTGATTTTAGCCTTTGTTTTAACTGAAAATATTTGTATGACCGTATATCTGTTTTGAGTTCTTCTTGTTTGTGTCAACGTGAATATTTTGAGACTTGGGTTTGTTTATGAGCTGAGTAGTTGAAAAGAGTTAACTCAGCTTATTATACACTGAAATTCAAGACTTGAGTTACCACCGCTAATGCAAAGTAGAAATTTCTGTCATGTATGATGTAAATTTTGTTCCGAATGTCGAATAATAGTTAAGGAAAGTAGTAAAAAGGTATATCTGTTTCAACCACTTGTCTCAACTTCTATCCCCAGCTATCAAAACATTGTTTATTAATGCTGCTTTTGCTAAGTCAGGTGTAAAAAGTTCTACTCTATTTCGTTAGCAATGTGTTATGTAGTCTTAACTTGGTCTAGGTTCGTAAATACATTTCTAATGAAAGCCATCTTCCTGGGATCTTGGACCTGGAGCGTTTTTTTTGTAATTTATATATAGAAACAACATTTGATATTCCCTACCATGTTTTAAACTAAGCCATTTAAAACAAATCCCAAATGACGCATAACGAATAACACACTATGGTTATGTAGCATGAAGCACAATGCAGACTGAAATCCAAAATTGCTCTTTATTATGAGGAAAAGTTGTGTTAAGTATACTACTTCAAGCTTTTCCACATGCATATATTGTACCTTAAAACCGTGGTTGACTGTTATATTCTTACATTTTTCTGGTTTTTGATGCCTGATAGGTTGATTTATCGTGATAAGCTCGATATACAGTTAACACTCTAGAAATGGGTCATTCAATTCATTCAATTCATTCAACCGACGACGAACATGGATCGAAGGACATTGCAAGCGTGACATCATCACGCAGACATGCAAACAGCGAGCTTATGCATAAGGTATTCAAAACTACAGTGAAGGAAACGTTTTTTTCTAATGACCCTTTACGCCCTTTTAAGGACCAACCAAGATCCAGAAAGTTCATATTAGGACTCCAAGCTGTCTTCCCAATTCTCGACTGGGGAAGAAGCTATAACTTATCTAAATTCAAAGGAGATCTCATTGCAGGACTCACTACTGCAAGTCTCTGTATTCCCCCAGGTAAATATAAATCTTCCAAAATTGAAAAAGAGAAATGTTGGTATTTAGTTTACTTGAGTACATAAAATTCTAACTTTCTTTTTAATGTGAAAAGGAATATATGATTTGGGTATGCCAAGCTTGCAGGTTTGTTTCCACAAAACGGGTTATCTAAGATTCATTTTTCTCTCTTTCCTTGCCTCGTTTTTAGTGAATTAACATCTGAGTTGTTTTATTGTCTTATGTCTTATTGATATATTGATTTCTATTGTTCCTGCAATGGGGACTCCAGTTTCGTTCCACTATGATTTACGCTTCATGGGGAATTCAAGGGATTTTGCAAGGATAATTAGAAAAATACCTTAAAAATACATGCTTCGTCGGGAAAATATCCCGCCAAAAAAATTTATAGAAAAATGTCCCAACGTTATATTTTCCATCCATTTGGCGTTAAATGGTCAAACTGTGCACGCTTAACCTTATATATATGTGGGTCTTAAGACGAGATTACTCTTACTTTTGGATGTCACCACGTCTCCTAGGGTTTAATTTGAACGGCTAAAGGGTAATCTTGTCTTAAGGCCCACACGTGTATAAGGTCAAGGGTGTACAGTTTGACCATTTAACGCTACATGAATAGAAAATGTAACGGTGGGAAATTTTTCCATAACTTTTTTTGGCAGGACATTTTTCTGACGGAACATGTATTTTAGGATATTTTCCCAGTTATCCCATATTACAATTGGACCGGTGGCTGTTGTATCTCTTTTGTTGGGAACTCTACTCACAGCTGAGACTGATCCCGATGAAAACCCAATATAATACTGTAATATCTTGCATTTACGACTACCTTTTTTGATGGAATTACTTGATTCACTCTTGGGTTTCGCAAGTACTTGAGCTTTATTTATCCTGATTTTTTTGAGGGCTACCAAAAACTAATTAGGGGCGACTAATAAGACAAAATAAGGTCATTTTGAAGTAATCTCAATACATCCCTTATCCATCTATTTTCTATAATGGCTAATCTACCTTGCTTAATTAGTGTTAATTTTGATTAATTAGTTGATTAATTTGGTTATTAGAAAATGATTTGAGTTAGTTTTGGATTAGAAATCGAGAGTGTTTTAGATTGATTTTTCGAGTTTTAGTTTTGTACAATCGGTAGGATCGTGATTTATTTTCCTACCGATTATACAATCAGTAGTTTAATGGAGTACTTAAACTACCGTTTATGTAAGTTGCCCCAAATTGAATTTCTCAAAACTTCCAAAATTTCGAACTCTTCATCTTTCACAATCGGTAGGTATTGTATATTTATATCTACCGATTGTATACATATAATGAATTAAACTTTAAAATTTTAAACTTTGTAATCGGTAGTTTAAAGATCAATTTTATCTACCGATTATAATGGTTTTGTTGTCCAGGACTTTTCTTGCTACAATAGGTAGTTAGTGAACATAAATAAGTACCGATTGTGGATAATCGGTAGCACGTGAATTTAATAACTACCGATTGTATGTAATCAGTAGTTTAAAAATATTATTATCTACCGATTATGCCGATTTTACTTAACATCTAACTTCGTAATACTATTTCATCATCCGAAGAAAAACTTATTCAAATAAACTTACTACATATTGTTCATTAAACTTGTTCAAAAAAACAAAAAACATATGAATAAACGAAACAAAACACATTATAGAAATTCAAAGTGATCAATCTCATTGGTAGATTACACTTAAACACTTAAGCAAACCTCTTCAACGGGTAGTATTACGCCCGGGACGACGTTCTTCACTTCTTCGGAGAATAATCAACACAAAAGGATTGTATTCTTCCATCACCCTTAGGATCTCGAAATGAGGTTGGTACCTGAAATCTGAACGTTTCTATCTTCTCCATTCCTCTAGAGATATGGCAACAACTTCATCATCAGTTTCATTCCTAATTCTTCTTTCATTCACCTTAGCGGTTAAAGAAGAAAATTCTAGTACTTCCTTTGTGATTTCCATATATCGACAAAAAAGATCTGCTTTGTTCCGGTTGTTGGGGTTACCGGTTTCGTTACAAAAGTTATCAGGCCCATGTTCTAACCATTGCATGCTCATTACACCATTCATCCGACGTTCATGATCCCTTGCTGGATAATGTAATACCATGTTTTGACATAGGGATAAATCTTCGTCTAGGGTAAAATTCTCTGCATTAAGCCTAAAATTTTCGTAACCCGACATTACATGAAAACGCGAGATTAAAAATTTTCTATGAAATGTAAAAGATGTGGATTTGAAATGGGAATGAAGATATAAATTCATTTATTTATAGGTGTATGAGAATACAAATTATAGTTGTTGATCAACGGTAACAAAATTGGAAATCGAAATTTTTTGAAAAAATTCAACACTTTGTACAAGCACAATCGGTAGTTTTAAAAAATCTTAAACTACCGATTTTAATAATTAGCCCCAAATTGGAAATCCAATTTTTTTGTGAAATTTCAACATTTTGTACAAGCACAATCGGTAGTTTAAGAAAATCTTATCCTACCGATTATGATAAGTATCCCCAAATTGGAAATCGAGATTTTTTTAAAAATTTCAACATTTTGTACAAACACAATCGGTAGTTTAAAAAATTCTTAAACTACCGATTATGATAAGTAGCCCCAAATTTGAAATCGACTTCAAAAATTTCAACAATTTGTACAATCACAATCGGTAGTTTAAAAAATTCTTAAACTACCGATTATGATAAGTAACCCCAAATTGGAAATCGAAATTTTTGGAAAACTCCTGGACACTCGCAATCGATAGGTTTAAATTTGTACAAACTACCGATTATGATTAGTAGCCCCAAATTGGAAATCCAATTTTTTTGAAAACTCCTGGACACTCTCAATCGGTAGTTAAAATTTTGTACAAACGACCGATTAATGTACATAATCGGTAGTTTAAGTAATTCTGAAACTACCGATTATTGATTAACTTACTCAATCTGTAGTTGTTTCAAACCCGCTAACTACCGATTGTACATGTAAAATTTATAGAACATAACTTGTTAAAAATAAATCGATGGCAAATCAAATGATAACTCAAAAAAGTACATATAATCATCTCAAATCGGAAACCTTCAAACCAAAAATGTTAAACACTAAAATAATATCCTTCAATTTAAAGATTACAACCTAATTCCTAACTTTTTTGGTCTTAGGAAGAGGAGCACGAGTAACAGAGGCTTCAGGTTCATCTGCTTGAGAAGCAGGGACATTGGCTCGAGGAGCAGCACTCGTTGAACCGCGAAAACGTTTAGTCTTCTTAGTAGTTACATTCCTCGTCGCTGTCGTGATCGTACATGTATCTCCGAACTGGGGAGCATAATCTTCGTTATCAAGGTTGAGGAGGAGGTCTTTATCTCCCCCATTGAGGCACGAACCTACCTTGTTCGACATAAATGCAATCTTCTTCTTCTGTTTTTAGGCAATAACAATCAAACGATTATTATCTATAATATTGACCCATAAAACTAAAATCAAAAGGAAATAACATTATGTACCAGCCTTGCTAAGGCCGACGGGTTTTCTTTGAAGATGGACCTATACTCGTACACCCTGGTGCTCTTTCATTTGTCTTCACGGATCACTTTAAGATGAGAATGCTCACGGTACCATACCATATAGGCTGAGGTTATCTCATCACCTCAGTTTACAGGTCTCCCCTCGTCGATCATGTAATGCATTCTGTTGTTCCAATCTTCAACAGATGGGTCGGGCGTGTAAACAACTTGGATTGTGTCTTTACCACAAACACTATTTGGAACGTCCAATTTGAACTTGTCGTGGATGTGAGGCCTAGGTTCTACTTGGACATAGCCCATTTGACGTAGGACCCTAGAGGCATTGTAGATTACATATCATGTTGGATGCCACAAGGGTCCAAAGTACATGGCCAACTCAGACCTTCGCGTTATAGTACCATCAGCTAGCTCTTCCCTGTAGGGATCAAAACATACATTTGGGGCCGCCATAGAGTCTAGGTTCCTCCTCAAAGCAATCAACTCCTGCTCCTTGAACCTTGAATGGTTGTCCGAAAAGATGTATTTTTTTCCTCGGGTTGTGCCTCTCTCCCAATCCGGCTTCCGTCTTGCCAACTCCAGGGAGGGAAAGTGATCATAGATCCAAGCCTAATGAACATATCAAACCAAGTATGAGAAAATTAAAAGAGCAAAAGAAGAAAGAATAAATAGCAATCAAACCATCAATGGAGTTACTAAAATACCTGCAATAAGCTCACGTTCCCGGCTATTTGGCTAGTCTCCTCCCGGGATGCCTTTCTTATCTCTTCCATCAAAAACGCAAGACATGTCGTGCCCCACGAATAGTCTTGAACTTTCTGGATGGGATCCAAAAGTTATAGCAGCTTGGCCTCAACCAGGTTTCCACTAGCATTTGGGAAAATTACACATCTCAAAACGCATAGAAGATATGCAGTTGCTGCAGCTTTGACCTGGTCATCGCTGAACTCTAGGTTGGCCTTCTCTTTATCCAAGGTGCCTCTGAACCTATCCATCAGATGAACTATACTAAATTGCCTGGTTATGTATTTAGCGCACCGGTCAAACTCTTGGTTGGAGGTTTGTTGGTCCTAACCAAAGCACTTCTCGGTCAAAACATAAAGCTGGTCCTAGCTTAACGACTTCACATAGTCAAACTTGACCGCCTCTCCATAATCCGTCAGACCAAGAATCTGCACCACATCATCGGGTGTGATGGTCATGTCTCCCCACGTCATGTGGAAAGTATCGGTCTCCGGATAATACCTCTCCATGAATGCCGATATCGACACCCGGTCGTTCTTTAACATGGAGTTTGCGGCGGCCGTAGATAGCCCCGAGTTCTCTATAATTTGCTGGAACCAAACACACTCACCTTCCAACGGCCAGTCGTTCATCTTGTATGGTGCAGCCGTAGGTTTCAGTAGAAGGACCGCATTAGAATGAACCTAATATATACGAAGAATTAAAAACAATTAGAATAAAAGTTAACACTTTTACGAATAAGAAGACAATATGTTAAGAATGGTGTTTTATAATTATTACCTCAGTAAAATAGATTTCTTTGGCCCAAGAATCCTTGTAGCCAAACAATAGACGTCCTCCGTCTCTTGGGAGCCCGGGGATTTGACCTTGTTGGGGACCCTTAATCTTCAGAGAGTCGGGGACCTTGTGTCCTCGTCTCTTCCTTGGTTGTTTCTTTGTACCAGTTTCATCTTCTTCCTGGGTAGCATTTGGTCCACCTCCTTCGAAGTGTTGAGCTTGAGGAGCACTTGGTCCTCCTTCTTCGTTTTGGTTAGCGCTCTTTTGTCGTCTAGCACTAGCGGTAACCTTCTTACCGCCTCCAGGACAAGGCCCGATAGAATTGGATCGTTCCTTTGCTTAGTACGCTTTTCCTTTTTTTGATGCAAGATAAAGAACAATTATTTCAGTACATAATAGGTAGACAAAGTAAATAGAACTCAACATATTGTTAACAATCGGTAGGCAAAAAAACAATGTAACCACCGATTGTGTACAATCGGTAGTATAAAAACAAATTAAACTACCGATTGTGCACAATCGGTAGCACGGGATCTACACTAACTACCGATTGTGCATAAAAAATGGGAACACAAGTCTATGGACACACGCACAATCGGTAGTTACATAAAAAAATTAACTACCAATTATTACTAAATTTGTATCCAGTAGAATAATCGGTAGTTTAGGTGTAAGATCGATGTTTTTGAGGATCACTAACCAGCACAATCGGAAGTTTAACACTAAACGAAACTACCGAATATCACTACTTTTGCATCCACTAGAATAATCGGTAGTTTAGGTCTAAATCTAACTACCGATTGTGATGGGTGTTTTTGAGGTTCATTGAACACTCACAATCGGTAGTTTAATCCTATACAAAACTACTGATTATTACAAAAAATTTATACAGAAGAACAATCGGTAGTTTCAACCTAAAGATAACTACCGATTGTGCATGATCTTCATGAGAAGTGAAGAACACTGCCACAATCGGTAGTTTAATACAACCACGAAACTACCGATTGTGCTACTGCACCTACAACCCTTGGTATTATACTCACTAATTCAAGCGATTTAAGCAATATAAACACAAATTATGGCAAACCCCTAACCTTATTGGAGCCATCAACTGCTGGAGAGGCAGATTTTCGTATTCGGACTCCGTGTCTACTTCATCCTCATCGCGTTCATCGCTTTGTTCTTGAACAATTTCTCGATCTCTTACTAATTCGTTAAAATGCAGCCAATCTGTATTAGGAGGTTGACGACTTGTTTGCTTTTGTCGAGGCATCTTTGGATTGTAGTAAGTACGATTAATTGGTTTATGATTATACGATGAATTAGTTTACAATTAATCGGTTGAAGATGAGAAGAAAATGGTGAAAAATCGGTAGTTGAAGAGTAATCGGTAGTTTTGAAATTGAGAGGAGAAGAAGAGAATCGGAAGTTTGAATGGTGAAACTATGAAATAGATTTAGGTTTAGGTTTTATAAATGAAAGGTATTTTAGTAATAATTAGATTAATAAAAGGTTTTATGGTAATTTTACATACCCTTAGGTTACCCCTTAGCTTCTCTCATTGGATGACTTTAAAAAAGTAGCCCTAAATGATTTTTATTAACCCTTAAATTCGCCAGGTTATTTATCTTATTATCTTTTAAACTTAATTATTTTATGTTAGTTTTACTTCTGTCTTTGTTTTCTTAATTCTTTTTGTTAGTTCCTGCATTTATTGTCTTTCACAAGTCGTAAGTCCTACTGTTTTATGATTCTAATTATATTTTTTTCTTGCAGATTAGGATTCTTATTTGACTTCTTATCCCATGCTGCAATTGTTTGGTTTATGGGGGGTGCCGCGGTCACAATTGCACTTCAACAGTTAAGAGGATTACTTGGCATTCAGAAATTTACTAAGAATTGTGACATTATTTCTGTTATGAAGTCAATAACGGGTTCAACACGTCATGGAGTAAGTGTTTTCTTGCTTTTTCGAGTCGTAACTATCATAGCTATAATTTGAAGCAGCTGATATTAGCAGACCCTTTATAAGGCTGGCTCGAAAGTCCTTAAATTTTGAAAAATAAGTCAACGGTTAAGTCCCAAACTAAAGTATGGTCTTGTATACATTGTCAATTAGACCTGGTGAGAAGACTTAAAATTCAGGACAGGACAGGACATCCCCTTTAACAAAGGTTTTGGTGTGAGAAATGCTTTTTGAAGTGGTTGTAAATATACGAAATAACTTTCAGTTAACCAAATATGTTTATTAGACATGTTACTCGATGTTCTCTTGCTGCAGTTTTCATACTTATGCTTAGTTTATCTACCGGTATCGTGGCCCTTTTCTGGTGTTATTTATGTTTTGCTCATTTGTATACTTATCCCCGACGAATCTTTACCGTAGAGTTTTGTACTTTTTGCAAGCATTTTTTTTCTTCTTAAAGTTTACAACTAACTCATTTCTTTATTGTTGTTTCTTGCATTGGAAGGATTGGTACCGAATCTCTGAATCATATAAACCCAATGATGATCAATGGGTATTAAAGTAGGCTTCTAATTTCTCTTGCCATATTACCACCCTTCAACTCAAATTGATCGTACTGTTTTCTATGGCAGTTGGCAGGTAATTAGTGCAATGGAAGTATATGGTCTTGTAACAACTGTAAATGAGTTGATTTGGTTCAAAACAAAGTTTATGGGAGACGAACAGTTCTTATTGCAAGTATCTGAAGAGGAAGATATTCCAGATGGAGTTGTTGCTGTGCTGACACCTGATATGCCTGATATTTTATCTCATGTTTAAGTTAGAGCAAGAAAAAAGGTAAGAAGATACATGCACATCCCTTTCGAATGCGAAAGAACTGCCGCATTAATTATCCGTTAAACAAACTACCTAATGGTTGCCATGTGTGGGTGTATTTTTCCAGATGGTTTGATCAGAGTATTCTCAGGGCACTGATTTTGAAGGAAGGTAAAGCAGTATCCATACAAGTATAGTCAACAAATCTGGCGATCAGGTATACTGATTAATTAGCTATGATATCTGTGAGGGAATAAAGTCGTGATAACACGTGATTGATGATTAGAAAGTGAAGTAATGAATTAAAGTAAGATAAAATACATCCGAATAAAATTTTATGGGAAATCTGAATAGTTGACAGCTGTAAAACTTGATAGTACGCTGCATGAGTAACACGTAGGTTACGGGAAAGTTTGGTGCTCTGATCAAAATAAGGAGCAATAAATGCGTATGGAACGGGAAGTAAGGGGGCATTAATTAACCAAGTAACTTTAGCTGCATGATCGACACAGGGGAGCGGGAAAAGTATGATTCATCAAGGGATGATGATGAATACCAATTCACGAGGGAAACGTGTCAACTCTACAAAGCTACATGATAAGAAGATTAAACCATGACGATACACCGATAAGAAGTTGTCTGTCAGGCATGCAATAATCCTAATCTAAAGATAATAATAGAATAAATGGATCACAAGAAGACTACGGGACAATGAATGCTAGAACGCAGGAAGGCTACGGGATGATAAGTAACAACTTGACAGATCCGAGCGGGATAGCATGACTCATCAAATAAGGATAAAAATGAACAGACAGAAAGGTTGACATGCGGGGCCCATTGAATGATCTATAAATAAGCGGTTGGAAAATCTGAAGAAAGGGGAAAAAAGAAAGGAGGAGGAGAGGAATTAAAAAAGAACAAAGAGAATAGGTATGAAGTTATGTAATTTTCTATGTGATGAATCATGTGTAGATTGATTATTAAAGGGCTATTCTTTATAGTAGTATGGTGATTGATCATTTGTTCTTGGAGATTTCATTCTGAATTGGAGTGAATAAATAAAATGTTTGATTTGAATAAGAAAATAGTTCAATTGTCAATTCATGAAAAGTCTTAAATCTTGTACTTATTGTTTATATGATTAATTTGATATCTCTATGATATTGTGTAACTCAATACTAAATTGAGGATCATTTTTTTTCCCTTCAAAGGTATTTTTGGTTGTGATCGACCATTTGACCATCACAATTTGGCGCTAGAAACAGGGAGGTACAAAGGATTTATCCTACATTTTAAAGAAATGATTTTCCTATTTATTTTGATTTTCAAATAAAAATCTTCGATACAGTGAGTTTAGTTTTCGATAAAATGATTTTCACCAATAGAAAAGTGGATTGATTATGTTCAAAATGAGTTTTTAGCAAAATTTTATACGTTTTAACTTTATGACTCTCAAATATTATGCCATATAGAACAAGATTCTTTATCATATCATGATTTTCATCAAATTTTTGATTTACATAAAGTCCTTAATTTTTGTATTTCATGCTACTTCATTTCTGTATGAATTTGTTTAGACTTGAGGAAAATAAGAAAAAATTTCAATCTGTATATTTAATTATCCTTCAAATTAGGTTGAATTATTTATATTTTCATTGAATGAAAAAGTTTTTGAAATTGCATGACTAATTATTTGAGCTCTCATAGAGTACTGGAAAAGGAATTTTCAATAAGCAGCAAAGGACTGATATCAGAAGAAGACAAAACATCTCAAAAGGAAGTTAAACTAATAGAAAACATGTCACAAGATGCAGATTCAAGAAATCAAGGGAGTAACATAAGAGGAATTCTTCAACAAAGAGAAGTAGTAGATAATCCAGAAAGTCAACAAAGTAATTCAGAAGATCATTCTCCACTTCAGGAGAATACACAAAATACAATTGCCCATGATCCTTCTCCACCTCAGGAGAATACACAAGACACTATTGTTCACTTGCAAAATTTAATGGAAGATATGAATAAGATGCGCAGGGAACAACGGGTTTGTGCTGAACAGATCGCACGGTTGACTAGAGAAAATCAAACATTAAAGGAAACCATACAGCGTGGTGCGGGACCAGCTACCGCAAAAAAACGGGGCCAAGAAGTAAGCTCCAGTAGAGCTGCGGGGAGAAGAGAAAGACATAATCAAGATCAAAGAATAGTATTAGTGGGATCCACATCTCAGCAACCGGGACAAGATAGGTTGAATTGAGGGGACCCAAGTTCACAGCACAATCAGTGGAAAAAATGCTTTGAGGCTATGGAACAAATGAGAGGAGAAATAAAAAACTTGAAAAACAAAGAAGGAGGACGAATAAAGGAAGTGTTAAAGGAAGCCAAACGAACACCGTTAGCACCACATTTGGCGTTTGCACCACTGCCTCGAGAATGTAGCACTCCTGTTTTTGAATGTTACGATGGTACTAGAGACCCAACCCCGCATTTGAAGTATTACAACCGTATTATGGCACGGTGGGAGCAAGATGACACGGTCATGTGTCGATTTTTCCCATCAAGTTTGAAAGGGTTGGCATTGGCATGGTACGATAATTTGCAGGAAGTTTTTGTGCATTCATACCCACAATTAGTTCGAAAGTTTTTGGAGGCGTATATGTACAACAGACCCACTGAATCGGGGTTGGATAAATTGTATTCCCTCGCCTCTTGGCCAGAAGAATCTATTCGTGACTATACAGATCGCTGGCACGCGATCTGCCAAGCAATCGGGGATATTACACCAGATGCTGCCATTAATAATTATAAGTGGGGAATAGCTGACCGAAAAAGTCATCTTTTTGTTGACATTCATAACATCAACCCAAAAAGTGAGGGACATCTCAGAGAAATTATCGAGACATGTGCAAGATTACAAGACATTCAGAGGCAGTGTCCAAGGATAATATCACAGCAGCAAGGAAGTGCAAGAAGAACTAATTCAATAGAGCCGTCATCCGGATCAGGAAAGAGATTTACAAACAAAGTCGAAAATAATGAGCCAAAACGTCCAAGGACAGATGGGAGGAAAAAGTTTTTACAATAATTTCAAGAGCGAGTGTTTTCAAAAATCAACATTCCATATTCCGAAATTTAAAAGTAATAAAGAATAGACCGGACTTTCAATGGCCACCAACAAAAGAGCGACAGCCAGAGCACACTCAAAACTCAAAAGAATATTGCGAGTATCATTGCTATCGGGGGCATTCAACTGACCAATGTAGAAATTTAATTTCTCTTGTCCAGAGGATGATTGACGCAAGGGAGTTAAAAGAATTCATTCAATTGCCCGTTCCATGTTCAAGGCTTGACAAAGGGAAAGCTGTTAACATTCCACACAACAACCAAACCATCAATATGATCTCTTTTTCTGAATCAAACCAATCGTCTTTGAATGCAGCAATCAATGAGAAACTGTGCAAAAGATTTCCCAATCATGAAATCTTTAAAGTTTCAGGAAGGGTTGCAGAATCATGGGAAGATTGGATGGCATCTTCATTAACCTTCTCTGCAAGTGAAGTTGATCAGGAGATAGAAATGCATAATGACCCGTTGGTTCTCACATTACCCATGTCCGGTTGGAATGTAAGAAAAATTCTCATGGACGGAGGAAGTTCGTTAAATGTCATGTTCTATGATACCTTCCGAAGAATGGGATTAAAAGAAGATCAGTTGAATCCATCTCGCTATAAAATTTACGGATTCAATGGTTCAGCATCAAACCCGAAGGGAGAAATTGAATTAGATGTTGCAGCTGGACCGATAAACATTATGACAAAATTCAGTGTAGTGGAAGCACCATCCCCTTACAATGCCATTATTGGGAGGCGATAGGTACATCAATTGAAAGGTATAATTTCAACTTACCATCAGTATTTGCGGTTCCCAACACCGCAAGGGGAAATAAAAATAAGAGGAGATCAAGATGAAGCCAAATCTTGCATTCTAACAGAAATTCGAATGAACAAGGAGCGGGCACAACAACAACAAAACAAGAAAAAAGAGCGCAAGACAAAGGCAAAAGAGGAAGCAATAGACCGGTACCTGGATCAGGGTGCGGAAAGAAAAACCACAAATGAAGTAGGAGAGGGAAGTGAAGGGAAAGAATATACATCAAAATATCATTCAGATAGTCCTCCATTATAGCAACTAAAAGGGACTCCAATTCTTAGGAGTTCCCAAACCAACCTTCACTTCAATTTAGGAAACCAAAATTGTTAACATAGTTACTGAAGAATTTCCCAAATTGATAAAGATTGGAACGATGATGGACATGGAAAAAGAACAAAATTTAATCACCCTACTTCAAAATTTTGCAGACATATTTGCATGAAAAATGGAGGACATGCCGGGAATAGACCCAAACATTGTACAACATGAGTTACGTATACGTCCCGAAGCAATACCTTTCCGACAACGTATACGCAAAGTCGCTCCAGAATATCATGATCCCGTGGAAAAGGAATTAACAAAGCTCATGAATGCAGGATTCATTCGCGAGGTGCGATATCCATCTTGGATTTCCAACATGGTAATCGTACCAAAAAAGAATGGCGGAGTTAGGATTTGCATAGAATTCACCAATCTAAATAAAGCATGCCCAAAAGATAGCTATCCACTTCCCAACATTGATCAATTGGTAGATGCAGTTGAGGGTCATGAAGCTCTATCTTTCATGGATGGACAATCTGGATATAACCAAATTGCGCTTGCTGAAGAGGATCAAGAGCACACTGCTTTCTTTACTCCTCGAGGTTTATATTGTTATACCAGAATGTCGTTTGGATTGAGGAATGCGGGAGCAACATATCAGCGTTTAGTTGATGCAATTTTTAAGCCTTGGATTGGACGAACCTTAGAAGTCTATGTAGATGACATGTTAGTAAAAAGTAAACTCTCAGCAAATCATCTACAAGATTTGAAAAAAATATTTGAAGCATTACGAAAGTACAAAATGAAAGTCAATCCGGAAAAGTGCATTTTAGGTGTCACGTCAGGAAAGTTTCTAGGATATTTAGTCACTAAAAAAAGAATTGAAGTTGATCCTGCAAAGATTCAAGCAATAATGGACATGCCATCTCCAAAAAGTATTAAAAGCGTACAAAAATTAAATGGATGTTCAGCTGTGCTCAGTAGGTTCATTGCAAGATCATCGAAAATATGCAAGCCCTTTTTTGGTATTCTAAAAAAGAAAAATAAATTCGAATAGAATGAAAAATGTGAACAAGCCTTCCAGAATATCAAAATTTATCTTGCCACGTTACCAGCACTGCAGAAACCAAAACCTGAAGAAATTCTGGCTCTATACATTGCGGCAACAGAAGATGCAGTAAGTGCGGTATTAGTACGGACTAATGAAAAGACTGAGAAACATGTGTACCACATTAGCAAAACCTTGAATCCCGCAGAGAGAAATCATACAAAAATTGGATAACTCATCTTAGCGTTAGTCTTTGCTACCCAGAAATTACGTACCTACTTCTTGACACACTACGTGCGTGTTCCGAGCAAAGCGCAGTTGGAGTCAGTATTGAAAAATACAGGAAAAGTCGGAAGGATAGCAAAGTGGAACGCACAGATAGAACAATTCACCATAATTTTTGAATTGCAAACTGCTCAAAGGTCGCAAGTTCTGGATGATTTCCTTGCGGATTTCCCGCTAGAAGACGATTACGAAATTCAAGGTTCACACGATTGAAGAAACCAACTAAATTACATTTGTTATCATTTAATTCTCATAATTATAGTTGTTTATTTTATTATCACATTTGTATTCAAGGTTTGCCGGGATTTGAAGATGAGGATCCTCAGGATATCTTGAGTTCTGCAAATCCCCAAAGGTGGGAAGTCTTTGTTGATGGGTCAAGAAACAAGGATGGTGCGGGAATTGGCATAGTAATCACAGCGCCCATGGGGGATCGAATGATACATTCTTTCCGACTCGAGTTTGATGAGCATACAAACAATATAGTTGAATATGAAGTTGTGGTTCATGCCCTCAGACTCATCATTGAGTTAGGAGTCAGCAATGTTCGACTCACAAGCGACTCACAATTCATAATTCGATAGGTTGAACTAAAATACCAGGCACTCGATGAAGATTTGGTATAATACAAAAATCTTGTACAGAAACATGCACTCCAAGTTCCAAATATAATTTTTCGGCAGTTGTCAAGGGACAAGAATCGCCATGCTGACGCATTAGCATTCATTTCTTCAATGATAAAGGATCTGAATGTATCAGCTAGAAAAACTGGGCGGATATATGAACCGTCAATTAAATTAAAGACAGTCGAAAATATGGAAGAGGACATTAGGGAAGATATTGAGGACGCAGCCATTCAAGATGATGTAAATTTTACGCGAGAAACGGAAGATGATTTCGATGAAGAAGATTGGAGAATCCCAGTCCACCATTGTTTGCAAGATAAAACATTACCCACAAATTCTAAGGAGGCAAGAAAGATACAATTGAAGTCAGTAAATTACCAGCTGCGGGATGGAATTTTGTACCGCAGGTCTTTTTTGGGACCGTTACTTAGATGTTTGTCCCGTAGGGAAGGGCTACGAATTCTCAAGGATATACATTATGGAGATGAGGAAAATCATAGTGGGAGACGATCACTGGCATTGAAGGAAGAAACACAAGGTTATTATTGGCCATTTATGCATAAGGATGCAGAGAATATGGTAAAGAGATGTGAAGAATGTCAGCGCTACGCGAAAAAGATAAAAGCACCCGCAACAGAACTCAATTCAAAACTCATCCCCTGGCCATTCGCAAAATGGGGAGTATATATTGTTGGGCCATTGGTGGAAGGTACCAAAAAGAGGAAATAATTGATCGTAGCCACAAATTATTTTACTAAATGGGTTGAGGCCAAAGCCCTCGCACGGATCAAAGACTCGGATATGTTTAAATTCTTGTTTGAGAATATAATCTGTAGATTTGGAATTCCAACAGCCATATTATCTGATAATGGGAAACAATTCCAAGGGAAAAATCTAGATATGTTTTTTAAGACAATTGCCATGAACTTAAAGAAAACATTGGATGGACATCACAAGCAGTGGTGTGAGCAGCTTCATAACACACTATGGGCATATCGCACAACAAGGAGAGAGTCCACCGGAGAATCACCTTTCCTTCTCACCTACCGAACAGAAGCAGTTATACCAACATAAATCATTTTACCCACAACAAAAACAGAAGCATGAGAGAAAAATCTGAATTCAGATCTAATGTTGGAAAAATTTGATGATTTTGAAGAAAAGAGGGTGGTTGCACTCCAAAAAATGGAAAACTATCAAAGGAGATTGGCGCGAGAATATCATAGAAAAGTAAAATTACGGAATTTTGTAGAGGGACAATATGTGTTACGGCAAATTCCGGAATACCAACGGGACAAAAAAGCAGGAAAGTTCGCGCCAACATGGGAAGGGCCATATACAATACAAGGACCAGCGGGACAAGGATCATATTATTTGCGAAACATGAACGAAGAATTTTGCAACACCCATGGAACGCACAATATCTCAAGTTGTATTATCCTTGATCAAAAATGCAATTATACAATTAATTACGTTCATAATAGGTAAAGCATTTTAAATGCATTTTCTCTTGAAAATCCATATAAATGTCGTTGACAACGGGATTTTCCAATACAGAGATGCCTAACATGATAGTAATGTTTGTACCAGGTACTTTCCATTTCAGAGAATGCTCACGGACTGCAACACAATCATATATCAAACAGATTACATTGTAGGTAAAGCTTTAAGCGTAACCCCTCAAAGAATGTCCATAAGTATATGATTTTTGGATTGTTCGCTAGAAGGGGTACCTAACATGATAATCAGTTGGTGTAATTCTCCGTTTCAGGGGACCTTCGGGACCGCATTCTAGTTTACTCCCGTCCAGAAAGAGATTAAATGCGTTTTATTCCCATAATATGACTCAAGGTATAAATATTCCTGACAGTCAAATAAAAAACGCTTATACAACAAATTAACGATTAATATATGTATAGAATATATTTTGCAGGAACAACATTACATAAAAACAGAAGGAATTTAATTGCAAGCAAAAAACGAAAGAAATCAAGGAGCGGGAATACTAAAAGAGCCATCCGTGAAAGAAATCAAAGAGCGGGAAGATTGCCTCTAAATGGAGGAACCTCCGGGACAATTGCGCGACTATTGAGTATAGAACTATCAGCTTGTACTCGATCTAGAACACTGTTGAATGATTGCGCAATTTTTGATGTAGCATCTTTTCTTATCCATAATGCATAAGCACGTCCATTTTCAACTTCCAGCTTGAGTTCCTTTATTTTAACTTCACAGACCCGTACTTGTTCATTTAAAACCTTTGATCTCTTTCAGCAATTAAGTCTCTTGCTAGACTCTCACCCTTCGCAACTTCTCTCTTAAATTTGTTTTCGGTTTCTGACATTTTATCAGACAAAAGTTGAAGCCGAGTCTGAGCATCGTTAGCTCTGGTAGAGGCAAGTTCAAATTGAGCTTGCGCTTCCTGTACCCTTGAAGAAGTTTCCTCAAGCCTTTTGTTGAGGATCTCAATCTTAGAGTTTGCTACGCCAAGCTCACTCTCCGCCTTCATGGCCCTGGCGATTGCATCACTGAACTTCTTTTCGAGATCTAGGATCAGAGAAAAGTATTAGACAATGTAAAAAATCAAGTATACAAAAACATACAGTAAAAAAGATACCTCCAGCGAGGGATTTAAACTCTGCTTCTTTAAGACCCAAAATTTCCAAAGTATGCAGATGCCTTGATTCAGATCTAATACGCCTCCATGTAGTTAAATCATGGATATCAAAAAGCTCTTGTAACCTTGACTTAACAACTTCAATATCACTATTAACCTTTTTGGCATGGTCGTTCAACTGTGCTATCCTACGCTGCATCCTAGACATAAGTTCTGAATCCCCCGCTGGACCCATAAAGTAATTCAAAATATAAAAAAGAAATTATAAAAAGAATTTTACAAGGTAGAAGAATTTAAACCTTGATTCTGAAGGTCTTGGAGTTGCTGACGAAGACCGTCATTTTCCCGCTGTAAATCCAAAGCTTTTTCCTTGTTAATTTTATAATGAGATTCCATCATGATAGCTCTAGCTTTGTAGAATTTGAATGCAGCGAACATAGCATCACAGCCTTGCGCAACCTATAAAACCAAAGTTCAAAATAAGCAAAAGAACACAGCAAATCAAGGGAGATAAAGAATAACAAAAATACCTGAGAAATAGCTTGCTGTGGGAATGAGTATAATTGTCCCTCCGCAATAGCTAGAGTTTTCTCCAAAGAAGAAGGAGGATTCAACGGGAAGGACCGATCAATAGCATCATCTTCAAACCAGGCATCCTTAACATCTTCGAATGGAATGGTCCCCATTGAGTCCCAAAGTCTTGAAACTGCCCCTCTGTCAGACTTCACCGGCGTAGGGGTGGTTGCGGCAGATATAAGCTCTTTCGATAAAAACCATTGGAACGCTTCGCTCTCATCTCCTAAAATGATCAATTCTTCTACAACCCTTTTGCCTTTGTCAGCTTACGGGATACTTCTATGAGGATCCAAAGATCCCGTAAGAACCAGGTTCGAAGCGGGACTAGGAGGGACCATTGTCGAAACACTTGCGAGACTAATCTCTACGACAGGACTGTCCATAGTTGGGTTTAATCCCGTTATGCTAGCATTAGCAGAAGAGTCAAGAAGAGGTGCTACAATAGCATCTGCAGGAAAGACATCTACAACACTTTGATTAATCGGATTAGAAGCATTTTCTCCTCCAGTAACATCACCTTCAATGATGGGATCAACTTGAGTAAGCTGCTCCCCCACTTCATTTGTACCCTCCCCATGTGAGATCACTTCAAGTGGGAAATCTAAGTGTAAAGGAGAAAGTTGCTGGTAAAAATTTGAAGGAGCAGATGCATCATCTTAACCCGCATTAACTTGTCCCGCATCTTCAGTAGTAGATGTTTGGAGAAGAACGATATTATCTTCCTCTAGAGTGAGCGCAGCAGAGCTGCCGCTCCCTCTAACAATGTCATGTTGGAGAGGGGAATCCCTAATCTCGCCTTCCTCTTTATCGTAAGGGGTATGAGATGCCTTCCTTAATCTCTTCCAGGTTTTCCCTGCAGGGACCACACTCTTGCGTTTCCCTCTGCCATCATCCTTCTGTCTGCCTTCGTTAACCTGAAGAGCGGGCAATAGTTCAGCTAACGACACATTTAGCAAGTTGTCTTGAGGATAAGTGGGAGGGTCAACCTGCGGGAAAAAAAATAAAAAAAAAGTATTATTCAGCGGGAAGAAAATTCTAGCAAAATAGAAAGTAAATGGAGTTGTGCGTACCTCATGGTCAAATTTAAAGTTACAAAAATTAAATTTCCAGGGGCAGTAACCGGAAAAACGACCAAGGACTTCTCGAACCTCACTATCTGAGAAGGACCCAAACATGCAAGGACCTTCTATCACTAAGGGAGTACGATACCACTTAAAGTCATGATCCAATCGAATTCTCTCTTTTAAAGGATCCTTGGTGAACGGGACATTCTTGATTCTTGGAACGTCAATCTCATGGAGCAGGCGAAATCCCGAACCAGTCCTGCGCCCGGAACAACGCTCCATTACACATAGTTCCTTACATAGAAACTATCAAAATAAGTACTATTCGAATTTTCAACGGTATAACTCTCCTGTTCTAAGGGATCAGGGATGTAACACGTGAAGCGAGTCGCCCTTCGCTCCGGAGGCTGCATTCATCCAGTATGCGCCACCAATTTCCATTGTATTGGACAATGGATCGAGCCCGACCGTGAGGAGATCGGCTACGTGAAGCAAGGACTTCAAATTGAAAAGGGTGGTCGCGCTGATACAAAGGAACGCGAAGACCGACATATGAATAATTAAATCCTCTTGCCACACCCAAAGACATTATACCTTTGTTTCCTTTGTAAAAAGAAACTTTAAACCCCTCAAGATGATGGCTTTTATGGAAATCTTTAAGATTCATCGATATGAAACTACAACTAGAATGCTCCCGCTTGTTCCTGGGAGCGGTACTAGCACCTGCAGCGGGATTAGATGTTGGCCTAGGAGATTCGGTAAGGGCCCTAGGAGAATTATGCAAAGTAGGAGGATCTCTGGATAAAGCGTATCGAGAAGACCTCCTGATCAACTGATGTTCATCATGATGGGAATTAACTTCAGGTGATATATCATGTGTTCTTTCAGCCATGATGAAAAGGATCTTTATCTGTGTAAAAAGATAAGGAAAAAACAATATGATCAGAAATAAGAGACATAGAGGAATCGCAGAAGTCAATAAACTCGTATTTTTATCAAGAAAAAATAAAAACCATTAGAAGAACAACAAACTATCAGAAAAAGGCATCATCAAAATCATCATTTCAGTCATTTCCATCATCATTCAATCAATACCCATTATGATAAATCTCAAAAGAAAGCAGATGCACAAGTACAAAAAGATTACTTACAGGAAGGAAAAAGGGGAAAAAATCTCTTGATCAAAAGAAGTGCAAACTTGATCCCAATGAAAAACTCCTGAATCGCTGGAGATTAAAGGAATAGTAGCAAAAAGATGAGAATATTTGAAAAGTTTAAGGAAGACAAAGGGCTGCAACTTTAAGAGGTAAAAAAACAAAAGTAGAAAAGAATAAAACAAAAGCAACAGTTGAAGTCAAAGAGACCGGGGCTGACGAACCGTCGAAAACTGAAAAAGAGTCGACTGTGACAGAGATTTGATTTACTCGAAAGACGCTAACTGACATAGAACGTGCAAAAAGAAATTATTGGGGGTACGGAAAAAAGGGGAGAGTAATTATTATTCTTCTTTTTTCAAGAATTTTATCAACCGTTAAAATTTGAAGAAAAAAAAAGAAAGAAAAGGGGGCAATTTGTGAGGGAATAAAGTCGAGATAACACGTGTCTGAGGATTAGAAAGTGAAGTAATGAATTAAAGTAAGATGAAATATACCCTAACAAAACTTTATAGGAAATCTGAAAAGTTGACAGCTGTAAAAATTGATAGTACCGCTGCATGAGTAACACGTAGGTTACGGGAAAGTTTGGTGCTCTGATCAAAATAAGGAGCAATAAATGCGTATGGAACGGGAAAGTTTGGTGCTCTGATCAAAATAAGGAGCAATAAATGCGTATGGAAAGGCAAAGTAGGGGGCATTAATTAACCAAGTAACTTTAGCTGCATGATCGACACAGGGGAGCGGGAAAAGTATGATTCATCAAGGGATGATGATGAATACCAATTCACGAGGGAAACGTGTCAACTCTACAAAAGATACAGGATAAGAAGATTAAAGCATGACGATACACCGATAAGAAGCTGTCTGTCAGGCATGTAATAATCATAATCTAAAGATAATAATAGAATAAATGGATCTCAAGAAGACTACGAGACAATGAATGCTAGAACGCAGGATGGCTACGGGATGATAAGTAACAACTTGACAGATCCGAGCGGGATAGCATGACTCATCAAATAAGGATAAAAATGAACAGACAGAAAGGTTGACATGCGGGGTCCATTTAATGATCTATAAATAAGCGGTTGGAAAATCTGAAGAAAGGGGAAAAAAGAAAGGAGGAGGAGAGGAATTAAAAAGAAACAAAGAGCATAGGTATGAACTTATGTAATTTTATATGTGATGAATCGTGTGTTTATTGATTATTAAAGGGTTTTTCTTTATAATAGTATGGTGATTGATCATTTGTTCTTGGAGAATTCATTCTGAATTGGGAGTGAATAAATAAAATATTTGATTTGAATAAGAAAATAGTTCAATTTTCGATTCATGAAAAGTCTTAAGTCTTGTACTTATTGTTTATATGATTAATTTGATATCTCTATGATATTGTGTAACTCAATACTAAATTGAGGATCATTTTTTTTCCCTTCAAAGGTATTTTTTGTTGTGATCGACCATTTGGCCATCACAATATCTATAAAGCTTCATTTTTTATCTTTCTTATGTTTGCTTAAGGGGTTTCTATCTAAGTGCAGTAACCAAGTTGTTTGCTTGCCTATGGATGTAATTCCTTTACTTAATCTTTCGTGTATTATTTTACAATTATAGGATTCTAATAATGTCATTTTGATATTTTTTATAACAAGTATGCGCACTAGTAGAAGGATAAAAGTACTCTAAAAACTTAAATGAGAAGTAGATAACCGGTCTCTTAAGAGATGCTTGTCAACGTCACAGAGATTAAATAAAAATATTACAAAGGTATTGAACAATTTGTGTTGAAGGTGTCTCTTGGATTGGTTGTTGTGTTATTTGTCATTTAGTTAGAAACTTTTAAATTGGTTATGTCATTTAGTTAGAAACTTTTAAACTGGTTATGGAAGTTAGGACTGTATATGCTCAACTTTTATGCAAAATTTATGGTTAAAAGTTATTTCATTTAATCAGGAGGTATTATAAGGAAATTGTTTGTACCTAAAAATTGTTCTCAGGCAAAACAATGTACAGTTGAAGTATTTTTTTGTAGGTTCAAGGATCAAAATTGTACAAAACAAATCCAAACAGGTAGAATGTTTGTATTTGTTCTGCTTCGGTTATAAAGAGAGGAGATGGATGATAGACACATTTTAGTGTCTAGATTGCGCCTTAGTTCCTATTAGGTTAGTACTCTTTAGTGTGCATTTTACGTGTTTTATGGCTTTTGTAGGTACATCGGATAAATAAGGAGTTGTGGAGAAAATTGCTTAAGAAGTGGATAAGGGGCACCCTCGAGTCAACCCGGTCAAATCGGGTCAAACACGAGTCAACTCGGTCAGCCCGAGTTGACCGAGTCAACTGCAGCACAGGATCGGACGGAACTGCTGCATACAACTGGACACTTTGATTCACGGTAAAACTTGGATATTTTCGCCTCAAATTGATACACAAGATAGATGGGACCAATACAAGACTAAACACGTGAAGAATTAGAGGTTTACGCCGGAAAAATAGCCCCAAATCCGAGTTTCGCCGGAAAAAGGGTATTATACTTTGATTCGGATTTGGATGAATTTGGGAGTGTTTTGGAGAGTTCTATTAGGTTTAGAACTCTCCCTAGGGTTTCTACAACCTATATAAACCAAGAGAAGGCAAGAAAAATCTGGGGGAGAAGCCTAGAGATCGATTTTCGGAGTCACCGGAGTTTGGCCGGAACTGGACAGCGATCCGGTCACCGCCGGTGCTGTTCTTCATCTACCACCGCCTGAGAAGACAACACAACAACGTCCACAAGTGTTGCTGATTCAAACTGCTCCTGTTACCTATTCTTTTAAACCTTTGTTGCTTAGAAACACTTCTGTAACGGCTGAACCCTGTTCTTCAACACTTATAAACGTATCTGTTCAGCTGTTGCACTATTCTTTAACCTTGTAATCAACTTTTTGAGCAATGAAAAGGTCTTTTGAGCAAGTTTTCTTCACCATGAGCTAAGTTTATTTACTGGGATGATGGAGGAGGTTTTTCTCTCAATGTTATGTGGTAAGTCTATTTTTAATTAACTATTTATAATTCTTTACTTGTTAAAATTGCATAGTTTCGTAATAGAAAAACGGTTTCCATTCAGTAGTGGTGTTTTTGTTTGATGGGTCATGCTGGGTTGACAACCTATGATGTTCCATGCTTGTGATTTACCTCTACTTGTTTGCATAAAACCTATTTTGGCAATATTTGAGCTTAATTTATTTAAAAGAATTACCCGATTAATCACATAAATTGTTAGAAATAACTAAATCTTGATTCCTGGTTTTCTCCATATTTTCTAAAAATCATCTCTAGTTTATTTTCCTGATTTTTATTAGTTTAGATTACATCCAATATTTTCTAAAATCGTTACCTTCACAAGTTCGAGAATCGAACACTTTATTTACCACTATTAAAATTACATCAATGGATCTTAGGGGAGGGAAGCAAAGGAAGTTGAAGAAATTGTATGTTGTGGTGAAAAAATAGCAGAGCTTGAGAATGATTTTCTATCTCTTCTATGTCTGTGGCTTGTTTCTTGTTGTTATTCTGTTGTTTTAAAATTGACTAAATAGCCTATTTATAATGTTTGATACCACATAATTTCCTTGTAAAGTAGTGGTAGTTGTGGGGAGATGGAGAAGTGGAGGTTGTGGGAATAACCGTCCACTTTGTCTCTGGGATGTTTCTGGAAACTTCTAGACCATGACTCCAGTATCTCTTCAACTGCTCCAACTTACCACTGACTTTGTAACTTCCTTGTCATGGGGTAGTGTTACACCCATGTTGCTGTAAACCGCCAGACCAAAATCCCATGTTTTATCTCCCATTGTAATATGATTTGATGTCTCGTAATAGTTAGTGGGGTCATGGCTTCAAAGCCATGGGCCTTCTTCTAGGGGATTTTGTGTCAATTTTGTCGTAGTAATGGCTTAAGTAATAGTGCTATCTAGGGAGATTGGTGCTAGTATGAATTGAAGAATGACACGACAGCAGAAGAGCATGGTGAGGTAGCAAAGGAGCTTGGGGCCCAGCATTGGCCCGGCAGCAGCATTAGGTGCTTGGGGGCGCAGCGGAGGCACTTGGAGCCCATCATTGGCGCAACAGCAACACTCGGTGCTTGGGGGCACAACGAAGGCGCTCGGGTGTGCAACAAAGAAGCGTGAGGATGCAGCGAAGGAACTTGGGGTCACGGTAGCAGCACCGGGTGTCTAGTGATGCGTCTCGCACTTCTCCGAGGCTTCATGTCTTTGGTAGATTGGAGTCCGTTTTGTCTGTGTCTAGTGCTGCGTCCAGAACTTTTTCAGGCAGAATTCTGTAGGTTTTCAGCTGTCATGTAGTCGACCGTTTTGTCTACCCTTATTAGCTCGCTTCTCCGATTGTCGCGCCATTTTAGCATGTCATATGAATCGTTTTGCATATAAATCACCCCCAAATTCATTACCAATTAACGCCAGTTTCGGTTCTTCCAGAGAGTAGTGTAAAAATGTTTTTGATGATATTTTTACAAAATGACCCATATCTCTTCTAAACCATATGTCATGACCCAAAACACTTTTTAATGAATTTTTAGGTTGCTAGTAGACATATTTTATGATTTTCATGATTTATGCTTCAATTCCTTATGCTTGAGACATAATCTCTATAATGTCTCTATTTTTATGGGGGAAAGAGTTGGATCAGAGGGATGAATTTACAGGTAAAGAATTGGAGGTTATCATGAGTCGTGACGCTGGTGATGCCTATTTTCCACCTCTAAATCATGGGCAAGTTCTTCCGAATGTGATTATTGAAGGAAACACTCTGGGTGACACCGTTGTACAGAATGCTGACATGATGAAGACTGTACCGGTTGAATATTCTAATGTTGGGGTTCATTTTGACTTCAAGTTTGATAGGAATCGACTTGATTATGTGTGCATTAGTGGCTTCACTATCCCGTCTTCCAATGATGAGATGTATACCAAAGTATGGAAGAAGTTAGACCATTTCTTCGTAGGTAACCCCAAGAACTACCGTACTCTGGTGAATGATGTGACTCTATTACTGCCAACTGTGCATGAGATGATTTATCTTCCTCGTAGAAAAGTATCTGAGATAGTACTTCAAGAATGGAAGGATGTTTTGGACGCGGTTGAAAGGGCTAAGCTTAATGTAGCATGGCTTCGTCGTTATTTTGAAGTTACAGAGAAGTATCTGCAAGGTAAAGGTATGACTCCAAGCTTGGAGACAGTGAATAAGGCTAAATATGAAGTTGAGAGGATGTTTCGGGAGTTGAAGCTTGCATTTGAGATTTTTAAGAGGTTGGAAAAGGTGCATTCTGAAGGTATTGAACCAATTTCCAAAGAATTTTTCTAGTTTTTTGATTTTTTGTGGTTTTATTTTGGAATTTTTTGAATAGGAAGGGATTTTTATTTTATTTTTGAATGGTTTTCAAGGATATATACTTTTTGAAGGAAATATTGATTTGCTTGATTAATAAATTGAAATCCTAGGTATGGATGCAATATGTTGCAAACATTTTGGAGGAATTACAAATATTGCATAAAACACGCAAATATTGTGAGATGGTGGTAGCATGTTTTTTAGGCATTGTGAGTTGTAAGCCACTTTCCATGCATGACCACCCCTTCTGGATTGTCTGTATTGACAAGTTTGTAGTATCCACCGATCATGGTTTTGGTGACAAGATACGGTTCTTCTTCAGAAGAGGCTATGATCTTCTGTACTGTGTCTCTGACATGGAAGGCATCGAGTCCAGGCCCCTTAACTTCATGACATGTCTTCTGAGTGATTGGGTTGTTAGCTTGCTTATCCCCAGTAGAGACAACTCATACCCATTTGATAAAATTTTGAAAGGATCAGCTTCCCATTCACATCGTCGAGTTAGAGTAGGGTTGATATCCGGGTCAAGTCCCCAAGCTTTGATGGGACGTGGGATTACTGGTTGCCAAAAAGTTTGTTGAACATGACTTACTTGTGTATGAAACCTTTGGACATATGATGTTGCGTCCTCTTCTGGTAATCACGTTCAGCTCAATTGTGCTACAAAACTCGTCTGATAGGTCGTCCTCAGGATTTGCTGGCTTGTTTAAGAGTCTTGGAGGTACTGATGCTGGCGAGGGGCATACACTTGTTGCTTCCATGTTGTTGTGGATCCAAAGGCGTCCCAGAACCATGTCATAATTTGGATCTTCTTTGGCAATGTGAAACTTTGTATGTGCTCGGGTATCACCCAATTTTTACTTTAAGAGTGATGTAGCCATAAGCACTCCTGGACTTCTCTTCAGAATTCTTAATCACTGTTCGCGAGTGTACGGCTTCGTGAATGGAAATTCCTGCAGCTCTCAGAGTCTTGATATGGTGATATTGACATCAGTGCCCGTGTCAATAAGTGTTTTCTCGAACTTAGTATCCTTGAGGCAGGCAGTGGTGAGAAGTCCCCAGCTAGGCTTCTCATTATGTTTGACGACTATGTCTTCTGGAGTGGTGTTGGGGAAGTCAGTAGATTTTTCGGCGAAGAGTATACGCTTGCCCGATACAACGCGATTGAGAGCGGTGAAAATATCTTTGCGTTGTGCCTTCGATAGGTAGAAAAGTTCACATACGCGCTGCATCATGGATTGGACATTTCTGTTGACAGAATCTCTGGAAAGAGTCAAACTCCTGACAGGCAGGGGATCTATGTAAACATTTTCAGTCCCCAAGCATAGCTCTCCTGAGTCGACTTTTTCTCTGAATATGCATCTCAAGCCATTGCATTCGATGGTGGGATGGTTGACTAAGTTGTGGAAGTGACAGTATTTTGGATTTGACATATCCTCTTCAGTAGGTGGTTGTCGCACGAGTGATAACTTAATAGCTCCATTTTGTACCCATAATTCTAACAACTCGAGGACCTCTTCCATGGGAAAGAGGAAATCTGGGATTGTTAGATCTGTTTTATTTCGTTGCAACTGACGCGGAGCTTCAGCTTAGCCTTGTCCTTGAATTGACGTTGGTGCTGCCGCCGGAGCTGGTGCAGTGCGCTTAGCCTGTGATGCTGATTGAGGTGCTTTTTTTTCTCTTGGCTCTTTCATCAGTGATAACTCCTATGGAGTGGTGGGTAGAATATTGTTTTTTCACCAGGCGTCTGCTCCCATGAGTGTTTCCATGATTTTCTTCTCTGGAGGGTCGTGCCCTTTCCAACAAGGCTGGAGCAGTTGTTGCTGATCTCTTGGAGGATTCGTGTAGCTCATAAAAGGTTTGAAATCGTAAGTTTTCTAATAAAGCACGATAAACAAGAATCTTACTATTAATGGAAAGCTCTACCAATTGTTTCTCAGTCACGTTCTGGTCATGGCAGTCGAAAGCTTGTGTTCTGAACATCTTTACATACTCGTTGGGATGCTCGTTGTTCCTATGAAATATTCTTCCCAGATCCTAAAGAGTGATTTCTTCAGAGACAAAGAAATACTTCTTATAAAAGACATCAACCATCTGATACCAACTATGGATATTTTTGGGAGCGAGGTTGTTGTACCAAGTGTATGCTCTTCCCGTAAGAGATTTCGAGAATTCTTTGAGCCGTAATACTTGATTATACTCATAAGCTCCTAGCGATTCCAAGAATCGAGAAACATGTTCTCGAGCGTTCCGGGGCCGTCATATAATGAGAATGGAGGAGACGAATATCCGCTCGGAAGTGCAACCCTCTGATTGGGTAAGGGGGTTGGTGGTTATGGAACGAAAAAGAATCTTCTTTTCCACGATTTTGCAGGAGCCTTTCTAGGTCTTCACGTGTGACAAAGTTTGTTATGGTTGACTCCTTTTTGATGCACGGTCAGTGATGATCTGTATTTCATCATTCTCTTGTGCATTAACTTTTGACGTGTTAGCACCGCCGGCAGTTGCGTTCTTGACTTGCTCCGTTTGATGACGAAGTTGCTCTGGTGTTAACTGCTCCTTTAAAGCCTTAAGGAATGTAAGAACTTCCTTCTGAGTGGTGGCCATGGCTATTTGAGTTTCTGATGTGATTTTAATATAGTGGTAAAAAGGGTTTGATTCTCAAACTTGTGAAGGTTTGATTTCTAAACTTAATTTTAATAACTAAAAATAAAACAAACTAAAGTAAAGATGATTTAAAATTGATGGGAAGAACCAGGACTAAGGATTCCACTTTTAACCAATAACTCAAGTGATAAAATCATGCAATTCTTATATTCAGTTTAATCAAATCATTGCCATAGTCAGGTTTTTGAAAGAATAATTGTAAATCCTAAGCATGAGACATCAAAAGCAGTCAACCCAGCATGACTCATCAAAAGAGAACACAACTATTTAAGAAAAACCAATTTTTTCAATTTAATTCAAGGCAAATAATAATGAAAGAATTGCAAAATAAATAGATAAAATAGAAGTTACCACTTAATTATTGGAGAAAAAGCTTCCTCCGTCGCCCCAGTGATGGTGATTAGCTCATTGTAATGGAAACACACTCAAAATAGTTTTTCATTGCTCAAAAAGTGCTTACAGTGATTAAAAAGAAGTAACACAGACGATTCGATACGCTTATAAGCGTTACAGTGAAGGGTTCAGAGTGTTACAGCAGAAGAACAAGGTATAGGAAAGAAGGACGGATAATATGTGTAGCAGATGAACAACTGTTGAAGCAGCTGAAGCAGCGACTATAACAACGATAGAATGAACGACAGTTCGCTGATGTTGTTTGTTCTTCAGTTGTTCTTCTTATTCGGCAGCAGCAGAATTCTTTGTTCTTCCTGTTCTCTTCACGGTGGCTCTCCCCCCCTTGTTTCCTTCGATTCTCTTCATATGTATAGGGTAAGTAAACCCTAATAATCTTTCTAAACCGATTAGGACTCCAAAAACCTATCCAAATCCACTTCTGATTACGTGAGAATTCCAAACAGAGTAGAAATTGGTTTTCCGATTCCTGATTGGTTTTCCGGCCATTATTTCCACCTCAAATTCTCTGTTAGACGTGTGTTATTGTTGTTTAGGGTGTTTGAATCATTTGGGTAACTCATAGAAGTTTCCAAAACCCTTAAAACTCGGTTACAAATCATCGCATCACAATTTCTTCACGTAACCAAAGTTTCCCGCCATTTTCGGATGTTTGAAATGAAAAGGGGGTGCCCCCAATCCAAAGTGTGCGTCCCTTTATCAATTCTTCCCGGGGTGCCTTTATCACTTTTCGAGCCATTTTTTTCCAAATTATTTATTTTCTTAAAAATACCTACAAAGACACAAAAGACTAATAAAAGTACAAAATTGAACACTATAAAAATAGGAAATCGAGCGCAAATTCGATACAAAATTGTATCTATCAAATACCCCCAAACTTACTATTTGCTAGTCCTCGAGCAAATCTAATCTAGAAAATAAAATCCTAACTCACTTTCGCAGGAATCGCGACTACATTTAGCATATGTAATAAGCCGTTAAACCCCTAGGTGTCCCTAGTGGACGAGTTTTGACTCGTGAGGGTTTACAAGAGGTATACCCACAAAACCTTTACTCCAAATTTTAGCTACTCGTGAATGATTAAGGATAGACACTAAACAAGCTATTTAGTTAGCTTACTCAATTCTTAGGCTATGGGAATCATTACTTTATATGAGTCCAATTGATGTACACGAGTGTTTACTCAAGCATACTAAAATTCATATATAAGACAACAAAGCTCTACTCAGATAATCGTTCAACCACAAGAATTAGAATCTATCACAGTTCGGTCACATGAAAAGATTTAGAAGATGGACATGGAAAATATGAAGGTTGCACATGTTGACTAAGGTGAACGGTGTTTCCCATATCTGTCTGAAGGTCATTTCCAGGATGAATCCTAATAGATTGAGATACATGGTCTTAAGCCTAATACTAATATCGACTCAACTGGTATATACAAGGGTCCCAATGATCGATTTATTGAAAATAAAACAACTATAAATGTATTGACAACATGATTGGATCAAATTGCATCCAAGCGCATGGTTCTTATCAGCATCTTATATGATAGTTCCCATGGATCCTGCGTTCCACGCTTGCTTAGGCGACGGAGACAGGGAGAACACACACATATTGCTATCAAAGTGTCAATATTGTTTTTTTTTTCTTTTCTTTTTTTTTCGAATAAAGCCAGAATCGGGCTTGATCTCAAAACACTCTACTGTATTTCATCCTGACGGCGATAACAATTTGATACTGGCCCCACCAAATCACTTAGAGAAACACAAAATTACAAAAGTAAAAACAAAAAGTGATATGGTCGAGATAGACTCCAAGATGTGGTGACAAATATCATGTTTTTTCTAACACCTGAACCCTATCCTTTTATGAATAGACCATTTAACTGGGCACACCAATTCCTATAGAAAAATAGCTAAGTTTCCATCTACCTAGAATGGTTAGTGTCACCTTGAAGTGTTCACAAGCTTCTAAATTCTAGAGCTTTATTATTTCACTAAAAAGTTTCTCCCTTACCCCCAAACTTAAATCAAACAGTGTCCTCAATGTTTCTAAAGATGAATGATTAAAAATATGAACAAGGAAAAACTGTTACCACTTCACGAAAAGGAGTTAAGGAAAGATATTACCGTGTTTCATGAGCATGGGTTACCTCCCAAGAAGTGCTAAGTTTAAAGTCTTCAGCCAGACTAAGAAAGACTTAGTCACCTCATAAAATCATATAGCAATAGTCGGAACAACTGTGGGTCGTCTGAATCAAATAGTGATATCACAAATAAGAGGAAACAGCAACAGGCCAAGAAAATGAACAAACCGAGCACACCCTTATCTAGTTTTCTGTTTACAAAAACTACTTCTAGTTGTGGTTCAGGTTCAGGCTCTATAAAAGGGTCTAGATAAAATATTTTCACGGGCTGGATTTCCTCGTAGGCAGGATTAAAAGAATCAGGTTGTAGAGTCTGGAATAACTCAACTAAGAACTTAGAAGCACATAATAATAACCTGAATAATTGTGGATCCTTAAAGTCAATCATATTTGACTCATTTGACTCACACAATTGACTACTATGAAGGTGGTCATTCTTAAGAAAATGTGTCGATTCTAATTTCCTAAAGTAATTAGGCTTAGTCTCAAAATTTAATAACTGACACATTTGAAATTCTAACGTTCCCACATATGGAAGAAAATATTTTGGTGGGAAAACAAAGTCAATCTTGGTATTATCGCCTAGGTAAACCACATCTACCAGAGGATGGGTATCTAACAACTGAACTTCTTTCTAGACATCAACAGGCTTAGGGAATATAGTTTGAAGATGATCTTGTAAAATGGTAGAGGTGCATATATCAAGTCCCAAGTTAGGGACCTTTCTAAGAGTTAAAGGCAAAACACAGGGAGAATGATATTCACCCCCAAACTTAGAGTTTTCAGTGTCTCTAGATAGACTAATCACAATTTCCCTAATTTCTAGATAGTCAGATTCCCGAAAATGGCCAATTGCTTTTTCTAGGTTGTAATCCGGTGGTGCATCCTCACTCATATTTAAAATCTCTATGAGTCTATCATCTTCGTTAGAGACTATTGTCTTCGAATAGTTAGACTCGAAATCACTAGTCTCAGGATAAACTCGTTCCTCTAAACCATTATCGGCATCTAAACAAGAAAATTCTATATCGTCTAAAACAGTGGTATCTCTAGTCAAATCCTCTTCCTTTTGAATAGGTGAATAATTATTAAAATTATTTGGATTTGAACCAGAAATAACACTATCATCATGAAGCAAAATTGGAGTGATAATTTCTTGATCACCCTGCCTGTATATTTCAAGTTCTTCATCAACACTATCTTCATCATCATAATAATATGAAGATGTTTGAACCTCGTCTAAATAAGTAGTGTTACCAATTCTATCCTCGTCCTCTTGACTAGGTGAATAACTATCAAGGGTAGCACTATATTATAAATTAAGATTATTTTGAGCAATATTATTCTTTGCAGAGATTTCATTCATACTTAATATGAAACTATTTATATCCTCTCTCATTTGCCTTGTATTCTCAGCTATCTGCTTAAGGGATTCTTTAAGGAATTCTTCTATAGAAAGATTTGGTCTACTAATTTTTCCCCCCACACTTAAATTAAACTCATGTGTTATATCAGATAACTTCTTTAGTGATTCTTCTAGAGGTGGAATAGGTTTATGATGACTACTAGGTTGCAACTGCTCGTGTGATTCTTCTAGAGAAGGA
The DNA here is from genome assembly GCA_023531435.1 of Papaver californicum. Taxonomy (NCBI): domain Eukaryota; kingdom Viridiplantae; phylum Streptophyta; class Magnoliopsida; order Ranunculales; family Papaveraceae; genus Papaver; species Papaver californicum. Next base: position 3,758,663 of record JAJJMC010011034.1, on the reverse strand, counting down.
TTTGGATTACTATTTGTTCCTGTCACACTCAATCCAAGCCTTTTTGTACTCTCAGCCAACTCCTTGACGGATTCTTTTAGAGAAACAACTAGATCATCAAGATTGCTAGGTCGCAACTGCTCGTGTTCATTTTCATAAGACGGGTGTATGTATGAATAATAATTGGGATCACCCTGGTATGAACCATAACCTTCAGAAGGTTGGTAGTGGTCCCAAGTACTATCCATACTATGATTATAGTAAGGATAATGCCTATTTTAAAACCCAGTTGGATATTCATTGTATTGGCTATTGTAATACCAGTTCGACATTTTTCTAACCAAAAATTTCCTAATAAATGTAAAAATAAATAAATAAATAAATCTAAGACTAAAATCCTAACAGGAAGGGGTTCTAAACATACACAAACAAGGCCGACTCAACCAAATCAAACCTATTGAATCTAGCAAACAAAAAGCATGATGGCTCCACTTAGATTGTTTCTAGACCAGCTTCTATTCTTTCAAAAGGCAACTAGTTACAGTTTTAGCAAACCTCTTTGAACGATCCGAATTAGATTAAGTCGAAGAGAAACAGGATAAGCTCTAAGGAGCTTTGATAACCCTGTCTCTTTGGCACTTTTCCCTGGGTTACAAGGCGGCTCTAATCAACTTAAAATAATCTTCATGAACTTCGAGTTAGGCTAATAAAGTAACCAGTACAGTCTTTTTGAACGAGTTTCCTATAAGCTGGTTACCTTATCGGTCTCTTTCTAGTCAAAATTTTAAGGTTTAGGTTCACGTTTGATAACGTGTTCCTAAAGCGGGCAAGAAGGAAATGGTGATGAAATCCGAGTCCTTATCTTGTATGGCCAGTTCTTGCCCTTTACTAGAAAAGTAAAACCGTATTCAATTCCTCAACATATATGCATACGAAGGAATATAGTAAACCCACTTGCGGGGGATTCGTGGGTTGATCGAGTCTTACCTCCCGTACAAGACGCGGGATGAATCGGTTGTAGTCGACTCGGGCCACTGACTCATGTGTCAGTGTCCGAACCCGAGGGGCCGAGACAATATCATAATTGTCGTCCTTCCCTGTAACAGTTTATATTTAATAACACCCTTCCGTAGGGTTTAAAAATAATAAAAAGTCCAAATGCCCAAAAGTCCAAAATAAAAGAAAAAATTACAGAAACAATAAAAATTTCCTAATACAATTCTCTAAAAGAAAACAAATAAAATCTAAATAAAATAAAATATAATTAAGAAAAATATTTTTCTACTTTTTCGTTCTTTAAGCTTTAACTTTTAACTCCAAGTCTTTAGCTTTAATTCCAAGTCTTTGGCTCACTTTCTTTTCGATCCAAAATCCAACATGTAGCAAAAAGAGAAATACCAAAAGAAACGTAAAATAGAACAAAGTAAAAAAATAAAAATAAAAATCTAAAAATAAATCTAAAACTCTAAACCTAAAAACAAGTCCGCATCGGCGGCGCCAAAAATTGATGTGATTTTAATATAGTGGTAAAAAAGGTTTGATTCTCGAACTTGTGAAGGTTTGATTTCTAAACTTAATTTTTAATAACTAAAAATAAAACATATTAAAGTAAAGATGATTTAAAATTGATAGGAAGAACCAGGACTAAGGATTCCACTTTTAACCAATAACTCAAGTGATAAAATCGTGTAATTCTTATATTCAGTTTAATCAAATCATTGCCATAGTCAGGTTTTTGAAAGAATAATTGTAAATCCTAAGCATGACTCATCAAAAGAGAACACAACTATTTAAGAAAACCCAATTTTTTCAATTTAATTCAAGGCAAATAATAATAAAAGAATTGCAAAATAAATAGATAAAATAGAAGTTACCACTTAATTATTGGAGAAAAAGCTTCCTCCGTCGACCCAGTGGTCTTACAAACTTTACCAATGGTATGGACGAATCCAGTGATGGTGATTAGCTCATTGTAATGGAAACACACTCAAAATAGTTTTTCATTGCTCAAAAAGTGCTTACAATGATTAAAAAGAAGTAACACAGACGATTCGATACGCTTATAAGCGTTACAGTGAAGGGTTCAGAGTGTTACAGCAGCAGAACAAGGTATAGGAAAGAAGCAAGGATAATATGTGTAGCAGATGAACAACTGTTGAAGCAGATGGAGCAGCGACTGTAACAACGATAGAATGAACGACAGTTCGCTGATGTTGTTTGTTCTTCAGCTGTTCTTCTTCTTCGGCAGCAGCAGAATTCTTTGTTCTTCCTGTTCTCTTTATGGTGGCTCTCCCCCCTTGTTTTCTTCGATTCTCTTCATATTTATAGGGTAAGTAAACCCTAATAAGCTTTCTAAACCGATTAGGACTCCAAAAACCTATCCAAATCCACTTCTGATTACGTGAGAATTCCAAACAGAGTAGAACTTGGTTTTCCGATTCCTGATTGGTTTTCCGGCAATTATTTCCGCCTCAAATTCTCTGTTAGACGTGTGTTATTGTTGTTTAGGGTGTTTGAATCATTTGGGTAACTCATAGAAGTTTCCAAAACCCTTAAAACTCGGTTGCAAATCATCGCAACACAATTTCTTCACGTAACCAAAGTTTCTCGTCATTTTTGGATGTTTGAAATGAAAAGGGGGTGCCCCCAATCCAAAGTGTGCGTCCCTTTATCAATTTTTCCCTGGGTGCCTTTATCACTTTTCGAGCCATTTTTTCCCAAATTATTTATTTTTCAAAAATACCCACAAAGACACAAAAGACTAATAAAAGTACAAAATTGAACACTATAAAAATAGGAAATCGAGCGCAAATTCGACACAAAAATGTGTCTATCAGTTTCATCCAAGGTCTCTTGTCGCTTCATTAAATCGACTATGGTTGGTGACGCCTACTCCTTGCCTTTGACACTTTCAGTGGTGCGAAGATGAGTTTTGGTGCTCTCAGTGGTGGTGTTTTGAGGAATGGTTTTTGGGGTTCCACCACTGGAATTACCAGTATTAGTAACGGCCGTTGAATTTAAATTTGGATTAGTTGCTGAACCTGACCTAAGATCCACCATTTTTGAAGAATTGAATTTTGCTACCGAGAGGTAGATCTCCGTCTGTGGTCGCCAGTTGTTTGTACCTAAAAATTGCTCTCATGAAAAACAATATACAGTTGAAGTACTTTTTTGTAGGTTCGAGGATCAAAATCGTACAAATCAAATCCAAACAGGTAGAATGTCTGTATTTGTTCTGCTTCTGTTACAAAGAGATGAGATCGGTTGATCTTAGGGGAGGGAAGCAAAGGAAGTTGAAGAAATTGTATGTTGTGGTGAAAAATAGCAGAGCTTGAGAATGATTTTCTATCTCTTCTATGTCTGTAGCTTGTTTCTTGTTGTTATCCTGTTGTTTTAAAATTGAGTAAATAGCCTATTTATAATGTTTGATACCACATACTTTCCTTGTAAAGTAGTGGTAGTTGTGGGGATATGGAGAAGTGGAGGTTGTGGGAATAACCGTCCACTTTGTCTTTGGGAAGTTTCTGGAAACTTCTAGACCACGACTCCGTTATCTCTTCAACCGCTCCAACTTACCACTGACTTTGTAACTTTCTTGTCACGGGGTTGTGCTACACCCATGTTGTTGTAAACCGCCAGACCAAAACCCTATATTTTATCCCCCATTGTAATGTGATTTGATATCTCGTAATAGTTAGTGGGGTCATGGCTTCAAAGCCATGAGCGTGGTTGTAAAATAATGCTTTTAGGGGATTTTGTGCCAATTTTGTCATAGTAATGGCTTAAGTAATAGTGCAAGCTGGGGAGATTGGTGCTAGTATGAATAGAAGAATGACGCGGCACCAGAAAAGCGTGGTACGATAGCAAAGGAGCTTGGGGCCCAGCATTGGCGCGACAACAACACTAGGTTCTTCGGGGCGTAGAGGAGGCACTTGGAGCCAAGCATTGGCGCGACAGCAGCACTCGGTGCCTGGGGGCACATCGGAGGCGCTCAGTGCGCAACAAAGAAGCGTGGGGCTGCAGCGAAGGAACTTGGTGGCGCGACAGCAACAGCGTTTGCGCGGCATCCAACGTTACTGTGGCCAACTTCTTCTAATGCTGTCACTAGCACTTCTCCGGGGCTTCATGGCTTTGGTAGCTTCGTGGCCTTGGTAATTTTATTTTTTTGGTTGACTTTATTGCTTTGACACATTTATGTTAAAGTGTGGCTAGGGCTTACTAAATCCTGTATTTGTTGTTGTCAAGGCTATGGCCTATATGTTACTCCCTCCGTTTCTGGAAAAGTGTTACTATCACTTTCTCATTTTAGCCTAAAAATTTGATAATTTGAAAAAGTGATAGTAAATCTTTTCCTGAAACAAAGGTAGTATTATTTATTGACATTAACTAATGACATGACCATGATTATGGCCTATTTGGGATTTCTTAGTCTTGTGAGATTTAATTGGTTGGCATTTATGCATAAATTTTATGCAGCGCATACAAAACACCTTCAAGAGATTCAGTCGTGGAAGTTTGCAATCTTGAAATTATGCTTGATGCGACTTTGAAATTAGCGCTAATATTCAGATATGGTGTATCCTTTATTCTGAATGTTCACAAGTTGTATAATCAACATATTTTGTTTTATACAAATAGTTCGCATGGATGCACTTGAAATAACGAGGTTCTTGTTGCACAAAGCTCTGAAATTTCTCTAATGCATATATGTGCTAAAGAGCTACATGGATAGTTTATCCAGGAGCTGAATATGCATTCTCAATTCTCTTGCGGAATATAAGATAGCAGTAATGTTGATAATTCTGATGCTCGTCAGAAATTAACATATATTAGTTTCATGCTTCTGCAGCTAGGCGAAAAACAATTATAAAAGAAAATATTACAGTTTTCTCCCTTGTCAAAAACTCACTATCAACAGAAATCAATAAGAGAGAGTTGAATAAGCATATTATGGTGTTGATTGAACATGTTGTAGGTAATTACTTTTTTAATTTCTTGTAGAAAATATATCCATTGCTTATGCATGATGAAGTCCCTTTAGGGTATTACTATGTTATTGAATATCAATATATGCTCAACTTTGATACAAAATTGTAGTGACAGACTTGCAATTATACGAAGTAGTTTTTTGTTATAATTTTAGTCAAGTATCTTACATCTGTAATTATAATTATGAGATTGATTGATTGATTATGATTATGATTGTATAAATTGATTCATATGTGATACAATTGATTGAATTGTGGTTTTATATTTGATTGAGATTGAATGGCTATATACCTGTATTCAAATGCAGGAAATCAAATATGCAAATGTAGGAAATTTTGAGTTTGAGAATTCCCAATTGTAAATTTAGTTTTTTTTAATCTAAATTAAATTTGAGACGGATATAAACGTAACAACTAAAATATCTACACTTGGCAAAAATATTGAGATGTATATAAAACGTTGTTGAATTAATTTAAACGTCGCTTTAATTAGCCAGGAAAATAAGACAGGTTCATTTAAAAAACGTCGTTAATTAATTAAAGCAACATTTACTAAGTGTCGCTTAATTAAATTAAGCGAGTTTATATGCGTCGCTTGAAATGTCTCAAAGATTCTTGACGCACGATTTGAGACACTTATATGTGTTTCTTAAATTAAAAGCAACAAATATAAATGTCCCAAAATCGTTGATTTGGTGTAGTGAGAAAGGTTGATCTTAGGGAGGGAAGCGAGAAAAGAATGAGGTCAGAGTATCAGACTCTGTTAGATGTAGTTGGTGTGAATAGCTATGAACAAGTCTTCTGAGAAGATTGGATGATCAAGATTAATTAACTTGAATTGCTCTGGTTTTAGACTTGTTTAATTGTAAACTTGTTGTCGTGTTTCAGACTTGAAAAACTGGTCTCCCCTTGTTCAATAGATTGAACATCTATTTATATCATAACTATTGTAACCACTCGACCTCTTTTCTGGAAGAAACTGTCGATGGTTGAGCAATGGTGAAATGGTGAAAGTGGAGAAGGTGTTGAAAACTGCTCTCCACTTCAATTATGGTTGAATAATTAGTTAATCAACTCACACTCCTTAATCATCTGCTATCAATCTTTCAAGAGTTTTTCTTTTAGTGGGTACACTGCTGCACCACGTGTCGTAGACCGCCAGACCAAAACCCTAATTAGTATCCCCCCCATTTGTGACATTTGATGCTCGTGTAATATTGTAGTATTAAGCACTACTGATGTTGAGTCGGTTGAGACCTGTTCAATGGGTCTCTTGATTAAAGACTCATCTTGCTTGACTAGCCGATGAGTCTAGCAGAATGAAAATAATATAAACATGTTTTACTTGACTAGATGAGGAGTCTAGCATACTAACAAATATGCATTTATTTGTGTGTGAGGAACAATGTGTCCATCTTTGTAAAAATAAGTTGTTGCTTGCTGAGCATGAAAATTTATATGTGAAGCCTCATAAAAAAATATTCGTGAGAAGCCTAGTATAGTTTAGGATTTTTGAGATTTGTCGAGACCCTAATTTATTAAGAAAAAATATTTACGTGAATCAAAGAAAGAGAAGAGCGTCCAATCTTGGTATTCACGTGAGGGTAGATGAGGAGACCAAGTTTTAGTCCTCACGTAAAGAGGAGGAGAAGACCAAGCTTTGGCCATCACGTAATAGAAGAGGAGGAGACCAGGCTTTGGTCTTTACGTGAAGAGAATAGAAAGAGACCGGCTTTAGTCTTGAAGCAGGAGTCTCATGTTTTACTCTTTGTACTCAGCCTCATACGTCGAGGGTAAAAGAGTAAAACACCAACTGTTAATGAGAAGCAAGACGTTAAGAAATTTTATAAGATACTAGACGTTAATTTTTTAATAAGAAAGAAGACATTTATATTTTACTCTTTGTAATCAGCATCACACGTTGAGGGTAAAAGAGTAAAATTGTTAATTTTCTTTGACAAGCAGCAAGTCGCGTAAACTTGGATTTTGAATAGAAGTACACGAGTTTTGGCTTAAGAATAGTCATGTAGGCTTAGCTGCTTGGCTAAGACGTGTGTATTGTTAGAAAGAGAGGTAGAGACGTCTCTCTTCAAAAATTAGGGTTTGAAAGAGCTTGGCCAGAAGGAAAGAAACTAATATTTTACTCTTTTGCTCAGCCTCACATGTTGAGGTTAAAAGAGTAAAATTGCCCAATATTTGGAGAGAAGCATGATGCCCATGCTAGGAGTGAATTCGTGCAAGCCTTGCTTTAGAAAACAAGATGCACAAGCGAGGAGCAAGACGTGTTCAAAATTTGGGATTAGCATCCCTATTTTCGAAATTAGGGTTTGGAGTTTTTGACATACTTTTGCAACGTTTATAAATGTTGCAAAACTGTTTCCAAACCCTAATTAGGGTTTGGGAATTTTGACACGCTTTTTGACACGTTTATAAGTATTGCAAATCAAGTGTTTCAAAACCCTAAATTGAATTATTTTCACTTGTTTTGCATTAGTTGTATCTTTGAGCAAAGGATTAATGCGATTGAGGTGGATTTAGCTAATAAAAGCTATGAAATTGTGTTTGTCACAATTTTGATATTTATTTTAAGCACAACTTTGGCACTTAATGCGGGTATAATTTATACATATTTACCACTTAATTTATATTTGTTAGTACTTGATTTTGTACTAATTTTATTATTTTTATATTTTTATAGGTGGTTTGCATAAAATCAGAAGTTATAAGCTAAACACGGCTGAAAGGGCTAATTGATGTACTTTTTGGAGTTAAAAGAGAGTAAGGGGTCCGGTTGAAGTGTTGTTAGTCTGTTGGATGAAAAAATAGAGTGAGGCAGTGAGCATATGGGATAGATAAAAAAAGGATACGTGGCATAGTAAAGGTGGGGACGTGAATATTAAAGTTATGTTTCTTGTTTTGGTCATTGGTAGCAAGCAGGTGAAGTTAAAAAAAAGTGTGGAGCTTTTCTTGTTTCTGTTGACCGAACAAAGTCTGCATAAAAGAAAAGCAAGCGGGGTATTTATTGGAGATGATATAAAAAGAAAATAGGAAAAAGATAGATGGGGAGTTCTTGGGAGATTGAGTTTTTGGGTTTTGTGGCTGAGTATGACGGAGAGAGGGCAAGAAAATGAGGTGGTTGGCGGATGTTGTAGAGAGAGGGAGAAGGTGTACAGGACTGTTGGGGATCAAGGTTGGATTTTTGGGAAGTGGTGTTGACGGCTGCAAGGTCTGGTTCCAGGTAGAAAAGAACAACTGGGTTCTTTTTTTTTCTCTGTGACGACCAGAACAAAAAAGGTTTTAATTTTTTTAATTTCTACCTTTGTTAATTATTTTTATGGGTTTTGAAAAATCCATCTCCATATTTTGTTAGATTTTGTGAATAGGACTTTAGGAAGAAACCAATTTTAATTGTATATTCATGTGAACTCCTTAATAACATTTTTTCATGATTAAATGATTAGTAATTTCACTTCATAAAAGCTTGATATTTAATTGATTTATATGATTTCATTGACTACTTATGCTTTGTGATTGATATATCGTGTTTGGGTTAAGTTCTTTGACGGTGTATCCTTTTGATTGATAAGTAGTGTTTTAGGATTATTACATTTGAAGCGAAGGAAATCGCGTCGGTAAAATTAAACAATTAGGATTTTATTGAAATATTTTCCGAGATATGAGGTTAATCCCAATATTTATCTCGAGTATTATCGAGAATATGTTAGGATATTGTATGGATTTTACATGATTAGATCGGTGGAAACCAAATTCCCTAGTTACCGACTCCGTCACTGTTTAATTTTAGTTTGGTTTATTCTGTCATTTAAGTTTAATTTTTAAGAAAATCCAAAAACATAATTTTTGGTTAGTCTGTTAGAGATATTGGTTATTGTAATTTCTCCCCGCTCCCTGTGGGTTCGACACGTATTTGCCGCTGTCTAGATTGTAGACGTTGTGCGATTGCAATTATCATATATAGGTATTCCAAAATCCTATCAGCACTTTAATTAATTAATTAATTAAATAAATATATATATAGAGAGAGAGAGGGAGTTATATATATATAAAAAGAGAGAAAGAGATTTTATGAGTTAATATTGTTCAATTTGAACATGAATATTAACATATGTAATTTTTGGGATTCAGCTGTGGAATATAACACCAAAAAATAATACTAAATATTGTTTTATACTAGTGTGCAATACATCTACTGGCTTGACATCCACTCAGGAACAAAGGAGTGTTCTGGATGTTTATTTCTGAATAGTCAGAAATCATCTGGGGACAAACTACTATCAGCACTAGTGATATCATGAGGGCAATATTGCTCTACACTAGTGTGCAATACATCTAGGAGCTTGAGGTTTGTAATATAAAATCATAGAACATCTGGGAATGTTGTTGTATGCGCTAGTGTTGTTCTAATAATTTTATATAGTTATGAATATTGATTAAATTAATTAATTTAATTGTATATTTTGGCCATCCATATAGAGAGAGGACAGGGATACGCGTCTGAGAGAGAGTAGGGATAAGCGCCTACCCGGGAATTCTTTTACAGAACTTTAAAAGTTTAGTATTTCTCAGACCAGAGTCTTGAGAGGTGATTTACTATTTTATCCTTGTCAAAAACCCACAATTTATACCCATATGTTGAATTCGCGAACCTAAGTCATGTAGTTTTCAACTAACAACTTTTTTCCTCACTAAGTTCACAAATCCACATAATGAGCTCGCGAACCTAAGTCTAAAAAGTCTTAGTGATGACTTTTTTTTATATATAATGAGTTTGCAAACTTACCATAGAGATATTTCTACCGTGATTTTTTTATAACTTGAGTTCGCGAACCTAAGTTAACATGAATTTTCTTGATGCCCTTTTTTCGCTTAAGTTCACGAACCCGAAGGAGAAAGCGACCAAACTTTATTTTTGGTAAATTTTGCACTTTCCTTTTTTGTTTTCAAGGAAAACTTTTCTCATGCTTACGGGTTGCTATTTTTAGCATAATTCTTTGCGCTAATTTTTTTTCAAAAATTGATCAAACTTGAGATTCAGGTTTTGATCCTGATTCAGGCAGTTGCAACTTCGTATGCACACGCCTAACTATAGCAGTTCGAAGTAACTTTTGGAAGTAACTTACTTATGGTAATTGCTTGACGCTTAATTGTTGCAATGTTTCAAATTAAGAAAAGAACCTCAATGCAAGTTCATTTCCATCTATAGAAGCATATTTCTTTCGTATCCAATAAAAGAACTTAAACTTAGCAACATTCAGAATTACTTAGGTTGAAAGAAATTCATTGCTTACATTTAAAGCAACCCAACCTTGATAATTCGTTATAAAATGGACACATCTTGCAACACTGAACTCAATCCCTTACACGTTATGTATTTGTTGTGTAAAGGTTATTCTCCATCTTCGAAGGTTCTTCGAGAACAAAGGGTGGGACTTTGAAAACTTTATTTGGGGATCGTGCAGTACATATATAACTATCATCTCGATTGTTCTGTAAGTTGTATCTTGATTTAATCTTTTATATAATTCTTTTCTATTCCAAAGTCCTTCTCTTATGCTATAAGACCATTAAAGAATTATTGATCAAATACAAGATTTGATAGAACTTCAATCTCGATTGCATAGCAACGTTTATTTATCAAAATCTAACTTTTAAGATTCTACAAAATTTATCTAAGACTTGTTCTCTGATTGATATTTTGGTGAGATAGATTTGATTAGGTATCTCTATAAGTTTTGAAGAGTATAAACCTTAATATCCGACTTAGGTCATTCTGATTCCGAAGGAGATTTCTGTCACATTGATTTAACATACAAAAGGAAATCAAATAGGCATCCTGTTGGATGCAGGGTAAGCTAGTATTCACGAAGGACTGTGGAGCAACTCCTAGTATTATCAAGTGTGTAAGTTCACGAGAGCTAGAGACGTAGGAGCACAACTGAAGCATGATAACTTGAAGGGTTTATTCTATCTCAATTACATCCAGTCTGAAGTCTGATAGTAGGCTAGCATTGTAACGACTTAATTCGGTGTGTTTTCAAACTGAATGAGGTCCCGGGGTTTTTCTGCAATTGCAGTTTTCCTCATTAACTAAATTTCTAGTGTCTTGCGTTATTTCTATTTCACATTATACTGATTGTTTCATTATAATTTAAGTATGGTCAAGTTGTATGTTAACATCCTTGTGATTAAATAATCTTGAATAATGATTATCCAAGGATCTTCCTTGTCAATTTATATCTTGAATAAAGATCATTTAAAGAATTATCTTTTAGGTTAAAATGAATAAGTTGGTGGTGTACTTGTTACCCTCCTCTTTTCATCTAGTGTCAATAAAACTTAAGCTACCCATGATCTACGAGTTTAAAAGATTTAGGAAAAACCCATTTGGTTTTACTAGAAAGAAGCAAGATGTATGCTGTAATTATTTATCGGGTATATGATACACTTGTCAAGATAATCGACATGTTTAATAATAGGAAAGTGGAAAAATGATTAAGTGTTACTAAAATATATGACAATTGAGGTTCATCGACGTTGTGCTTATCACAATCTAGAAACTGCAAGCACTTAGTGTAACAACATCATAAAGTTGAGTTTTTTTTTTAAACACTTTGGTATATATATATATATATAGTAATATTTTTTCATCCTAGTGTTTGGTAAAGTTTTTGTAAAGTGATTTTTCTGCAAAAAAACTTTTAAAATTTCCCAACTATTAAAAGTTGGGGAAAAGAAGCTTTTAAAAGCTCCAAAAGCAAAAGCTATAATCCCACCTATTTTTCTTTTCTATCCATATCTTATTTTATAACTGACAAAAATTATCCTTAAATCAATATACCATCACTTTTTTACTTCTAATATCTTATTCTACAAAAATTATTCTTTTTGATTTTAAAACTACATTTATATATGATTTCGATGAATTTTTTTAATTTACCAATAATAAAGACAAGAGCAAATATTAAATAATTATTTAATTTTAGTTCGATTTTTTGTTTGGAAATTATATTTATAAAAGTTGTTATAAAAATAATATTTTTTACCAATAACAATGATAATAATTGTTAGTAAATTTAATATATAAAAGTTTAATAGTAAAAAATTAATTATTCTTTAACCCCATAAACTAGAATAAAACTATTTTCAGTGATATGTCTGTTTTTGTCATTTGCTACAATAACAAAAATTAAACCTGATATTCGACCATAACGACCCTAGGTTAAACATGACGATCCTAAACAGATTCAGTAAAAATAAACAATTACGGTCGTCAAGGTTTAAAGTATAAACCGATACGACCCTAATAATCCTTCGTCTTCAGTAAAAAAATCAATAAGGATGGTCGAGAATTAAAAACAATGACGATTTTTTATAACTTTAAAATACTTATGAAAAATCGTCATGGTCTAAGATTTGGGACCATGACGACCTTTACAAAATTGATTTTAATTTTTTTTGGAGGAATAAGGATCGTTAGGAAAAAGAAAAAAGAAAAGAATGAACGATTTTAGGTTTTGATTTTTGAATAGAAAGGAAGCCAATAAATTTAAAGGTATTAGGATTTTAAGTTTAGTTATTAGAGGAAGGATAAAATAATATTTCCATTGTTATTTAACCCTTTTTATAATTTTTGGTGTGTGGATAAATTTAACAAAACTTCCTATTAATTATCCAAGCCCAAATTAAACCAGGTAAAATTTTGTCTCCAAATAATTAAATAAATAAATAAATTATCAGCCACCCACCGACAATAGTAAGACCCAGATTTCACCTCCACCGCTCTCACTCGTTTTCTTTATTAAGACGCAAGTTTACCTCCCCACCCCATCCCCCATTATCTTCGGTTTTCCCCATCCTCTTCTCTTCATTTATTTTTTAGTCGATTAATTTCACCCGCGTAAAACTTGTATCTATTTCTTCTCCTCTTCTTCTTCCTCTAAAAATTCTCACATTTGCAGTAAATAAAAAACTAAGTGTGTACATTAGTTGTAAATAATAGATTAGATCTAGAAAGAAGAATACGAAATAAAGTTCCTCAATCTCAATCACTGATTTCTCATTTTAATAATATATAAATCTGAGAGAGATATCTTTCTCACTTCACTAGAAAATACATTTATAAAGAAGCAGCTCGTTCACTTTCTCATCAGATCTTTCAGGAACAATGTTTAAACGCATCAGATCTATTTAACGTTTAGGTACATTATTATTATTGATTCTTAACTTAATATATCATAACTGTTTTTTTTTTGTTTTTTTTATTTTTCATGTTTTTCTTACTAGTGTTCATTTGTTTTGAAATAATGGATTCTTAAAATGTATATGTAATGTAATTTGTTGTAGATCTGGAATAATTGGAAGCTCTTTTTGAACTTAAGATTTTGTTGTAGTTAGGTTAATAATGGAATGCATAAACTCATGCAAGATCAAAATGCTTTTCCCTTATCCTCTTTTTTTCTGCTGTAAAGTCTGTAATTTCGCATTTGTGATTTGTTAATTTATACTTAAGCCTCTTCTTTTGTATGTTATTGCCTTATTCAGTTTGAATGCCTTAGTTCTTATTGTTTCAGTTTTGTCTATTTTCCTTTAAAATCATCTTAATGAACTAATGTTTATAACTAGATTTTATGAAAACCAAATCATGTAGATCTGTTTGTTATAACCCTCGAAAAGTATGGTCAGTGCAATAGTATCTCATGGTTGATACTCAGAAAAGAAGTTGAACATTTGTATTAAACTAGAAGTTGGTTTCGTTAGTCTCACAATTGTGTAGACTTCATCGATTCATTAAGTATTTATATGCAGAAGATTACAAGGTAAGAGATATGGAAGTTTTGGTCAATCTTAATCTTCAACAACAGAAATATATACTCTAGATACAATAAGTTAAGAGGTCGGTTCAGTTAGAACTGATTTACTCTTCAGTTGAACTCGTCAAGTCATCCATAAATAGTCGCGATGCGTTCTCCTTGTTAGCTTTGCTGACTAGTAGGACTGGAACTTGAACTTGTATATGTCTGCCAATAATTTGTGTATTTTACTTCGAATTGCTGTAAATTGTGATAGATCTGTCACATTTGAGTAACACTTGAGATTGAGAGTGAATTATGTTCAATCTTTAATTTTATCTTCTTTTTGGTTATCCAGGAGTGCATATTTGAGGAGAGGTTGTTAGTATTTAAAGAGGAAAAAGGGAGTTAACTATTTAAGGAAAAATGGCACTTGGTAAATATCACAGAGTGGATAGTAGGAAATCATCATCTTACTGTTCAACGGGAGTTGTTATTGCGTTCGTTGCTCTTTGCTTAGTTGGGGTATGGATGATGACATCTCCATCGGTAGTTCCTGAGCGAAAGGAGATATCTCAGGATGACAAAGCAGAGGTAGGAGAAATATCAACTGAGACTAAATCTAGACAATTTGAAGATAGTCAAGGAGATTTACCTGAAGATGCTATGAAAGGAGACTCCAACAACAACTCTGATCAACAGGACGAAGGAAATTCTGAGGTCCAGGATAATCAGATGGCTTCTCAGCAAACAACTGAAGAAACCACTGAAGAAAACCAGGGAGACAAGTCTGAGAAGGATAATGGAGATAAAGGTGCGGGTTCCGATGACACATCTAATGCTCAAACTGATAAAGGTGCGGGTTCGGATGAGACATCTAATGCTCAGACTGAAAGTAATGGTGGTGGACTAAAGACAGAAGAGGCAGAGTCTAATACCGACTCTGGAGAGACACAAACAGAGACTGGGGGACAGGCAGAACCTATCGATAATCCAATTGAGACAAAGAAAGAGGAGAAAATGGAGGACAAGGTAGATGAAAATCAAGAGCAGCTGTCAGAAAACTCCAGTGATAACAAAAAGGATAGTTCAGACAGTAGCCAGGGCGCTAATGAGGTATTTCCTGATGTCGCACAGGCAGAAATTCTAAATGAGACTACCACACAAAATGGATCATTCTCGACGCAACGTGCAGAATCAAAGAATGAAAAGGAAAAACACCAATCTACTGAGTCCAAAGAAGAGGATTCCACCGGGTATACCTGGAAAGTGTGTAATGTCACTGCTGGGCCAGATTATATACCTTGCTTGGATAACGTGCAAGCTCTTAAGAAACTTAGAAGTACTAGGCATTATGAACACAGAGAGAGGCACTGTCCTGAAGAGGCCCCCACCTGCCTTGTTGCGCTTCCTGAAGGATATAAACGATCAATTGAGTGGCCTAAAAGCAGGGACAAGGTAAGTGATTACATATTCAAGCAAAATGGAAGGACTTCCACTTTGGTTTATTTTAGCTCTTATTGATTTAATCTGTCCTGTAGATATGGTACCATAATGTTCCCCACACCAAGCTTGCAGCAGTAAAGGGTCACCAGAATTGGGTGAAAGTTACTGGCGAGTACCTTACATTTCCTGGTGGGGGTACTCAGTTTAAATATGGTGCTTCACATTATATCGATTTTCTTCAAGATGTAAGAACTTCATATTTTCTACCCCTTCAGTTATAATGCTATACATTTTTTCTATTGTCTCATGATCTCAAGTCTTTTGCATCTAATGATTCAAGTTTTTTGTCTTCACATTATGCATGATCTCTTCTTCTAAATTGTTTTTAGTTTGGTTGGTAGTATCTTCATCTATTTTAGCATGCCTTCTACCCACCCACACATGCACATAAGTAATTTTTTTTTGAAGCTATTAGCTGAGCAGTTAAAATCATAACCAGTTGTGTCTAGGACAGAGGCCCCGCGAGGCTCATTATTTCTGTCTCCATTTAATGGTCCCCCCCACATTTTTCCACTTTCTATTCGTTTTAGAGGAAAAACGTGCCTAGCATTTGATCCCAAGGGCATTGAATGATAATTTTGCGATGATGCTGAATACCATTTGATATTGAAATTTATAAAGGGAGTGCCGGATATAGCATGGGGAAAGCAGAGCCGTGTGATATTGGATGTCGGATGTGGGGTAGCTAGCTTTGGAGGATATCTCTTTGACAAAGATGTGCTAACCATGTCACTTGCTCCCAAGGATGAGCATGAAGCTCAAGTTCAATTTGCCCTTGAAAGGGGTATCCCTGCTATATCAGCTGTCATGGGTACCAAGAGACTACCATTCCCTGGTAACGTCTTTGATGCCATTCACTGTGCACGTTGCAGGGTCCCCTGGCACATTGAAGGTATTCTTTTTCTTACATCTCTTTCATAATACCTTCTTTGAGTGTTCTGAATTTTTTATTTTTTTTGTGAATCCACAATAATTTATTAAATATGTAGGTGGCCAACTTCTCTTGGAGCTTAATCGTATGTTGAGACCTGGTGGATACTTTCTGTGGTCAGCTACACCAGTTTACCAAAAGCTTCCAGAAGATGTTGAAATTTGGAACGGTATATTGCTTCCTTCATTAGGCTTGTTACTGTTGTTTACACAAACATTACACACCAAGGTTTGTATTTTAGGAATTGTAAAGTCAACAACCTCAGTATTTATGACTTTTATTGTTGTTCTGAAAATAAATTGCAGCCATGACTGAATTAACAAAGAACATGTGCTGGGAACTGGTAACAATTAAAGAGGATAAAGTGGACCTTGTTGGTGCAGCAATCTATAGGAAGCCTTTGACAAACGAATGCTACGAGAGTAGACAAGAAAATGACCCTCCTCTCTGCAAAGAATCTGACGATCCAAATGCTGCCTGGTAAGTTGCATAGTAATTTCTTTGTTATTGGTCCATCACTTGCTAGAAAAAAAGAATTACTTCAGTAAACGTTAGTCGTGGACCCTCTCATCCTTCTTTTTTGAGAACATATGATATGAATGTGATTTGGGTCCCAAACACAATAGTTAGTTTCCATGTAGTGTCATTATTTATTCTGAATAAAACTCATAAATGTTCTCTGTGTAGGAACGTTTCTCTTCAAGCATGTATGCACAAGATCCCGGTAGCCGAAACTGTGCGTGGGTCACATTGGCCAGAGCAATGGCCATTGAGGTTGGAAAGACCACCTTACTGGTTGATGAGTACTCAAGTCGGGGTCTACGGCAAAGCCGCACCAGAGGATTTCACTTCGGATTATAAGCACTGGAAACATGTCGTCACAAAATCATACCTTACCGGTATGGGAATTAGCTGGTCTAAAGTGAGGAATGTCATGGATATGCGATCTATTTATGGAGGGTAAGGACAACTTTATTTGTCTATCTATTCAACTGATTCATTCTTATTTTATTTTGTTATCTTACTTTTCATGGTGTATCTTCAGTATTTCACTATTTTGATAAACTCAACCACTTTGTTTTATATAACATTCCTTTTCAATTGCTCTTTGTTGCAGTTTCGCTGCAGCTCTAAAGGACTTGAATGTTTGGGTCATGAATGTGGTTACAATTGATTCACCCGACACACTTCCAATAATCTACGAACGTGGCTTGTTTGGTATGTATCACGACTGGTGTGAATCGTTTAGCACATACCCGAGATCCTATGATCTTCTACATGCTGATCATCTTTTCTCCAAGCTTCAGAAGAGGTCTGTCCTTTCTCCTTCATGTCTGCATGCTTACTCATGATAGAATTAGTTATCCACCTTTTTTTTTTATCGTTCATTACTTATATTCTTATAAAAGGGATAGCACCTGAACGCCGGCATGCGCATAAAACTCACCTATTTCATGGTAGAATGAGTTTTAATGATTCTGTCGTGAATATATATCTCTTTACATTAGGTACTGGGGTGTATTGTATATATGAATAAAGGATCAAGATTGCTTACTATGTCACAGTAGTAACACAGTTATTTGGGAGCCACAAGGATATGACTTGGGGGTTCATTTAGCTGTGTTCATCCATGTGAAGAAACAGAGTTCTACATCTGATGTAAACCTTGTTGTAATATGTGCTACATATACTGGGTGTCCATTCGAGCTTCATAAAAGCTTTTGGTAGTGGGTGTGAACGAAAAATGACATAAAGCTTAAAGGGATACCCTCCATGGCTAAGCTATTATAAAGAGGCTCGGAAATGTCCCTCACCATATGATGGCCTCCCACATAATTTGCCATGTTCTTTTTCCTTTTATATTGTTATACATTTGTGAGTTCATGAACCTATTTACAAGCTTCGTTGACAACATGGGTCTGCTTCAGGCACATTCTAAGATTATGAATTTCTGGTTCTGTAGGTGCAATTTAGTGGCAGTGATGGCTGAAGTAGACAGGATACTAAGACCTGAAGGGAAACTTATTGTGCGTGACAATGTGGAGATCATCAATGAGATAGAGAAAATGGCAAGGTCTTTGCAATGGGACATCCGCCTTACCTATAACAAGGATGCTGAGGGATTACTCTGTGTTCAGAAGACAATGTGGCGGCCTAAAGAGATAGAAACAATTGCATCAGCAACTGTTTAATCACTCTTTTTCCACTATAGAGTTCTAATCTCAGCCATTCTGCATAGCGCCAATGTTAATTAGGGATCTTCCCATAATTTTGTTGTGTTCTTAATTAATTTGAAAATTATAATATGTCTCCTTAGCTCCTGTATTATTTGTTATCTTGTATCTTGTTTCTCCTGAAAGTGAGAGCATTATTTTGACATTATTATAGAAAATGAATGCATTCATGAATTGTACTGATCAAGCCTGTTTGCACCCTCCAATGTTTTATTTTTCTGCTTGGCTGCCCTGAGAGCAGTGTACCTAGCAATTATACTCCAATAAATAAAACAAACACTAGTTTTCAATCTGGAATGGGTTGCCAGAAAGGGAGCACTACATACCTGGATGCACATTACATAAAGATAAAGGTAAGCAGAAAGAAAAGAACATAACCTCATATTCCTGGAAAACAGAGATGTATATATAAATTTAACTTTCCGAATTTCCAGGTTATGGTGTTGAGATCGGTTATCTATTTGCAGGGGTTAGAATTTTGATTGTAGAAATCCTGTCTGTTTGTAAAAGAGGTTCCAACAAAGAAAAAAAATAAAGAAAGAAAAACCAATAATCCACAGTAGGACTTGGATGGACCTGCGAATGCCAAAAACCAAATTGATAAGCCTTTGAAGCGTTACTGCAGAGTAAATAAAACAAGAGACATATGTGTCGCATGCATAAGAACTTAAGAAGCGAGAAAGTAGCTGTATTGGTGCGATAACCTTGGGTTTAATGCACAAATTCTATTTATCTTACATTGTACAACGATTGATTTTGATTACATGTATAAAACAACTATGCAACATAGACATTTTCGAAAACTAGCTAGCTTAACTAGGAAAACCTAGTTTGCTATTTGAATTCATTTAGTTAATGATTTTCTCTACCTCTACCAAGATTAGCATCTACCAAGATTAGCATCTACCAAGATTACCCCATACATGTGATGCACGAGTACCCAGACTATTTCTCGATCGATCCAAATATCCTGCAACCTCTAAAAGCGTGTCGAGATTATGTGCAAAAATCAGCTCAAAAATCAAGTTCATCCGCTTCAGAAAAGATTTTGTTGAGACTTACTATTTTCCAGGAGACATGATTGCTGAGAAGTCATCTATTTAATAAGAGTAATAGTTTAGCTAACCCTTTTTTCCTTCCTTGAACGGGGTAAGCCGAAAAACTCGTACACTGTTTGTTGAATGTGATGACTTAGACACTGAATTAGTCCCTTCGGAAGGAGCAGAAGGAGGAGAAGGCAACTTCTTAGGCAACATTTGATCCCAGTTATATTGTTTAGGCAATGATCTTGCTGATGCTGCTTCTAACGATGAAATGACTATGTAAGTAGCAATGAGACCAAAAACCAAGCTCTTGTGCCACCGTGAACAGAACATCTCTTTTAACTATACCAGGCTTCTTACAAAACCAACAGTTGCTAGTATATAAGCCTGACCTTTTTTGTAGATTCCTAATTATGATGGATTTCTAAAGAGAGTCTGACAATGAGGGGTTTAATTATGGGATGAACAGACAAGTTGATTATAGGGTTTAAATATACAACCTAAAAAGATGTTTCAAATGGCAGACAAGAAGCAAGTTCTTTAAGTTTTTAACAAAAGGTGTTGTCAACATATGTTCATTATAATACTTGCGCGCTTTATTTCCAGTGTTTGTGTATATGATGCCGCGCGAGGTTCGTTTTTAAGTATATTTGTATATCAAGGTTTGAATATTTGTTTAATTCTTGTAGGTACACCATGAATTGCTTCACTAGTACTATTTCAAGCTCCCAAAGGTTATTGCTTTATCACTTACCTAAACCAGCTAGCCTATAGTTAGGTAGTTGTGTGTTTTTCTTTTGGCAGCTTCCCCATTGCTTGACAAAAGTTTTAAGGTTTGAAATGCACACGAAGTTTCAATAATCATTTAAACCTCTGTAACTAGAAATTGGCTTTTCATTATTAATCAAAGCGTGGGAAGCCAGGGAAAGTTGTCTAATGATAAATTAATAAGAAAGTTAGGAGAGGTAAAGAAAGAAGGGTTTAAGCATCTTTCGTATGACACTTTTGGTACGTTATACAGATGAGAGAAGACACTAAGAAGAATGTTGAGAGCAATCTAGTCTGTTAGGTATTTAAGTATTCAGCATTCGTGCAATAACAGTATAAGCATAACAGATGACTTTTAAGTAGTATAAATAAAGAATAGTGTCGGATAAAAGATATATCTGTTGTCTACATATGAGTTGTTGAGACTGCGGTTTGTGCCCCTAATAGGGACCGCATTGGGTACCACTGTACCACTGAAAGGGATAACAGCCACTAATTTAAAGAGAGTCAATCCGGACCACTGAAAGGGATAACAGCCACTAATTTAAAGAGAGTCAATCCGGACGGTATTGGGCTCTTATTTACTGGGGCCCAATTTTAATATGGACTATTCTGATAGGGTGAGTAACGGGTAAAATTCATGGGTTTAGTACCACGTAAATCCGGTCAATCTAAATGGAGAGTGTTAGATTTTTATTCATGTCCGACCCATCATCCGTGGGAGGACGGATGGACGGATTGAATGCGGATGAATCCGCTGATTTGTATTAAAAATCCTATTTAATTAAGATGAAAGCACTAATAAAAATATTGTTTAGTTAATGATTATAACATCTTAAATCATCCTTAGATAAACATCCTTACATGTTTAATTAAACCCTCTCTGCCTTTTTACTAGCAACATATAGAACTAAAACTTTTGCAGATTAATAATACGAAATAGATATATACTACTGGATACAAAATTACAAAATTTACCTTCATACCTTATATAATTCTAAAAAGAGGAAATTAGACTTACGTCTCATCCATAATATTAAGCACCTGGTTAAAAAATATTTATACCCATGTCCTGAATTAAATATAATTCTAATATAATTTGAAAAGACCAAATTAACTTTTAATATTTAAGTGTCTAAGAGCATCCACAGTGGTGCAACTAAACCCAAAGAGTAAAGACCAAAGAAATTTGGGTTTACTCCGCCTGAAACGCAACGGGTAGAGAGTAAATTTTGATCAGGCGTAGCCCTAGACAACCGCCTGATGGGGAGTTCACTTAGACAACCTCCTGGTGAATCTTCAGGCGTAGTCCTAGATAACCGCCTGATGGGGCGTTCACCTAGACAACCGCCTGGTCAATCTTCAGACGCACGTCTAAGAGCACGCCTAAGTGACATGCGTAGCCCTAGACAACCTCTTGATGGGGCGTTCACCTACACAACCGCCTGGTCAATCTTCAGACGCACGTCTAGGTAAACGCCTGACACGAGACGGAGATCCAGCGTGACGACTGACACGAGATGTACGGGTAAGTTAACGCTCCATCATATTCGTGTTGGTCCAGTTCTCGGATCAATTATGATCTGAAACAGTAGAAAAAATGTTCCAAAATCCAAATTTAATCGCATCATTGTGATCCATTTTAGACGGACCAGATCAAATTTGGTTTTGGTCGGGGATTTGATCCCCCCGCCCCCCCCCCCCCGTGGAAGCTCTAAACCTACCTTCCTCTCACCAACCGACCAAATATTTTCTGATCAGGAGAGAGAACGAGAGAGAGAAAAAAAACGAAAACCATAAAACTTTTTTCTCCAGATCGAGAAACAGAGATCGAAAGAAAGAAAAGAAAATCAGTTGAAGATGAATCGAAGACATGGATCTTGTATTTTTTGTTTTTTTTATGTAGATTGATCGAAAAAGAAATCAAATCTGAAAACCCTAGAAACTCCGAGAGAAAGAAAACGATTTACAAACCCTAGAAAAATTGAAAGTGAACCAAATCGATCTTGATTCTGTTTGAGTGTTCCTTTTAATTTTAATTCGATTTTAATGTTGTTCTAGGGTTGGATATTGTTTTTTGATTTTGCTACCTTTATCTTCTTCATCTGGGAAATTAGTTTCGAAGTTGATGTTTAAGAAGTTTTAGGTTAGATTGTATTTCTGATTCTGGTACTTCACTCTTCTTACAGTGGTGGCGGCGGTGGTGAGGGTAGTGGTGGTTATGGATCTAGTGAAGATGAAATTGAAGCGAAATCAATTGTTACTGGAGTTGAAAAAAAATTCAATCTAAGCAACCAGGTTAATATTTTGTTAGTAATATGTTGAATCTTCTGTTTAATATTAAATGGAATCTGGTGATTGTTTTTTTCAGTTAGATTGTATGTTTGATGTAAAGATAAATGTTAAATTTCATGATTTGGATAATATGAACATTTTAATGTAGGCAAGATCACTATGTCATTCAATGGAATGCTAGAGGATTTATATGTGGATCACATGATAATTAAGGCATGTTCCATGTTCATGTTCAGCATAATTAGTTTGAAGTTCGTTCTTAGTGTTATAATGACAAACATATTGCTGGAGGAGTTGGTTTGTTACTTATAACTAAAACATAGTGCTCTTGATTGATGTTTAATATGTAGTTAATTTGTTCTAGCTTGATTTTACCTTCCATACTCCTTGTGTACTCAGGAGGTACACAAGCTTACTACTTTTAGATATTCTATTTAAGTATTTTGTTTGTTTTGTTATAATAGAGAACTTTGAAATTTTTTTTGCAGGATGCATATTATATAAAAGATCAAACTGCTAAAAAGTTTTGGTTAAAAGACCCTTATAGGAGGGATGACAACTCCAAGCTAAGATATGCACAAAACGACTAAGCAAAGAAATAAACATAATGAATATTAGCGATTTAGTTTTATCTAACCATTTCGTAAAGATCTGATTAAAATGAAGAGTTAGATGAGACTCTAGCTATTTTTTGTAAAATATTTCTATCTTCTAGTTCCTTGCTATTATCAATCTTGTAAACATGTTGCTAGCTATTTATAAAGTATAATATTTTGTGGTTTGCAAAAGTTTTATCCTTTTGTTTGTTATAAAATTTGTTGTAAAAAAGATTAGATATGAAGGTGTATACTCTGAATATACACATGATATACACCATGTATACACATCAAGTACATATATATTCGGTTTGTATACTTGGCAGATACACATGTTGTATACCGTGAGTTTTATAACATGTTAGGCAATCGAGCTCGAACTTAAAAATTCTCTTGATATCACATTCTTGTTCTATTTTTATATCCTTCATTGGAAAAAAAATTATAGTGAGTTTGTCGGCAAAAAAAAAAGATATGAAAGATCTGTACTCTCAAGATACACATGCGATGAAGATACACATGCTATATACATGTATTTAGCTTGTGTAATCTAAAAATACACATACTATATATATACTCAGTAGTTACACATGTTATATAGTTTGTCTACTAAAAAAATACAAATGCCTTCTTGTTCCTGTTTATTATTTCTTTTATTGACCATATGGAATTTCTTAAAACAACCTACAAATGCATATGGAGTATGTAATTCAACAGGTATTTGCCCTATAACATGTGGACTACCCTATAACATGTCCACTTGTTAGTTAGATATTCATATGATATGTATAACCAGTAGTTACACATGTACTTGGCTTGTGCAAATCAACAGTTATACATGCATATGGCATGTGTACTCGTTATTTACACATCATGAAACATACCAACACACATATTACCATATTCTTCAATTAAAATAATTTATATTAATCCTTTTGTAATAGAAATTGATCATTTTGAAACTAATAAACACAGTAAGTAAATCAATACATTCATTAAGAAGAAATAAATACAAAAAGTTACAACAGATATGGTTTCCAGTAATAAAAATACTAGCTTCAATCATCATGTCCGAGGTATCAGCATCTGAAAACAAAATGTCCAAAATTTAGTAAAACATATAAATAATAAAGAGATCGTTGTAAAAACTCAGAAAACTTGGCATCAACTGCTTGGAAAACTATGGCGGTGCTAGCAATAACATTGAAATACTTAATGGAAGTATGAGATTATAAATAGTTAACTCGACTTGCAACAGCAGGGAAGACTATTCTGAGAGACCATTTCCATAAACAATATTTAACTATTTCCAAGATAGTTAGATATTGTACCTACTGGACAACATGACCAAGGGTCGGACTTCAGCAACCTAATATCTTTAATTTTTAACAAAGAAGACAATATTTCAACCTTGCAAAAAGAATGGCCAAAGTTTTACTCGATAAACTAGCTCGTTCTAACAGTGACATACTTAAAAAACGTATGATATTATAAACAAGTTAACAAGACTTGCGGTTGCAGTGGAAGATAGTCCAAAGAGACAATTTTCATAAAGAAGATCTAGCATTTTTAATGCTGGATAGAAAGGGCATGACTTCAGTAACCTAGTATCTTCAAATGGCATGTGTAATCAACAGTTACAGATGCATATGGCATGTGTACCCAGAAGTTACACATGCATATGGCATGTGTACTCAGATGATATACATCCAATTATCTTCACAATTTCCGTTGAGAAGATCTAGCATCTTTAATGCTGGATACAAAGGGCATTACTTCAGTAAACTAGTATCTTCAAATGTCATGCGTAATCAACGGTTACAGATCATATGGCATGTGTAATAAAAAAATTACACATGCATATGGTATGTTACTCAGAAGTTACACATCCAAGTATCTTCACAATTTCCATTGAGAAGATCTAGCATCTTTAATACTGGATAAAAAGGGCATGAGTTCAGTAACTTAGTGTCTTCAAATGGCATGTGTAATCAACAGTTACACACGCATATGACATGTGTATTCAGAAGTTACACATGCATATGGCATGTGTACTCAGAAGTTACATATCCAAGTATCTACATATAAACACTACCAACATAAGAGGTACATTATACATCTCAACCGCATAAGTAAAACAAGCTAAATAGAGTGATAATTATATGAAGTTACTGAATTTGCAATTTATAAACTCAGAATAGTGTATATAAAATTCGATACATTAGTACGTCAAATCAAATTTAAAACATTAAAAAACATGTTTGAAATGGTAAAAAGGCTAACCTGCACTAAAGGTATTGACAGTAAACATCCTCAAAAGTGCCCCTAGCCCTGAAAACACTCCAATAAACTGGAAACACTTCTGTGTAACCATCATCTAGGTAGATAACTTCACCTTCTACGTGCTTTGATATCTAATCAACATCAGTAAAATTAGTAAACCAACTGCCGTAATTCAACATATAAGAAAAAAATGTGAACTTATGTGATACACAAGCATTTAACTTGTGCACTCAATTGATACACATGTTTATGTGTTCCACTATCAACTATCACAACTCAATATGATTTGTTTTCTTTTTACCATTATCAGCATCACAATTGTAAAAAAAAAAAGGGCATAAAACACGCATCTAACATTAAGGTGAGTTCAAATATACATAATTATATGCAGCACTAATACAACAACTAAAAGAAAGTATAAGCTTTGATTTTTATAAAATTCTATTAATTATAAAAGGTAAAAAACAATGACACTTGACTATATTACATTCACAAGTTATTATATTCATTTAGCATGATCAATATTTAGAAGTTCATTAAAAGTTATCTATGAATCAGGTGAGTTCAAGGATGCATATATATAGCTCAGAAGATTCCGCTTCACTAACAAGTATATGCACATTTTAATCAAAAAAATAAAAAACAAAAAACAAAAAACAAAACTAACGCAATTCACGAGGGGGCAGTGCCCCCTCGTGAGAGATCTATCCACCATGCTACTTGTTAAAAATGAAGGAAATGCGCAAAAGATAAAAGCATTTCGACAATATTATGTACATGTGGGGTACGAGTATCCTGCTGAGTACATTTCTAAATCTTAGCAATTACACAATCTATGGCTTGTGTACCTAGCAGCTACACAAACAATTATCATGCAATTGACATATAAACAATACAATCACAACAAACAAATCAAATGAAAATAAAAGAGATTTAAACAATACAAGGTAAGAAAATTATAGCTCATGAACTTGAAGGATCTGATAATGGTGCTAAGATTGATATAACTCATGTGTTCTTTAGCATTCAGAGCTTGCTTTGAACTAAGCTGCAGAAGATAGTTCTGTAACAAAAAAAATCCATGTTGAAAGATCGTGAAAACAAAAATTAAAGTTAAATAGTTCATGAATAAGATATTTCCAAGCATTAACAACCTTCAACTGTTGTTACTGGTCGATCAATCGAACTTAAGATAAGATTGATGCATGAAGAACCAAAATTAGGGAAATATTCAGTCAAAATATTTTCTAGAAACAATAAAATAGGTAGATACATGCTTATCATGATTTTCGAACCAATTTGAATATCAGAGTGATAAATTGAAAGTTATGATGATTTTCATGAAGAACAAATCTACAAAATTTGTCAAAAGATTTGGCGACCAATGTGAGAGAATGGTGAATAGACTCTGGTGCTACCAAGCATGTCTGTGGAAACAAAGATATGTTCATCTCCTATCAGAAGTTAGGGGAAGGGGAGAAACTCTACATGGGTAACTCATCTGCAGCACAAGTTGCAGGAAAAGGCAAAGTTGGGCTAAAGCTCACTTTTGGCAAGACTCTCACATTGAATGAAGTTCTTCATGTTCCGGACATCTGCAAAAATCTTGTTTCTTGTGGTGTTTTAGATGATAAGGGTTTTAAACTTGTTTTTGAATCTGGGAAAGTTGTTGTCACTAAGGGTAAGGATTATGTAGGTAAGGGTTATAAGACTGAGGGTCTCTACAAACTTAATGCAACCTATGATGAAATGAATAAAATAGATTCTTCTGCTTATGTTTGCGTGTCATTAAATGTTTGGCATGGTAGACTTGGACATGTAAATTATAAGTCAATGCATAAACTGGCTAGCATAGGCTGCATACCAAAATTTAGTTTGGATAATGAACATAAATGTGAAGTATGTGTAGAATCAAAATATGATAAAAAACCTTTTAGAAAAAATGTTCAAAGAAATTCTAAACCCTTAAAATTAATTCATTCATACCTAGTTGACATGAAATCAGTTCAAACTAGAGGTGGTAAAAAATGGTTTGTCACTTTTATAGATGATTGTACAAGGTACTGTTACATATATTTGCTTAAAGGTAAGGATGATGCCTTAGAAGGCTTTAAGATATATAAACTAGAAGTTGAAAACTAAATGAGTGCTACCATTAAAACTGTTAGGTCTGACCGTGGTGGTGAATATGTAATTCCTATAGGAGATTTTTCATAGAACACAACATTATACACGAAGTAACCCCTCCTTATTCACCACAATCTAATGGTGTGGCTGAACGGAAGAACCGTACCCTTAAGGAGATGATGAATGCCATGTTAATTAGTTCAGGATTACCTGCAAAATTGTGGGGGGAGGCCTCCCTCTCATCTTGCTATGTCTTGAATAGAATACCCTTTAAAGGATCAGACAAAACTCTATATGAGTCATGGAAAGGTAGACAACCTTCTTATGCATACTTTAAAGTGTGGGGGTGTTTGGCTAAGGTTTCCATTCCTCCACATAAGAGAACCAAGATAGGACCCAAAACTGTTGACTGTGTCTTCATAGGGTATCCTGAACATACTACTACATATAGATTTATGGTTGTAATTTCTGAAATTTCTGAAATTGGTGTAAATATTACTACGGAATCTAGGGATGCTGTGTTTTTTGAAAATATTTTTCAATTGAAATCTGATTCTCGCATGATATGTGTTAATCCCCTAGATGTCCCTTCGACCAGTCAGATATTACCTTTAGGGGAAGATGAAGTTGAATTTGAGCCTAGAAGAGGTAAAAGACTTAGAAATAAAAAATCTTTTGGGCCAGACTTCATAACTTGCTTAGCTGAGACTGATCCACAGACTTATAGAGAAGCCATGACTTCTGCTGAAGCTCCATGGTGGAAAGAATCTTCCATTAATGAAATGGATTCTATTATAGATAATGATACGTGGGAAATTGTAGATTTACCTCTAGGCTGTAAACCCATAGGTTGTAAATGGATCTTCAAAAGAAAACGTAAGGTAGATGGAACTGTGGAAAAATACAAAGCTAGATTAGTATCTAAAGGCTATAAACAGAAATAAGGTGTAGATTTCTTTGATACTTATTCACCTGTTGCGAGAATTACTTCCATTAGGATGTTAATTGCTATTGCTGCCATCCATAACTTAGAGATACATCAAATGGATGTAAAGACAACTTTTCTAAATGGTGAATTAAATGAATAAATTTACATGGACCAACCTGAGGGGTTTGTTGTGAAAGGTTGTGAAAACAAAGTTTATAAAATGAAAAAAAAACTTTGAATGGTTTGAAACAAGCACCTAAACAGTGGCATGAAAAATTTGATCATGTAATGATTTCTAGTGATTTTAAAATCAATGAATCTGACAAGTGTGTTTATGCTAAACTTGTGAATGATGCCTGTGTGATTGTATGCTTGTATGTTGATGATATGCTTATACTTGGTACAAAAATGGATGTAATTAATTCTACAAAGAACATGCTAAATGAGAACTTTGACATGAAAGACTTAGGCCCCACTAATGTGATATTAGGGATGATGATTAGAAGAAATTCTAATGGATATAGCCTTAGTCAATCTCATTATGTTGAATATGTGCTTAAAAAATATAATCAGTTTGATTGTAAACCTGCTTGTACTCTGTATGATCCTTGTTGTAGACTTAAAAAGAATAAGGGTAATGGAGTTTCACAACTTGAATACTCACGTGTTATAGGAAGTCTAATGTATTTGATGAATTGTACGAGACCGGACATTGCTTATGCTGTGAGTAGGTTGAGTAGGTATACCTGTAATCCGGGGAAGGAGCATTGGGATGCACTTATTAGAGTGTTGAGGTACTTGAAGTACACTTTGAACTTTTGTTTAAATTATGAGAGATATTCTGCAGTCCTTGAATGATTTTGTGATGCAAACTGGATATCAGACTCAAAGGAGTCTAAGTCTACGAGTGGATATGTTTTCACGCTATCATGTGGGTCTGTATCTTGGAAGAGTTCCAAACAGACATGTATAGCTCGATCCACTATGGAATCAGAGTTTATTGCATTAGATAAAGCAGAAGAGGAAGCCGCTTTGCTAAGATGCTTTTTAGAAGACATTCCTCTTTGACATAGGCATGTGCCATCTATATCTTTACATTGTGATAATCAAGCTGCAATAGCTAATGCTAAAAACAACAACTATAATGGGAAGTCTACACACATTCGTAGAAGACATAATTCCCTGAAACAACTAATCTCAACTGGCGTTATTTCTGTTGACTTTGTGAGGTCTAAGGAGAATATCGCGGACCCTTTGACGAAAGGTTTGTCCAAAGAGATAGTTAGTAATGCATCAAGGGGGATGGGGCTTAAGCTCATTAAATAAACTTGCCATGAAGGATACTCAACCTTGCTGACTGGAGATCCCAAGATCAAGGTTTTGAATGAGACAACTAATTTGTGGTGGGTTAAATGAAATACTATTAGAGAATTTCATTCGCTGTCCCTTCCCTATGGTGTAGACGTGATAGTATGACTGCATGTGAAGGATGACTTTTTATTAAGTCTTGATGAGTTTTATAGTTTCAATTTAAGATTGAAGTGGGGTGTAGCAGTAAACACTCTCGATGGAACTCACCTATCTGAATGTGGAAGTGGGCCGCTTCCTATGAGAATTGAGCTGATTCTCTAGAGCATTATGAGAAACGGGATACGTCCAGGGCCAAACATAATGGTACGAACTTGACATCAACTAGAGTGATATCACGCGTGGAAGTTATTGATGAACTACACCAAACGATGGCAGTTCAAGACATCGTATTCACTGTCCATCAAGTAGTTCCGGTAATTTCTCACTAAGCAAAGGTTCAAGACCTTATGGACACCTATTGTCTATAGTGGTATTTCTCGCTTTCTGATTTATGATTTTCATCGGGTTTTCATTCATGTGGGGGATTGTTGGATAAAATGGGCTTAATTTATTTATTTTTTGGGCTTGGATTAATTGGAACTTAGGACCAAGAAGTCACTAAGGAAACTAGCACATTTTCACTATTTGTGAATGACCCTTTAGTCTCGCATAGGAGAAACTAAAGATGTTACCTCTCCATATTACTTAGAAATTTGCATCTAAGGGAGTCCCCTTAGGGGTTTACACACTTTTGTGTATGGGAGAAGACTAAGGCTATGGGCTAGTTGGTGCAACCATACATTTCACACACGCGCGGTGCTTCGCACCGAAGCACGCACGTCGCCGCCGTCCGGTCGGTCGGGTCGGTCTCGGGCTCGGGCTAGGACTCTGGTGTGGGTGTGGGTGTGGATCAACCAGGACTTATCTTTTTGGACAAAATATTTTTAAATTATTTCCTAAAGAATTTAAAATTAAAATTAAAATTGTCTTTAATGTGGGGGGGCGCCTGACTCGGCAAGTATTAATCTTGACCGCTTTATTACCAGTAATTAATCAATTCGCATATAAATTTTTGATTAATTATAAAATTTATTTTCATTAATGGCTGGCTGATTTCTCTTCTCTTCTCGTCTATAAAAGAACTTGAATTTTCATTTTAACTTACACCAGAAGCAGCTACTATCCTGCCTTCTTTTCCCCTCTTCCTGCTTTGTTTTACGCATTACTCGTTTACTTCCCTTCTGTTACTATCTTGCTGTTAAGTTCGTTTGAGGGTGATTTGTATTGTGCTTATACAAATCATAACGGGCAGTTCTATCCTGGACACATCTCCGTTGTGGGGGTATAACATCTCTCATTCTTGAGGAGTGCCCGCGGACTATTGTGTTAAGGAAAATTTGCTGAGCAGGTGGCTCTGTCCCTTGTATGAAAATCAGTTCAGAGATTTTATTAACGTAAACATCTTCTGTTTTAGTATTTTTATTGTTGCAGATCCAACACTTACAGAGTACTCATGGCTTCCAATTCAAACGGGCATGCTTCAAATCTTATTTCAAGAATGAAGTTTGCTAATTTTCTCTATCTCTCAAAGGGTTATAAATAGAGCATCACTTCTCCTCAAACTGTTGACGCTGCTGCGGAGGATTGGTCAAAATATTTATTAAAAAAATTAATCACAACTGAACCTATCGATTTTACTATTATCAAAGCTGAAGTTAATAAGATGTGGAGAAGATATAGGCCAATCTAGATTAACACTATGGGTTTCAATATGTTTTTCTTCAAATTTGAAGCTGAAAAATCATGTGAAAAAATTATCAAGAAAGGACCATGGTCAGTGACATTTTATATGTTAGCTATCTAGAAGTATGATAACAATGTTGAGCTTAACAACCATAAGTTTATTCACAAGTTTGGTGTATTCAGCTGCGCAATCTTCTTCTTGAGCATCTTAATGTACAAGTGGTGGATGACATATGCAATGACATTGGAAAAAAAGTGGATGCAAAACGAAGAACTGTCACCCTAGTGGTACCAAACTCATCACAACATGGGTCGAAGTTGAGCTCAAAAAAATATTGAAAAGAGGTGGTTGGCTCTTTGCTGAAAGATCCAAACAAGTGCACTGGGCAAGGTATCATTTTGAAAAACAATCCCATAAAATATGTAAAGAATGTTTTATGGTAGATCATAATGACTTGGCTTGTGATTCAATAGCTAATAATTTCAAATGTCTGCATACAATCCAAAAGAGTTTTGGAATTGGTGTCAGAATGACCCTGAAGATCAAGCACTGGTTGCTTCCCTTGAAGAAGAAGACAGGTGCCTAAATAATGAAAACTCTAAATTAATTGAGAATATGGCATCTATCGACTCAGATGAGAATGAAAACAGAAAGAGAATGAGAGGGAGATTACAGTGTTGCTGATCCTTAACAACTCAATCTTACCAATACCAATCCTATATCTTCCAACCATCAGAACCTACTTCTATCATGTCTTTGGAGATGTTGCACACTGTAAAGTCTAATTCTTCTGTAGATCGATTTTTCGAGGGTGATATTGAGATGGGTGAAAGTGCTATGGATACAAATGCTTTTGGAGATCTCAATCCTGGAACTAATGGAAAAGCTGCAAACACGGTAACCCTCCTCCTAATTTCTCTGAGTTTACATAATAACGTAATTTCTAGGTTTTTTATTTCTGATAATCACCGGTGCTTAATTCCCCAAATTAAAATTAGGGTTTGGTTTTTTTTCCACCAAACTCTTAATTTTAATCATTTCCCCCTAATAGATCATCATCTTTGCACAATCTTAATTCATCTTACTATTTATTACAATTGTGTTCTCATTTTACTGTTGAGTGATTTGTGATTTTGTTGGAGTGTTAGTTCAAGCTTTATTCATCCTGTTTGGCTTCTTAAAGACAATTTAATTAGTTCTTACTATTGTCTTCATCTGTTCTCTGACTGTCATAATTTTGTTTGCTACTTCAACACTTTTGATTTAGGATTCCTCATTTGGTCTATCTTCTGTGTTATAATTGTTGTTATCTCTACTTCCCAGCATCTTAAGTCTTTTACTGTGTGTTTTGCTCTTTTGAATCTTTTTAAAATTATTCTTCACCATCTGTTTTGGATACAATCCAGTTCTAGTATTAAAACTCATCTCATTTCAATGAGAATCTTGTCGTGGAATTGTCAGGGCTTCGGCAACCGTGCAACTAGAACTACTTTGTTCAATATCATTAAAGGTCAAAATCCTGGTGACCATATTAAACACAACATCCAACGTCGTCGTGAACATGTAC
>JAJJMC010011034.1:3676159-3720514 GCA_023531435.1 Papaver californicum | reverse complement strand
TGTAATCAAGGTTGTGGTGATTAAATGATGTGTTTAGTCACCTAAAAGTCCGTAAGGAAAAACTTGATAAGTTTACGTGATTACCCAAGGACAAAAACACTCCCTGGGCAGACACAATTTGAACCCCATTTCATTGATACACACAAAAAAGAGGGCTTCTGAATCACACAATTCCCTAATTAGTTGAGCTACAGTCTTCAATTTCATCGTGACGGAATTGCATAAACACCCAAATTCCTGAAATTTTATATAATCCAAACCTAAATCAAAAGGAAACCCGAAGAAATTTCAAACTCAGATCCCAGAACTCATGAATTCGAATTACCACGATCCGAAAAACCTAGCAATTATTAACATATATATAAAAAAGAGAAAACCCTAAACCCAGTAAAGGAGGAGGAGGGAAAAGGGACAAACCATTTCTTAATCTTATGCTGGATTCTTCAGTATTGATGTTATAAAGAACACCTTCATAACAGATTTCAAACTTAGATGTCAAACTAATTAAACTGCCGATGTATGAATCTGCACCACTAATACTATTACTACCAGATGTCGATGATGATGATGTTGTTTCTGCTGCCATGTTTTTCTCCGCAATAGAGATTATCTTTACAACATACATAATATATAAACACAAACCAAACTCTTCTTCTTCTGTTTAGTTTTTAGGGAGAAAGAAAGAGAAACCGTGAAGTAGATACACAGTGATGGGTTCCATCTTCCGTTTTCGATCACAACCCATAGCAGAAGAAAATTTCTCTGATAGATGGAGGCGGAGAAGCAGATGATTAGGGTATGGAATCGTTTTAGGATGATTACAATAGTTAGGTGGATCTTAATCGTTCATCTTTGAGATGGAACAAGATCTAATATAAACCGTAGATCTTAACCGTTAGAGACTTGGTTTGTCATTTTTATCAATTTTTTTTTTTGTAATTCCAATTTAATTGACGGAAAAAAAGGACACGTCATCATTTCACGGGTCAACAGTCAGTCCAGGTACTAAACATTAACGTTGGACAAATATAAGTAAAAACACTAAATTTGGTCAAAACCCAGGTACCAAAGTCTAATTAACCCGAATCATTTTCGTAATATTGATCATAAAATCAAGAATCTTGAAGCCCAACTTCAGTTTTTGAATAACAACCCTTGGGATACTCATAACACTGATATTTTTAAACAAGTTGAGCGAGATCTTGAACACTGGCAAAAAATCCAAGAGGATTTCTATGCTTAGAAATCCAGAGTTGAGTATATTAAGAGCTATGACAAAAATACTT
This sequence comes from Papaver californicum, assembly GCA_023531435.1. Taxonomy (NCBI): domain Eukaryota; kingdom Viridiplantae; phylum Streptophyta; class Magnoliopsida; order Ranunculales; family Papaveraceae; genus Papaver; species Papaver californicum. The sequence goes on along the minus strand of JAJJMC010011034.1, from coordinate 3,719,228 downwards.
CCTTCTATCATAACTCAGCAAATAGAAGGAAATATTCCAATCATATTAGCTCTCTTAAACTCAACAATGGTAAATGGTCCAATGACAGATTACAATTGGAGGACCTTTTTGTTACCTATTTTTAAACTATTAGTACTACTTCTCATCCTTTTCGAAATAGTGAATTTCTGAATTGCATAAGCCCCTGTGTCACTAATAAGCATAATAAGAAACTTTTGAGTCCCATTACTATACAAGAAATTAGGAATACAATTAAGAGTATGGCTCCATGGTCTGCCCCAGGACCTGATGGCTTTCCACCAGGGTCTACAAACAGAATATGGAGCTCCTTAAGAATGATATCTTACAAACAGTAAAATGTTTTTTGACTCAAGGCACTTGCTCAAAGAAATGAACCATATATTTCTGTCTTTAATTACTAAGGTCAACAACCCTTCTTTTCCAGTTGGTTTTCGACCTATTTCCTTATGTGATGCTAATTATAAAATTATCTAAAAAATCCTAGTCAATAGAATGAAACCCCTTCTTGAAAATATCATGTCTCCTTTTCAAGCAGCTTATGTTCCCAATAGGCATATCCAAAACAATGTGGTTATTACTCATGAACTTGTTCACTTTATAAAAAAGAAAATAAATAAATGTGGCATCATGAGAATAAAATTGGATATGTCTAAGGCTTTCGATAGAATTGAATGGTCCTTTCTTATAGGCATTCTCAAGAGCTTTGGTTTTTTTACTCATTGGTGTGATTTAATATTGCAATGTGTTAGTACAACTAACATCTCTATCCTTCTTAATGGTTCACCTTGTCCTTCTTTCAAACCCACTAGGGGGCTTAGAGAAGGAGACTCTTTGTCTCCTTACCTATTTTTTTTATGTATGGAGTCATTTTCTAGATACTTATTGCATGATGAGCAGTCCCAACTCATACATGGGTTCAAAGTGACACATGAAGCACCTAACATTTCTCATTTGCTATTTGCTGATGATTGTCTCATTTTTACTAAAGCTACTCATAATGAAGTGATAATCTTATGGCCCTTATTAAAGATTTCAGTATCATTTCTGGTCAGGTTATGAACTTCCAAAAGTCTGGTTATTTCATTTGTAAAAATGTTCATCCTGATCATTGCGTCTCACTCATTCGTCAACTTGGTGTTAAGAAAGTGAAAATGTCTGATAAATACCTTGGTGTTCTACTTTTCTTGAGCCACTCTAGGAATGACACTTTTGAACATTTAGCTGATCATTTTGATAAAAGAATTGCAAAATAGAAGGGTAAACACCTTACTCAAGATGGCAGATCTGTGATGGTTAAGCATATGCTTAACTCTTCCACCAATTATCACATGAACTGTTTCTTGCTTCCCGACAAGATCCTTAAGAGAATGGACCAAGCTCAAAGAGATTTTTGGTGGGCAAGAGCGCTCCTGGTGGTATTTATTTGAAAAAATAGGACAAGGTTTGTACCCATAAAATGGAAGGTGGTCTAGGATTTAGGAATATGAAAAAGTTTTATATTGCTTTGCTTGCTAAATCTGCTTGGAACTTAATTCATTCTCTCGATGCTCTTTATTTTAAAATTCTTAAGTGCAAATACTTTAAGAATTGTGACCATTTGCATTATATTAAACCCAAGGATAGTTCCTGGGTTTGGAGAAGTTTGTGCTTAGGTCTTGATGTTATCATCCAACATGCCTTTTGGGAAGTTAGAAATGGTCTCAACATTAGTGCTTTTTACGATACTTGGATTAGAGATAGATCTCAACCACTTTGTAATGCTTACCCTAATCCTAATATCCATATTTCCCACCTCATTAACCATGATACTAGGACTTGGAAAAAGGATTTAGTTCGGGCTTTCTTCACTCCTGATGCTTGCATTAAAATCCTGAATACCAGACTCCCCCTTTTTGGTAAGGATAGATTAGTTTGGCCTCACACCAAACATGGTGGTTTCACTGTGAAGTCTGTTTACAACTTGTTGTCTGCCAATTATGTAGATAGAACATATTTTATGATCTATTTTCCTGCCTATAAACAGCTTTGGTCTGCGCCAATCCTTCTAAAAATCCAATTGTTTCTGTGGAAATGTATCCAAAATGTCCTCCTTACTAAGTGCATCCTCCACAGATTTAATGGTAGTATGAATATTATTTGTTTCATGTGTGATGATAATTTTCATGAATCTGTTGAACACTTTATACTTAACTGCAAGTATGCTACTGATGTTTGGTCTATTATTCCTCATGGTCAGTTGGTTCTCCAAGATGTAGGTACAAACATAAGCTTTAAGGACTGGATCCTTAAATGGCTATATAGTTTTGTTTCAAATGATGTGCTTTGCGTACTTTTTACTACTGCATGGAGTTTGTGGAAAGAAATATGTTGCAAAACCTTTCAAGATAAACAACTTAATCATCACAATACTATCAGATGGGTTATGAAACTTTGCAATGAGTCTTCCTTGTTCCTTAACTCTAATAACTCTAATCTGCATAGTCCTATTCTTTTACCAGCAGAACCTCCTACCAATATAGGCTTTCCCGAGGAGTGTTTCATTATTTATTGCGATATTTCTTTTGACATTAATTCTCACAGTTTTGGTATTGTGTGTTTTGATCTAGCAGGAAAATACAAAGGTTGTAGAATAAAGCACGGTCATTCTGGAAGCATAGAGGAAGCCGAAAGTCTGGCCATATTTGAAGCATTACTATAGATCAACACAAGAGAGTACAACAACATTTGTATTAGAAGTGACTCAAAGAATACGTTCTTTTATTTGAATAATCAACAATCCGGATTAGCTGGGCAGCTAGTTCTATTTTAGACGATTGTTTAGTTTTAGCTAACAATCTTTCGTTCTCTAAATTTGAATACATTAGTAGGGATTTTAATTCTAAAGCTGATAGATCAGCTAAATATAGCAGAAGACCGAATGTAACAGGAACATGGGAAGATGATCAACCTCACATCCTTAACGAATTTCTGTAATCCCTTTTTCAGTAATGTTATATAATTTTCTTAGAAAGAAAAAACTAAAAATTAATGGGTTTTTAATGTTGTTTTTGTCTAAGTTTTTTATGAGATAACTTCCAATTTTTTTGAAGATAACATGGAATCCAACCTAAAACGTCAGTTTCCTGATGTTCAATCTGATGATTTTGGAGCGTTTAGTAACTTGAGCTCCATTCCTGGCGGTTTAATCTTCTGGTTTAAGATGGAGCGTCAAGTCTCTTATCGCCCAACTCAATAGACTTCACTCTTTTAGAACCCATTTTTACCCTCTACTATTAGACTAACTATTCTGTGATCTATTCCAAGTGATAAAGTGGCAACTAACTTGGAAGAGGTAAAATCTCCGCAATAATGTTTGCTCAAATGAGGGTGCTACTACCATTTTTGCTTTCTAGAGGGACTAACACTTGAACATTATATAACGCTTGGCATGTGAATGTGATATTTATATTTTTGTGAATTAAAATGATCTCGGATCCTGCCGAAATTATTGAAAATTGACCTAATCTTTATTATTTTTTTAAAATATTTGAGTTATTTTTATTGAATTTAGCAAGAGATTACCGTTTTATTTTTGTTTAATAAAATCATTTTTTTATAAGCTATTTAGATATTTTTTTCTAGAAAATAAAAAGTTATATTGAAAATAAAAATACGTAGGTATGTACAATGGTGTTGTTGTAGCCTAAAACAAGAGTAATAGTTTCGATTTACAATATAATAGCTTTATCCTAATAAAGTAAATCATAAGTAATTCACAAATCATTAAAGGTACCCTTAATAGTAGTCCAAATGATGATTGTTTGTTTGATCAAAGTCTTCATCTCATTTGTAGCCATTGGTCTTGCGCCATGCAAACGTCTATGATGGCATATGGGATGAGAGGGATATGGGATGAGAGGGAAAATTTCTTTATAACATCCATTAAGCCCATTATTCTTCCAATTTTCAAGTTGCTGTCTAACAGTACCACTGGTCGCCCAAAAAGAATATACACAATGGAAGGAATCGATATTCCCCTGTGTTGTAATATCTCTCTAGTAGGGATGCAGTCATGAAGGGTTCCCAAGTAAAAAACAATACTTTAGGTGGGAGAATAGGCATAAATTTTTTGTCTATAAAGCTAAATCAAACTCATCCTTAATTAACATGTTATAAAGATTACAAGTAGTGAATTCACCATCCAAAACATCGTCGTTGAAAGTTAATGCTAGGTTCTTGATGTCGTGCTTCAAATCTAGTAAATCTATACTTCCTGCAGGGTCAAGCGGTCGTCTGAAATCTAATCTCCATACGACATTCGAGCAAAGCTCACAGTCTTGTGTAAGCTAATCTTATATAGTCTAGGATATTTCACCTTAGAAGTTTGATCATTAAGCCACCAGTCATGCCAAAACCTGGTTGATCTTCCATTACTCACCTTTAGTTTTACACAAAGTTGTAAGTCTGATGTTGTTTTTAAAACTTGCATCCATATGTTCTTATGAATTGGTTTGTTAGGTTCCACCGGGATAAGAAAGTTAGGATCAGTGCAAGTCTTCTCTTAAATTATCCTTATCCAAAAAGTCATTTTTTTCTTTGAGTATCTCCAAATCCATTTCGTAAGAAGTGAAATGTTGACTGATCTTAAGCAATTTAACGAGGCAGTTGTTGTCGGATAGTGGGAATTTGTATTGTTATTCCTGTCTATATATTTAGTTCAACATTATTTTGTTAATCCATATTTAGATTGTTCGTGTTTAATTTTCTGAACTATTGAGGAAGGTTCGAATCCGCAGTCAGTTGAACATGCCAAAGCTATATTATTTAAGGTTGCAGTCAGTCACACAAGTCACATAATCTCCAGTAATATGGAAGATAAGATATATGTACGGTTCGAGCATTTTTAACCCCATACCAAGTATTTTTCCCATGTGGGACATCAACAAATGTAGCAAGTATTTGCATATACCAAAGCATGCGAAGTTGCACATATTTCAACTTTGCGTGCATCTTGAATAGAAGGATTGGCCCCCTACACCGAATTTGAGATAACAAAAACCTCTAATCCTCATCCATGAGCGAGCAAGATACAGTAAAGAAGTGCATCATTGTACGAGCATTGAGCAACATGATACTCTCTATTTGGTGGGGACGAGTTATTTATCATTTCAACTACGCCAATAATAATTTGGGCGCGAGATACGTAACACCTCGGCGCAAACAAACAATAATTCGGGGGTGAGCTGCAGAACGCTCCAAACAACACGCTTGGGGGCGAGTTACGTAGCACCTCAGGCAGAGTAAATCGAACTTACTAAACCAATTATGGATTAAGAGGGGGCGATATGTGTACCCTAGTATTTTGACACCAAATATTGGCTAAGTGTAGCAGTATAAGTGTTATATATGTCGGCACGGGCTCGGAAACATAGAGGCGATGGAAAAAGCAGACGAGCGCACCAAGGAAGCGTGCCATGTCAGTAGTCTATGCCCGATCAACTGCCACATAAACACTAATTGCCACGTCATGAAGTATAAAATAGCCGCGGTCGGACAGAGAGGTCGTCTGATCGCAGCTGGACCGATTTCCCTCCAGCCGCGGCTAAATAAAAAGGTCGTCCGACCACAACTGGACCAACAATCGGCTCCGAAAACCTTCGCCATTGGCCGTTGCTGGCGACCATTACCGGCGGCCGTTGCATGCGTCCATTACCGCCCATTTTACTTGAGCTTAGCCGTTTACACCATTTTTCTTGGCCAACACCACAATCCTAAAACGAAGCTTTGGAAGTTTCTAGAATACTTGTTTGCCAAGGCAAACACGGGAAAATTCGGGAATATTCAGCTGTCTTGCAGGATAAGTCACCCAATTCATGACTTATATCAAAATTAAGCTTGATTTCCAAGACGGAAGCATATAAATATATGGAAGCTAAATCCTAAAAGGTACCAATCTTTTCCACACAATCTCCTATGAGAAACTCTAGCTAACTTAAACATCGGAGGATTTTTTACAGGTATACCCCAACTCTGTTCTGTCCGTATTGAAATTTTTTTTTTGTAAAAATCATCAATATTAATATAATTAACATCTACGTGGATGTTTGGATAAGATATATTTTCGCATAGACATCTAAACTTCCCAATGCCATGAGCTTGAGAGTAGAATAGTACCTAAAAATAGGGTTGGTCGTAATTCTCACCTTAATATTTAACATTTCATCCCTTCAACAGTAAACCGTGAGACAAGTTGCAAGCCGTCAAATATGAGCCTCAAATAATGGTGGTCATAGTGCTAGCTTGCAGGACCTCACCTAACTGTCTAATTGGACAACTCCATCTCTACATCAGTAGAATATCCATAATTTTCCTAGGACGTCTAACTTCAATTCATGCCAAAGGGTACCCAACCCAAATGCCCACCAGTCATTTACCTTTTCAAGTTTTTTTAACACCACCTATTTGAGCACATGTATTCTATACGTCCAGTTATATGCATGAAGTTGACTATGAGGTGATCTCTAACCACAGAGAGATTGAAAGAGAGATTATTATTAAGTTTAGGTTCAAAATAGAGATACATATACAATTGTGCGACTCAATGATGACCCTTCTGAGAACATCTACATCTAAGGATAATGTAAGACATGAACCTGTAAAACAAGATGAAACAAATCATAATCACAACATTTCTCCACCTACTGCCCTCTCCAAACCCTGCTTCTTTTAAAACATCTTCTCCAGTCACTATACAAGCTCCAAACAAGTGATCCAAGTATTTCCCTGCTCCAGAGAACTCATTTATCAGTAACCCTTCAAACGGATACTTGAATAGTGATATGTAATGCATGAATACCCAATAATTTGGCATCCCACTCTTTGATATGAAGTAGCCAGAGAACAGAAAGAATGATCCATTACACCAGATATTATGGAGTTTCCAACTATGAAATTCGGCACCAGAGTGCTGAAACAAATTACCACCGAATTGGCAGTGTAGAAAATTAACCAAATCAGCAGCAAGAAATACATAAAAGCCGTGAAACTCCTGTTCAGACCCAGTATAACGGAACTGAGAACAAGATAGCAAGTATTCGTAGAAACGGTAGAAATACTAGTCCATTTGCTATCACGATAAGACGAAACCCTGTAGCTTCCACTTGAAATTTCTTTCATTAGTATCTCTCTTTCCTGCAAGAAGATGGGTAGAGCTTCGGTGGTGCAAGATAATAAAAATATCAATACAAATGCAAATAAGCCTACCCTCTCTTCGGACCCTGTTAGATCATCTTTGAGATCGTAAAATATCGAACCCAACACTAATCCAACGACTAGCATTTAAACTTTTCTACAAGTGAACAACTCTTTATTTCGATAAACATTCTTTGCGAACCTATGTGTGAGTATAAAGACTTCCCGAAGTCGAGAATTAGCAAAACCACAAGGATTAAGATCAATCCTAGCGCTGAAAACTTCTTCATTGACTACCTTAGATTGCTGAAAAAGCTGTTGTAATGTGCACTTACCACTTCTTACATCAATTTCTTGATCTCCAGCTCTCTTTTGTTGCAATTGGAGTTGATCTTGAATGATACTTACTAGTTGTACTTGTTGTTGCTCATGTTGAAGGTCTTCTACGGAGTCGATAGCAAAATCCACGACATTGACATGAAGTGGGAGCTGTAGTCCAATGGACCTCAGTTTCAGTTGAAGCTGATCAGCACTTCCATGGTGCAATACAGAGCCATTTGCCAATAAAAGAAGGGAATTAAACAGATTCACAATTCTAAACCCTGGTTGATGAATAGTAAGGATTACAGTCCTTCCTCGTGTCTCCGCCATGATCTTCAACATATCCATAATTTGAAGAGCAGATGTACTATCCAACCCAGATGTTGGTTCATCCAGGATCAAAACTCTAGGGTCATGTATAACATCAACACCTATGGAAACACGTCGTCTTTCACCACCAGATACACCACGGAGTCTATCATCACCAACACGGGTTTTAGCAACATGGCTCAAGCCTAGTTCTTCTATCAATGCCTTAATTCTTGAGTTCAATTGAGATGGTGGAAGCGTAAGTCTAAGCTCAGCACTGAACATGAGAGTCTCTTCAACTGTTAGGAGAGGGAAAAGTGTGTCCTTTTGTGTAACATAGCCAGAAATCTTCTTGAATTGGGCTCTGTCAAAGGGTTTTTGATCGACAAAGATGGACAATGTCTGAGGGGTAAGCCTCCCTGCAAGAACCTCCAGCAAAGTCGACTTGCCTGCACCACTCGGCCCTACAATCGCAAGAATCTCCCATGGTTTAGCGTGACAATTCACGTCTTTTAATACTTGCTTGGTGCTTGATACTGTTTCTGGTCTGGACATCTTCACTCCTTCTCCAGCTGCTTCAACTTGATCATGTTGCCTTTGTTGCTGTTGCTGCTGCTGATTTGAGTTTAAGATTTTGCAAAATGAATTTTTATGTGCGTTAATGCTGTAATTGATACCTATAGCTTCTATTTCACAACCTAGTTTCTTCATTGCTGACTGCAACTCAAAAAAACTGATTCTCAAGGAGGATTTTTTTGGTTGCAAACATTCAAATATGTATACAAAATTACAAATAGATAAGAGCCAGGAAAAATAATGAAATAATTCTTGAAAACTTAAATGTTTGTGGTTATAAGAGTTTGGTGTGAGTACAGACAAATAATAGCCCTAAATTTGGTGTATTATGTGGTAGTTCACGGGCATTGCTTATAGGCTATATACTAACTTGAAGGAATAAGTTGTTTTTTCCAAAAACAATAATTTTGACAGAGAAAAACATTCAGTTGTCCTAGTGCTAAGGCAAAGGGTTCACGTGCATGCATTACTCTTGTTATTGTTGGTGAAGATTGGTGATCATAGGGTTTCATGGTTCTGAAAAATAGGGAGAAATTTTATTTTTATCTAGAGTTCACGTGATAATAGCATTGTAAAGAAACAGTATATATCTATATGAAATTTTGTGTCATTAAGTTTGTATGGTCAGAAATAATGGGTAATCTATGTTTGCACATAGAGTTAACAAAACTTGTGAGCTTTGACCGATAAATAGTAGATATTTTTTTGAGCCTGTCATCTCAATACAGATGCTGGTTTGAAAAATGCAGAATATATGCAGAATTGTTGTGATGAATCTGCCTATTACAGTCATTGCTACAAATTCAATGTGGCTTGCTGTTTTATTTTTGTGGATAATTGAGGCTACGTATTTTATTTTGAGACCTATTTAATAAATTAAAATAGGATCATTATAAAATATCCGGTGAATTCCAGATCCATTTTTTTTTCAAGAGGATGGAAATGATGTTGGACCTGTTTTTTGTTATTGTGTCAATTCGGGACAATTTATTTTCAAAATGGCGAGCCTGATGTAGGAATCTATTAGATGTAGAAATTATATTTTTATTATTATTATTTTAAATATTTCTTATGTCTGATGTAGGAGGAGTATCCGTTTCCCCGTAATATCTCTCAAGGAAGGAAAAAATAAGGGGTTTGTCATACCCAACCATCGAATTATTTACTCCATACAATAACCCTGAATCTTCGATATTCTGGACGACTTGTGGTGCTTCTCCAAACAATGGCCATAAAATCATTTTAGTCACTGATAATTGGTGTTTTAGAAGACGCACGACATCGGTGTGATCCTAAATAACATATCACGACAAATTAGAAAATGCATGATAGCTTAAATAAAAATAGACGATATAACATAAGGTTGAGATACTTGTCATGGTTGCACAGACCGTAACATCCCAACTTTGTTCATACCTCCATAGCAACTCTCCTCCGTCACCCGGTAACCAATGAATGGAATCATCGATGCTGCGACCTAACATCAACTTAGGATTTGACAAATATCCACTTTTCTTCTTCCTTTCTATTGTTACATCTTTATCTTTATCATCTGGTTCTTGTTTTTGTTATTGTCATTCTTCTTCGTCATGGCTCTTGTTATCTTTGATATCTTTGTTATCACTATAAATAAAGGTCTTTAGCCTCCAAACAAAGGATTCCAAGTAGTCTTCTCCTAATAAGAATGGAGCTCTCTATCTTACTCCTGTCGTGTTTAGCTTATTAGCTTAAGTATTTATAATTAAGTGTATTGTATGGTATTTCTAGCGACTACATCGTCCACAGCCAAAAGGACTGAAGTGTCTAATGCAAAAAAAGGAACAAGGTAGCATGTTTTAATTTAGCTTACCTCTCACACAATTTTGGTGATAACAAGTTGTTGATTTTGGGTAAAATGATAAAAAGATTACGTGACAATTAACTGTAAAAGATTTGGGTCAAAAGAAGACATTACATCACAAAGGAAGATACTTGATAACAATGCAAGTTAGGGGTGTAAATATTGCCCGATAATCTTAGGCCCATCCCGACCAGGTCTTCTCTGCCGAAACTAGGTGAGCAACGGGTGGAATTCGTGGTTTTGGTACCATCCAAATCCAACCCATTAAAATAGTGGGTATTGAATTTGTATTCATATCCAATTCATCACCTGCGGATTTAACACCATAGATAGATGGGTAGGCGGATTCGATGTGGATAAATCCACGGATTTCATATTTTTATTAGGAAAAATAAAAATAGTTAACATGTTAACAAAAAAAAACTAATTTAAACATTAAGCTACTGAAATTAAATTAATATTAATTTATTATAACATAACAATGCTAAAATTATTATAATGTCATCCCAACAACCAAAAGTAAAATTTAAGAATATATTCAGTATAGCTTGCTTACCAATTTGAATCATCGATACAATTAGTCTAGAATGAAAACATTAATGGTTATATAGTACCTGTAAAATATACATATATCTCTCTGTATTTTATAAATTTCATATTTACCCTTAAACATAGCAGGTGTCCAAATTTTATACTTGCGCCGGTACCCAACCCATTATTTGGTGGATTTTAAAAATGCATCCATGTTCAACCCGTCTATAAACAGGTTGAATGTCCACCTACCAAACTGCGAATGGATTTGATCGGATTAACGGGTTTAGATTCATATGCTCACCCCTAACCTGAACCCGAATGTATGACACTCAATGCCCATCATGGGCCGGTCTGGCCTGGCTTGCATTAATTTATTGGACGAGCTCGGGATTTGGCTTTAATTTTATTGCTCGACACGATATCCTCGAAAGGTTGTTAGTAATGTCCGCCCAATTTTCCCGTGAAAATTTATTATCAAAGTTATTACTAATTTCTTAATATGACTATAAATAATTGTTTTATAGTTATGTATCTAACAAAAAAAATGATATATAATTATTTGTATTTATAATTAATTTCTCCAAAATGTATGATAATGTATTTTCCATTTTTAAAAGATTTATGTACCCTAAATAATTAGTTAGTATTAGGAAAATAAATAAATTATATCGTGATGTTAAAATATAAATATAAAATGATATCGCTCATATTACGTTAAACTTGGAATTGTATAAAAAATAAATAAGTTTGACAAGCATGTTTAAAATTTAAAATTTAAATTTTTTCTAATTATAAAATAATACCACCTCCGTTTTATCAAAAGTGTTACTATTATTTTTTTATTTTGGCATATTTTTAGGCTAAAATTAAAAAGTGATAGTAACACTTTTGTTGAAACGGAGGGAGTAATTCTTACAGGCATTCAAATACTTAGCATGGCTTGTTTAGCCTGTCTTAGTTTTTGGGATAGGCGGCCTGGCCTGGCCTAGTCTGATTTACATCTCTCAGTATTAGATATATATTTTTTGGTCATGAGGCAAATTTGTGTAATAATGGCTCATGACTTATGAGTTAAATATTTGAGTAATACAACAAATTTTGGGCCCTTTGCAAATTGTAGATCATAAAGCATATTTTTGGTAGGGGTGAGCAACGAATGAGTGAATGTAGATTTGGTATCATCCATATCCATTCTATTTAAATGGCAGATTTAAAATTTTCACCCACCTCTAATCTATTACCTGTCAGATTTGACACTCATGGATGAGTAGATGAACAAACTGGATGCGGATGAATTTATAGATTTTAAAAATAAATAAACGAAAAATAAATAATTATTTAACAAGAATAACGTAACTCTGTTTTAAAACTTAGATTACTGAAATTTAAGTAATTACAACATAAAAAATAATAAGTTAACGTATTGTTGGGTTATTGAATTTAAATAATTATTTATAGAGAAAAGGATGTAATTTCCTACTCACAACGAAATAAATGAAGATTTATTATGGGGAAGAAAACCCCAAAAAAAAAAGGAAGGAATCATTGAATGGGGAAGTGGGAATAAAGTTCTCTAAAAAGAAAAGACTAAACCATAATCAATAGGAAACTGTATATATTACCTACCAATTTCCTATAATTACTTTTAAATATATATATATATATATAATACCAACATTTTCCTTAGGACGGGTGTCCAACAGATAGATGATGTTTCACCAACGTCCGATCCGTGTAAACTGTGGGTTTTTCGAAAATTCATCCGCGTCCAATCTGCTGAGAGATGGATTCGGTTTCCACATACCAAAATACAGATTGAGTTGGATAAAATCCACATATTTGAGTGTTTTACTCACCCCTAATTTTTTTTGGTCATAATGCAAACTTTGGGCCATATATCAGAATAGATCATTAATTAAGCAAATGTTGGATGAGGGATCATATTTTTGGCCACATGTAAAGTTTTGGTCTACTAGACAAACTATAAGTAGTCGGAAATTTTTTGAGTTAAGATGCATATTGTAGGCCACGAGGCAGACTTTGAATCCAGAATAGAATTTAGGTTACTTGGAAAAATTTAGTCCCTAAGGTACATATATTTTGAGGCATTAACCCATTGTTGGATCAAATAGAATAGTTTGAGTCACTGGAAAAGTCTTTAATCACAATGGGTTTTGATGGTGAATTATTGACAAGGACGAAAATTGTAAAATCATCCACTTCCCAACGATAAAAGCATAGAAATATTTGCATATATTTCTGACTTTGTATACAAAATAATAGTTCTGTACTTCTACCTATATCCATCAAGAGAATTAATAATACAAACTCTACTAATAGCTATAGATATTCCGTACTGATCCTGTAGTTTCTCTCATATTGAACTAGTCTCAACTCGCAGAACTTCTATGACTGAATTCCTTGAACTTGTTCTGCATATGCGTCGATATTCAAATTCTTATTTGAACAACATAAATCTACTACTGTATGCACAACGAAAATACCAGTATCCAAATACGGGTAACAAAATGAGGAATGACAATTCGAGGTCATGGCATTAACCTTACAATAGTGCTGGCTAAAGCTAGCCCAAATTTCTTCGCGTTACAGGCATAAGAAGCACCAGCCTACTCCCAAGGTGTAACCAAGCATGGTCGCCTGAGGACGCGTCACTGCTCTAGTACAGTTCCTCGAGGATGCGTCACTGCTCTGGCATGGTTCATCGAGGGTATGTCACTTCTCTAGCACAGTCTCTCGAGGACGCGTCACTACCCAAGCACAATCTCTCGAGGACGCATCACTTCCTAAGCATGGTCACCTCATGGCGCTGGCATTTGCCAGCGCCATCATCAAACACCTAAGGCGCTAGACTTGAGTTAGCGCTAACATACTTGCCTACGGTGCTAGCCTAATGCTCACCACGACGTCGTCATTAACGACACTAGCATTGGTGCAATACCAACTCCCCACCCTGCTCATGCGTACATTTGAGTCTGAGCTACCTCCTCGACATACTGAGCCATAAATTTTTACAAATAAATCTCTTAGCTGAGACCACCGAATATAGTATCATCAGAGATCAATGCTCTAGTCATGATAAAACAAGTCTACTCTTAGACTTGATAAAATATAAGTGACTGTTAACTTACTATTTTCACTATATCTGACACTAACTATTTAAATATAAAGTTAACAATTTGGTCTTAACAATTCCTTTAGCCTAAACAAGTCATAAACATGACTTAAACAAGATAGTAGTCAATTGTAGATAATGAGTTTCTGACAAGGGGTAGAATTAAAAATTTCCCTCTGCCTAGCAGCAGAAGCATAAAAATATCCGCACATATGTCTGGCTTTGTATCGAAACATGAAATATTGTATTTCAACTTATATTCCGCAGGAGAATTAAGAATACAGTCTCTACAAATAACTACAGGCGTTCTATACTGATCCCGTAGTCTCTCTAATATTTACAATATTTATGCCATGTTGAACCAGTATCAAGTCGCATAATTCCATAACTGAATTCCTTGAACTCGTTTCGAATGTGCATTGATGTTCAAATAACATCTATATATTCTGAAAGTAGTTAATGCCTGATCTTCAAAGAGCATTCCAGCTTAATACCCCGTTCGAACGGAGCACATCGCATTTGACGTCATGTCCTTAAGTATACATGTCATTCTTGCATTTTACTTAAGGATGCGTCATAATTTATGCGCCCCATGGATGCATCATTCATTGGTGTTGGCCTACGGAAACATCCTTAAGGATGCGCTACTTCTCAACGCTGGCTTAGTACCAGCGCTAGGTTCGCTAAAAGCGTCTCCAAGGAGCGCTATTTCTCAGTGCCGTCCTAGTTCCAGCGCTAGCTTCGCTAAGAAGCATCCCCAAGGACGAGCTAATTCTCTAGAGCTTCGCTACAGATGCGTCCCCAAAGACACGTTATTCTCCAGCACTGGCCCAGGGCCCGCGCTAACTCATTCTTCTCGTCGCAAGCATAGGATAGAGCCATCCCTTCCAAGACGCGTCCCTAGGGACGCATCACTACTTTTATGGTGGCCTAATGCTAGCGCCATCCTTATATGGCTATTCATCAAAACTTTTCTTGCCGGAATTCTCGAGTGCGCCACGACTAGTCCTTGGGAACTTTCTCGTAATCTTGGCTTCGAACACTTTTAAATATATGATATGTTGCTCCTGAGCTAGTACATGATCATTGAACTTACCGGACTCGACACTGATCAGTCTAATTATCAATTTAGTGAGTTGCGCAACTTGCCTCACTAACTTAGCAAGTTATTGACTTGACCTAATCAAAATAGTGGTGGTCCATGACTCTATTCTTTCTAGGAGATATCAAATACAACACATGGAAATATTATCATTGGGGTATTGGTCTGGTGGTCTACGGCAATCGTGCGTTTTGGCAACACATCCACGAACAAGAAGGTAATAAGTAGTGGGACGGTTTCAAAGCATTTGAGAAGACGAGGAGTAGTGGTCATACAAGTCCTCCTTATTTTTCAGACATGACCCCACTATAATCTCCACAATGGTCACTTCTCCACTTCTTTATAACTTCCACCACTTACGAGAAATCAGCGTGTTTCCTATCCAACTATAAATAGATAGCCTAATCTATTCGAAACAGGAAATAAGACATAATTAACGATCTATCCCAGAGATAATCCATTCTTAATCTTCTTTGATTCCCTCCCCTAAAATCAACCTATCATCTCCACCTTTGAGACCGAAGCTAGACTTGAACGACCATTTTTTTGTTTAGGCTTGTCTTGTTTGATTTTGATCTCTCGAACCTACTTAAAGTACTCTTTTGCAGTACATTTTTGTTCACCCTACAACTATTGGCGACCAGCGCGGGATATCAACCTCTCGATTACAAAATCTAATTTTTAATCATTCAAAATGGTGGATCTTAGGTCTGGAGCAGGTACGACTCCTAATGTCAATTCTTGTAATACTGGTGGTGGCGGCTCTGAAACTACTCCTACTCCTACCGACCCTCTTCACACCAATATTGCTACTAACGCTACCTCCACACCTTCTCCTGGTAAAACGACTGCTGAAAACACTAGAAACACTCAAACGCCGCTCAACATTGTTGATCTGATGCAGAGACAGGAGGTTCTTGCTAGAACACAAGAAGACATGGCTACCACTCAGAAAGAGGTACTCCTTTGTCTCTGATGTGATTTTTTACCGTGTATCGCAAGTGCACGACTATTGATTGGATATAGTATGCAAGCACGGTTCGTTCCACATGGATTCCAGAATCGTAGTTTCTAGTTTTTAATTGATCAAGTGCTAATAACAAAATTGATTCGGTGATTTATTCTAGAATTAAAAATGTTAAAAATACTAAAAATGATATACAAATGAAAGAAACCTTAGGACTCAAGATTTTATCACTACTATACAAACTAGATGATTGAAACAACTTTCAATAATTTTCTCAAAATATTACACAAGACGAGTAAGACAATTATATACACTTAGGAAAATAAAACGGTTAAAACTAAATGAAATTCTCAAAGGATTAAAAATTGTCTTCACTATAAAATGCTGGTCTCTATAAAGAAAATATATCGCTTAACTAAACATTATTGGAAAAAGAAGAAATTATTATTATTATAAATCAAGAATATAGGGCCAAGAGAATTATTAAAGAAAATAATTATAACATGCTAGCAAACACAATAGGACTTCCTCTCTAATCCTAGGAGAGGATTCTAGCTAGTCATGGCACAAGAAACACAAGAAAATAGAGAAGAAATAATTTTATTCATTATTTTAGAAGAAAATTACAAGAAGAACTGACCATTAGCGTCGTAGAATGATTAAAATTCTTTAGTGATTAAACGACTCCTTTTTGAGCTTTAAAACAAGTACAGTTTTCTTGTGTATCAAACATGTAAACCGTTACATGAACTGTAGCAGAAAATGTTGCGAAAGCCTTTTGTTTTGAAAGTAAAGACCATGGTTTTAAACGACAGTTTAAAACCGGGTTTTCTTTTTCTTCTTCCTCTCTTCTTCCTTGGACCTGGTTTTTGGAAGAATTTTTTCTGATTTTTTTCCCTCGAATCTGGCTTACGCCAGTCTCCCTAATGCTTCCCTCGACTCTTTTATTTATATTACAACAACTAACATTGGATTCTTTCACAAATCTTCTCTCTTTTAATTAAATATCTTCTCAGCCATTATTCCTTTATTCTCGATCTGTTTTCCTTTCTTATTTGATCTGTTTGTTACCCGAGTTGTCCAATACGATCCTTAATATCATAGAAATACACTTGTATGATTCAGGAAACAAAATCACCGAGTTTCCTGATTTACTTTTTGTTTCTAAAACCGAGAATATTTTTTTCTTCGCAACAACTTTTCTTTCTTTTTTTTTAGAGATTCCGTTTGATCTTATCGAGTTTCCCACATTTGTAAAACTCTTACCTATAAGGCAAGAGAATATCTTGTCTTAATCTCTTCAAATCAACCAACAAAACTTGTTTAAAATCACGCAGTTAAGTTTTAAGTTTCCCGCCAAAAACAATTCTTTTGAAATGAAGAAGAAGGAGGTGCCCTTAGCCAAATCTCGGGTGCCTTTATCAATTCTGGGGTGCCTTTATCACTTTTATGGGTTCCTTTAACAATTTTTGAACCTATTTTCCCACAATTATTTATTCTTCAAAAACACCTACAAAATAAACAAAATATCATTATTAATACAAAAATTGAACGCTAACAATATAAATGTGGGATCAAATAAGACATATAATTGTGTCTATCAAGTACTCTAAGACTTATATTTTGTTATTCCTCGAGCAAATCTAATCTAAAAATAAAAATCCTAACTCACTGTCGCAGTCATCGCGGTTGCACTTAACATGTGCAACAAGCCTTTGAACCCCTAGATGGCCCTAGTGGACGAGTTTTAGTCTCGTGAGGGTTTACAACAGATATACCCACATAACCTTTTACTCCAAAGCCTAGCTACTTGTGAACGATTGAGGGTAGACACTAAACATGCTATTTAGTTGGCTACAAAGTTCTTTGGCTATGGGAGTCATTACCCTATATGAGTCCAATTGTTATACACGAGTTTGCACTCAAGCGTACTAAAATTCATATATAAGAAAACAAAGCACTACTCATAAAGTCGTACAATGGACCACGATACTCGGAATCTAACAAACCACAGTCACATGAATAGATTAAGAATATGGAAATAGAGATAAAAGTGTATGTATATTGACTAAGGTGAACAGTGTTTTCCAGAATATCTATATGAACATCGTTCCAAGTGAACCCTAATGGATTGAGATACGCACCCACTGGTATGAATCATAATTCTAGTATCAACTCAGCTGGTATATACAAGGGTTCCGGCGGTCGATTTATTGAATATATACAATTATTATTATTTTTTATTATATATATTTTTTCGACAACATGATTAGATCTATTGAATCTAAGCGTGTGCTCCTTATCAGCAGCTTACATGATAGTTCCCATGGATGATGCGTTCCACGCTTGCTCAGGCGACGGAGATAGGGAGAACACACACATATTGTTATCCAAGTGTTAATATTTTTTTTAATTACTGGTCAAGTTCAATTACAATAATGGGGCTTGATCTCAATCATTTAACTTCCTCCTAGATGCGACAACAAGACGATACTAGTACCCCACCAAATCACTTAGAGAAATACAAAATGTTGTAAAAATAAAAACAGGACGTGATATGGTGACGACTCCGAGAAATGGTGATGACTATCTTGTTATTTCTAACACCTGAGCTCTATCCTTTTATAAATAAACCATTTAGATGGGCACACCAACTCCTATAGACAAGAATTTTGTTTCCATCTACCTAGAATGGTTAATGTCATCCTAAATTGTTCACAAATCTCTAAATTTTGAAGTTTTTGGTACAACTAAAATTTTCAAATTTTTCTCCCTGACCCGCAAACTTGAACTGAACATAGTCCTCGATGTTCTAAAGATAAATGAATGGAAGCATGAATAAAAAAATGAACAAAGTAAAAGAGATGGGGAAATATATTACCAGCACCGTGTACCAAAAGCATATGGGTTGCCTCCCATAAAGCGCTAAGTTTAAAGTCTTCAGCCAGACCAAGAAAGGATTAATCACAATTTACGAATCATATATAACAATAATCGAAATAATTGTGGGTCCTTAAAGTCAATCGGATTTGACTCAAAAATTTGACCACAATGGATTATATGAAAGTAGTGGTCATTCTTAAGAAAATGTGTCGATTCAAATTTTCTAAATAATCAGATTTAGTTCCAAAATTTAAGAACTGACACATTTGAATTAAAACATTCCCACATTTGGTAAATAAAATTTTGGCGGGACAACAAAGTCAATTATGGTATTATCGCTTGGGTAAACCACATAACCGGAGGATGTGTGTAACACCCGCAATTTTTGCATGAAGCTTACTCAAGGACGCGTCATGGCCTGGGTTGAAGCTTCACCCTAAGCTTATAAAGCTCGCTTAGGATTGCATCATGGTGTTGATGCCTTGACCCCGAAATATAGTGTTAAGGCCCTATTACGCGTGATGCGTATTTGAGGAGGCATCATAGTGCTAATGCACTATTATGCCGTGATGCATGATTCAATGCATCACTGAGCCGAAGTCGCGTAAGTGAGAGCATTATAGTGTTAATGCACAATAATACCGTGATGCATGATCCAATGCATCACTGAGCCGAAGTCACGTAAGTGAGAACATATAGTGCTAATGCACTATTATGCCATGATGCATGATTCAATGCATCACTGAGCCGAAGTCGCGTAAGTAAGAGCATCATAGTGCTAATGCACTATTATGCCGTGATGCATGATTGAAAATGCATCACCAAGCCAATGTTGTATAAGTGAGAGTGTATCATAGTGCTAAGGCACTTTTGTGCCGTGATGCATTATTGAGAATGCATGACTGACCAATGTTGTCATTCGAGAGAGCATCATAGTTCTAATGCACTGTTATGCCGTGATGCATGATTCAATGCATCACTCAGCCAATGTTGCGTAAGAGAGAGTGCATCATAGTGCTAAGGCGCTATTATGCCGTGATACATTATTGAGAATGCATCACCGAGTCAAGAATGCATCACCGTGATGCATTAGCATGTTCACTTGTAGCTTACCTGAGAATGCTTCGCTTGGCTTTGGGAAGAAAAATTCATTTTCGGCCTTGTGCAGTCGATGGATGTCAGTTCCTATTCTTATATTTATTTATAAAAATACGAATAAAACATATATAAGGAGGGAGCTTTGCTTGAATGTGCATGAGCGGTAATGCACATAAAAATGTGATGTAGCCAATATGTTGGAGCATACTTGATGCATAAGCATCAATATGCTTGTAGCTTAACCGATGAAGCTTGAATGTGCATGAGCGGTAATGCACATATAGATATACGAAGTGGCCAATATGTTGGAGCATACTTGATGCATAAGCATCAATATGCATGTAGCTTAACTGATGAACCTTGAATGTGCATGAGATGCACATATATATATATATATATGCGATGTGACTTAAACATTGGAACATACTTGATGCTAAAGCATCAAAATACAGATAGCTTTTCCTATAAAGCTTGAATTGTGCGAAAGCATCATTCAATCGTGCTACGTACTTGAGAATGCATATTTGCATAATAAATAGCGGTAGTTATGCACAAGCTAGTGCATACCTTGCGAAAGTCCTTCGTCCTATACGTTCTAGGCTTTGCTTGGCCTTTGGCCTTGCGATGAAGTTGGAATCGAAGTTGACCTTGCCTTAATAGGCTTAAGTTGCTTGTTCCTTTCGAATTGACCCTTTGATGAACTATGGCCATGCTTGATCCCTTTATGGTACGGGTTGGGTACGTAGGCAGCCGCAATGCAATGCAATGAGGTGCATCACCTTGTCGCTCATATCATCTAATTTAGAGGTGATTGCGATATTATGGTAACTCGTATCATCTGGCTTGGCAATGCTAAGTCAAAGAGATGATTGTTGCGACACTTTATGAGGTAGTTGCAATTCCATTGGATGGATTGTTCATACTTCCTAGCAACCGTTGCGGCATTGAATGACATGTGCCTGGATGTTGCACCCTTGGCAAGAAAAAGATCGGTGCAGGCTCCAGCATATGGTCGAAGCAGAATTAATGGAGCGGAAAATTAGGCTTGAAATAGCCTAGGTGCTAGTCCAAGGCATGAGTCAGGCCTTCACAATGATCGTAAGTATATGATACTTGCCAAAGGCATTCACCATTCGCTTTTATGAACGTAGCTTGAATGATGTGGGAACTACGTTTCGAGTATAATGTTTACAAGGCATGCTTGGAAAGAAAAAATCTACCTGCAGTTTCCAGCGAGAAGTTGAGCTCTAAGGTCCGGTTACTCTCTTTTAATCGCGCATTAGGGAGTTCTGGCCTGCCCAGCGCAACGCGCCGGTTACGGAATTTTCCGGTCTGTGACAGATGGTATCAGAGCAAGTTCCGAGAAAACACTAGGGACTGTGAGTTTTGGACTCGTCAGTGAGCATTTATAATATGACTACAAAATTTTCCTTCAAAGGAAATAGAAAAAGTTGGAAGAGTAGGCCAACTGTTGTGCAAAAATAGGGTGGATAAATCAGGCCAAGTGCCTATACAAAAAGAAATTGTAACTTAATAGTTACTCCGCTAAGATTTGGAGGAGCTTCACCTAGTTCTGTGAGTTTGCCAGAAAACCCGTTTGGAACAGTGGCTGGTATCCGACTACCCTTGGCACGGGACTGATCATCCCCACCCATCACTGGAACGGTGTGCGTTGTCAGGATGGCTAGCACCCACTTATGAGTGGAAGACCGTCCGGGACGATGTCTTGCATCCGACTGCACTGGCATTAGAGTTGGTCCTCACAGTACTACGCTAGGAACTGCTTATCAATTTTTGATGACTCTTTTCAACTTCTGTGAACTTTGGGGATTCTTAAGTGTATGGAATTGGACGTCCACTTAAGATCTCTTGTTGAGTAAATTCTTTTGCATTCTTAATCATGTGGTATGTGACGCATGTTTAAGAATCCAATTTGATTTTTCTCAGTAGAATTATAAAACCTTTGCTGATCCTCGAGCATGCGGAATGGGACGCATGTTCGGAAGATCTCAATTAGCATTTATGGAAATTGTGGGCCCTATTAGGATTCTGGGATATGCGGTATGGGACGCATATTCAGAAGGTTTTAATTTGTGCTCATTAACCAACATTTGACCCTTGCGAGATTTATGTGCATCATGGAATGGGACATATGCATAGGAAACCTTAATCGATGAAGCTTGTCCACAATAGTTTTTAAGTTAAATTTTAAGGACGAAATTCTTTGAAGGTGGTAAGAATGTAACACCCGCAATTTTTGCATGAAGCTTACTCAAGGACGCGTCATGGCCTTGGTTGAAGCTTCACCCTAAGCTTATAAAGCTCGCTTGCGATTGCATCATGGTGTTGATACCTTGACCCCGAAATATAGTGTTAAGGCCCTATTACGCGTGATGCGTATTTGAGGAGGCATCATAGTGCTACTGCACTATTACGCCGGGATGCATGATTGAGAATGCACCACTAATCCAAAGCTGCGTAAGTGAGAGCATCATAGTGCTAATGCACTATTATGTCGTGATGCATGATTCAATGCATCACTGAGCCGAAGTTGCGTAAGTGAGAGCATTAAAGTGCTAATGCACTATTATGCCATGATGCATGATTCAATGCATCACTGAGCCGAAGTCGCGTAAGTGAGAGCATTATAGTGCTAATGCACTATTATGCCGTGATGCATGATTCAATGCATCACTGAGCCGAAGTCGCGTATGTAAAAGCATCCTAGTGCTAATGCACTATTATGTCGTGATGCATGATTCAATGCATCACCAAGCCAATGTTGCGTAAGTGAGAGTGCATCATAGTGCTAAGGCACTATTGTGCCGTGATGCATTATTGAGAATGCATCACTGACCAATGTTGTTATTCGAGAGAGCATCATAGTGCTAATGCACTATTATGCCGTGATGCATGATTCAATGCATCACTAAGCCAATGATGTGTAAGAGAGAGTGCATCATAGTGCTAAGGCACTATTATGCCGTGATGAATTATTAAGAATGCATCACCGAGCCAAGAATACATCACCATGATGAATTAGCGTGTTCACTTGTAGCTTACCTAAGAATGCTTCGCTTGGCTTTGGCAAGAAAACTTCATTTTCGGCCTTGTGCAGTCGATGGATGTCAGTTCCTATTATTATATTTATTTGTAAAAATACGAATACAACATATATAGGGAGGGAGCTTTGCTTGAATGTGCATGAGCGGTAATGCACATAAAAATACGATGTAGCCTATACGTTGGTGTATAAGCATCAATATGCTTGTAGCTTAACCGATGAAGCTTGAATGTGCATGACCGGTAATGCACATATAGATATATGCGATGTGACCTGTACGTTGGAACATACTTGATGCTAAAGAATCAAAATGTAGATAGCATAGCCTAAAAAGCTTGAATTGTGTGAAAGCATCATTCAATCGTGCTACGTACTTGAGAATGCATATTTGTATAATAAATAACGGTAGTTATGCACAAGCTAGTGCATACCTTGCGAAATTCCTTCGGACTATATGGTCTAGGCTTTGCTTGGCCTTTGGCCTTGCAATGAAGTTGGAATCGAAGTTCACCTTGCCTTAATAGGCTTAAGTTGCTTGTTCCTTTCGAATTGACCCTTTGATGAAACACGGTCATTCTTGATCCCTTCAAGGTATGGGTTGGGTACGTAGGCAGCCGCAATGCAATGCATTGAGGTGCAGCACCTTTTCGCTCATATCATCTAATTTAGAGGTGATTGTGATATTATGGTAACTCGTATCATCTGGCTTGGCAATGCTAAGTCAAAGAGATGATTGTTGCCACACTTGATGAGGAAGTTGCAATTCCATTGGATGGATTGTTCATACTTCCTAGAAACCGTTGAGGCATGGAATGGCATGTGCCTGGATGTTGCACCCTTCGCAAGAACAAGATTGGTGCAGGCTCCAGCATATGGTCGAAGCAGAATTAATGAAACGAAAAATTAGGCTTGAAATAACCTAGGTGCTAGTCCAAGGCATGAGTCATGCCTTGACAATGATCGTAAGTATCTCACGCTTGCCAAAGGCATTCACCATTCGCTTTTATGGCCTTGCACCCTTAGAAAAACAAGGGTAAGGTGGAATGGTATAAACGTAGCTTGAATTATGTGGGAACTACGTTTCGAGTATAATGTTTACAAGGCATGCTTGGAAAGAAAAAATCTACCTGCACTTTCCAGCGAGAAGTTAAGCTCTAAGGTCCGGTTACTCTCTTTTAATCGCGCATCGGGGAGTTCTGGCCTGCCCAGCGCAACGCGCCGGAGGCGGAATTTTCCGGTTCGTGACAATGTGTTTCTAACAACTGAACTTCTTTATGGACATGATTAGGTTCGGGAAACAGTTCTTGAAGATAATCTCTTAATATGATAGAGGCACATACACCAAGTCCCAAGTGATGGACCTTAATAAGAATCAAAGGTTTACCACGGAGAGAACAATATTCACCCCCAAACCTAGAGTGGTCAATGTCCTTGGACAAACTAGTCATAATTTCCTTAATTTTTAAATTATCAGATTTAAGAAAATGGTTAATTATTTCATCAAGATTATAGTCATCAGGTGGGGTACCTTCACTCACATTTAAGTTCACTACGAGTCTATCATCTTCGTCAGAGTTTATGGTCTTTGAATCGTTGGACTCTAAAACACTAGTCTCGGGATAAATTCGTTCTTCTAAACCATCATCGTCTTCATAATAACAAGGAAATATTTCACCTTCTATAATAATGACATCTCTATCCTCATCAGCATAATAATATGAAGATCGTTGAACCTTATCTAAACAAGTAGTGCTTTTAATTCTAACTTCACCCTCTAAATTAGATAAATATTCATCATTGTTATCAAGGTAAAATTGGAAGCACTATTTTGGTAATTCATTTCATTTTGAGCAATATTAGCAGCTAATCGTTCTTCTTCTTCAATTTCATCTAAACGTATATTAAGTTCACTAAGGGAAGTACTCATAGTTGCAAACCTTTATGTCCTTTGTAAGTCACGCTTCCGTTCAGTTTCAACAAATTCATTGAGTTTATTATCCAAAGAAGCATACGAAGACTCAAGAATTTTTGAAGTTTCCATGTAATGCCTGAGGGCATCTTCTAAAGATGGAAAACTAACATTCTTCTTAGTATAATATTGCTCATTTACCCGTTCGTACGACTGGTGAATGTGCGAATAGTAATTGGGATCACTATGGTATGAACCACACTATGGTCATAGTACGAGTAATGTTCTTTTTGAAATTCGGGTCGATAATCATTGTATTGGTCCTCATAATACTAGTTCAACATTTTTATTTTTATCTTTTAAGTGTACGTGCAAATGCAGGTTCGACTAAAGTAGGTAGGCTCAGGTTACCTTAGCACAATATACCTACAATCAAAGACTGGTCAAAGGTACAGGCTAAGGCTCATGGTGGTTCGCTGATAACGCCCAGAGGGTTCAGCTTACTATCCCACGTGGTTTTCCTAATATTTGGTAGTGGATGATGCAAATGATGTGTATGCACGTGTTGTTTTATATATATATATATACAAAATAAAATAAAATTTAAAATAAATATATATAAATTGTATCTAAAAAAAATTAACGAAAAATCTAAGAATTAATAAAAAATTAGGTTTTATTACTTACCTTTTATTGTATGCAATTCCACAATAAATGTAGAATATTACCTACACGACAAAAACAAGAAAAATACCCAAGTAAAATCTAGAAGAAAAAATAAAAAAAAATATAATAAATCCTAAAATAATTAAAACAAAATTAAAGAAAAATTAAAAATCACAATCTTTCAATCCCCAACAGCGGTGCCAAAAAATTGATGTGATATTTTACTTTGTACTGCAAGTGCACAATTATTGATTGGATATAGTATAAAAACGAGTCAGAGTTTGAAGAAGGAGTCCTCGACCCGGAACAGATAGAGAAGGATTTATTCAATCCCATAGTTTGGGTTCCTAGAATATGGCGCCCTTTTTGATTGTATAGAAAGGTCCAATGAATTGGGATTTCACTTATGAGCCAGGTCATTTCGGGGCAAGCGTATCATTTATCAAAAAGAGGTTGAGCTTCAAGACAATGATTCAGAGTTCTTGCAGAGTGGAACCATGCAGTCCACATGAATTTCAGTTTCGTAATTTCTAGTTTTTAATTAATCAAGTGCTAATAACAAAATTAATTCGATGATTTTATTTTAGAATTAAAAATATTAAAAATACTAAAAATGATATGCAAATGAAAGAAAACCTAGGACTTAAGATTTCATCACTATTATGCAAACTAGATGATTGTAACAACTTTTTATAATTTTCTAAAAATATTACACAAGACGACTGAGGACAATTATATGTGTCTCAAAAGTTAAAACGGTTAAACTAAATGAAATTCTCAAAGGATTAACAATTGTCTTCACTATAAAATACTGGTCTCTATCAAAGAAAATATATCTCTTAACTAAACAATAGGACACATGAAGAAATTATTATCATTATAAATAAAGAATATAGGGGCAAGAGAATTATTAAAGAAAATAATTATAATATGCTCGCAAACACAATATGACTTTCTCTCTAATCCTAGGCAAGGGTTCTAGATATTCATGGCACAAAAAGCACAAGAAAATAGAGAAGAAATAATTTTATTCATTATTTTAGAAGAAAACTACAAGAAGAACTGACCATTAACTTCGTAGGATGATTAAAATTCTATAGTATTTAAACGGCTCCTTATGTGAGCTTTAAAACAAGTACAATTTTCTTGTATATCAAACTTGTAAACCGTTGCAAGGACTGTAGCAGAAAGTATTGCGGAAGCCTTTGGTTTTCAAAGTAAAGACCATGGTTTTAAACGACAGTTTAAAACCGTGTTTTCTTCTTCTTCCTCGGAACTGGTTTTCGGAAGAACTTTTTAAGATTTTTTTTCTTCTTGAATCTGGCTTAAGCCAGCCTCCCTAATGCTTCCCTCTAACTTCTCTATTTATAGTACAACAACGAACACTCGATTCTCTCTTTTAATGGAATATCTTCTCGACCATTATTCTTTTATTCTCGTTATCATTTTCTTTCTTGTTTGATCTGTTTGTTACCTGAGTTGTTTGTTACCTGGGTTGTCCAATAGGATCCTTAATATCATAGAAACACACTTGTATGATTCAAGAAACAAAATCACCGAGTTTCCTGATTTACTTTCTTTTTTTAAAACCGAGAATATTTTTTTCTTCCCAACAACTTTTCTTTCTTTTTTTTAGAGATTCTGTTTGATCTTAAATCGAGTTTCCCACATTTGTAAAACTCTTTCATATAAGGCAAGAGGATATCTTGTTTTAATCTCATTAAATCAACCAACAAAACTTGTTTAAAAATCACGCAGTTAAGTTTTAAGTTTCCCGCCAAAAATAATTCTTTTAAATCAAGATGAAGAAGGTTCCCTTAGCCAAATTGCGGGTGTCTTTATCAATTCTGGGGTGCCTTTATCACTTTTATGGGTGCCTTTAACAGTTTTTGAACCCATTTTCCCACAAGTGTTATTTTTCAAAAACACCTACAAAATAAACAAAATATCATTATTAATATAAAAATCGAACACTTACAATATAAATATGGGATCAAACAAGACATATAAATGTCTCTATCAGTCTCAAGACCCTAACAGAGCAATTCTCTCCAGAAAAACGGCATCGCCTGATAGAGCAAACCAGGACCAACCTCACAATGGTCACTGATGCTGGGTCGTCAAATACTCAAAGGGATGATGAAGTTCGTGTTATCACCGATCGTCCAACACCGAAGAACCAACAATCCAATTTCGTCCCCCGCGAAGATCTGGAGAGACTCCTGCAAAATCATGGCAAAGAAAACTCATCCTCAATTCATTGACACCAGCCTCCTTACCTGCCTGAATTCTAGAGAATCCCACTACCAAAGGGATACTCTTCTTCTACTTTCTAATTATACGACGGAACAGAGAATGCTCGTGAACATGTCTCTCGATTCTTAGAATCGCTCGGGGAACATGAATATAATCATGTGTTACGTCTTAAGGAATTTTCATAATCCCTTACTGGAAAAGCCTATCCGTGGTACAACAATATTGCTCCCAAAAAAATCTCTGGATGGGAAGACATGATTATCTCCTTCTATAAAAAGTACTTCTTTGTCTCCGAGCAAATTACCGTTTCAGACCTGGGAAGGATGTTCCAGAGGAATAATGAGAATCCCAACTACGTAAAGAGATTCACGATTCAAGCGCTGGATTGTCATGATCGAAATGTGATAGACCATCAGTTGGTAGAACTCTGTATCAATGGTATAATTCATGTCTATCATGCCCTTTTAGAAAATTTACGCTTTCAGATCTTCTTTGAGTTACACGAAGCGGACGGCAGCAACTGCTCCTAGCATGCTGGAGAGAACAAGAGAAGAAAGTCATGGAGATACCTGTTGGAGTCAACGGATTATCAATAAGCAGTATACCATTCAACCATCGATAAATGTTGTCAGCAATGAAGGGTCTAAAAGAAAAGCTTTATCTCAGCAAGAGTCACAAACTAAGCGCCTCCCTTTAGCTTCATCCACAAACCAAGCACCAACCCAACAAGTAACTCGGTCCCAAGGAGTGCTTAATGAACCGCGACAACAACAACAGTTATAAAAACCAGAAGAACATGATATAAAACCAGACCTAGCTTGTTCTAATTTTCCATTCCCTATGGAAGAAATCCTTGAATTACTAGAGGTGTGGGTACAATATGGGTCATCAAACTACCACCTTTGCAACGCCCACCAACTCCTAATGATATGTCAGATCCAAAATATTATGGCTTCCATCGGTTCGTCAATCACCCCACTAGTGAATACAATGGCCTGAGACGCATTTTCATAAAAAAGATAGAGTCGGGTGAGTTGCAACTGGGGACTGAAGTTATCCACAAAAATCCCCATCTTGTTAGAATCTTTACCATATCTGGAGAGACGATCAACCAGTTCAATCCTTGATGGAACACATGTGCGAACTTATCTACTTCTCAAAGAATCAACGTAAAGATATTCTTTCCGCCCTTAACCGAGTCGTATATGGAAAACGCGTGTCACCTTTACTGAAGATACTCATGTTCAAATAAAGCCTCATTTGGAGGATATGGTCGACCAGAACATTGAAAGGCATGACCGGGGCTCCTCACAACTGTGCGTCTCAAAGATGTTAAATGTAGAACATTGGTCGATGCTGGCATGGATGTCAATGTTATCACCGTCAAAACCCTCAAGGAAACAAGGATTACTTGACAAGAGGTTACGCCTCGCCAACGACAGTCAGAGACCCTGAAGGAACGACTAGAAATGTTTACGAGCACATCATGTTTACAGTAGCAACGGGAGTTACCCAAATATGTACCAAATTTTATATCGTCAAGGAAAAAATTAATTATGATATGATCATGGGACGTGCATATCTTCAACAATCATCAGCTCGCCTGAGAACTCAGCTAGCAATTCCACCTTGAGTTAAGGGACCTCCTCCTGAAGACAGGAACATCGTTGATAAGGATTCAGCCAACCTAGAGAAATATCAACTTCTCAAATCCATGGAAGGGAACCAAACATCAACTGAGAGTGCATCATCTTATGTTAATAAGTACCATACTCAAGTGGCTCTTACTCAGTTTACTTCCCTATCTTTGAATCATCCTCGTTCATCGTAAGACTGGGGACTGGACCTTGATGGAAACGTCGATTGTGCTTTAGCCCGTCGTTATGAATGGATTTTTACTCCATCTCAATACTTCAACAGATGGGTAGAGTCTATTTCTACTTTTATGAACCACCAAAATTCTCGAAGATATTCTTCCCCATATATGATCCAAGAGATGCTAAAGAAGAGGTTCGTCCATACAAACTAAAGATTTACAAGGCCAAAGAAATCAAGCCAAACATTTTCCGGGTAAGAGATTTGGTACTCCAAGCATCAAGACGCCGCTGCTCCTCCAACTGGGAAGGACCATATAAAATTTTATGGGATACTATTGGCGACTACTATAGGTTGATCACTACATAGGATGAACCCGTCGTAGAAGTCATTCATGGCAAATGGCTCAATGATTATGATGCCTGAAAACTTCATTATCACTCATGTAGTATTTGAAATTTCTCCAAAATGTCTGTGAGTACCACTGTAGGCATCCTTAGGATTTCGATTTCATTGATTGAGTAGAAGTATCATTATTTCATAAAAGGATCTTTGTGAATCGCCTACCAAAATCATTCAAAGAAAAATAAAACAAATCTTCCGAAATACACAAAGATTCAAATTCAAATAATCCCTTGAAAGCTAACTCAATCCTCTAAGAAACGTGCGTCCCCACTTTAAACCTCAAACCTACTTTCAACCCTATGGGTTTTATAGTTCCACTCAGGTTGGGAATGTACACATTGTTTTAGGGTGAAAACAAAATGCACTACAAAAGAGTACTTTCAGGTAGGTTCGAGAGATCAAACTCGAACAGGACGAGCCTAAACCAAGACATGACCATTCATGTCCTACTTCGATCATAAAGGTAGAGAAGATTGGGTTAGTATTAGGGGAGGTAAGCAAAGAAGATTGAGAAATCACGAGTGTGATAACTAATTGTAGTGTGTAGTTTAAGGATGGATTATCTCTGGAATAGATCGCTGATTTTGAATTCGTAGTTAGTTCCTTATCGAGTAGATGAAGCTATCTATTTATAGTTTGATAGAAAACACACTGATTTCTCGTTAGTGGTGGAAGTTACAGAAGAAGTGAAGGAGTAACGATTGTGAAGATTGTAGTGCAGTCATATCTAAAAAATAGGGAGGACTTTTATGGCCACTACTCCCCGTGCTCTCCACTGCTCTGGTATTATCCCACTATTTATTAACTTCTTACTCGTGGATGTGTTGGCATAATGTACGATTTCCGTAAACCGCAAGACCAATACCCCAGTGAGAATCCCCCCATGTGTTATATTTGATATCTCGTAAAAAATAGTGGAGTCATGGACCACCATTGTTTTGATTAGGTCATGTCAAGTTAATAACTTGATAAGTCTGTGCGGCAAGTTGCACAACTTACTGAATTAATAACTAGACCGATCAATGTCGAATCTAGTAAGTTTAGTGATCATGTACTAGCTTATAAATAACATGGTGTAATTTTAATAGCCAGATATCAGTTTAAAAGTAGCGTGGCATAAATATGAAAGTGTTCGAAGCCAAGATTGCAAAAACGTTCCCAAGGACCAGCCGTAGCGCACTTAAGAATCCAGGAAAAAAGGCTTAATGGATATCCATATAGGGTTAGCGCTGGCATTAGGCCAGCGCTGAGAAGGAGTGGCGCGTCCTCAAAGACGTATCTAGTGAAGCTAGTACTGGACTTGGCCTAACGCATAATGTAACGCGTCCTCAAGGACTCAACAAGTAAAGCTAGCGCTGGCCTCAGCCTAGCGCATAATGTAGCGCGTCCTCAAAGATGAAGTTAGTAAAGCTAGCGTTGGCCTCATCCTAGCGCAAAGTATGTATGTCCTCGAGGACGCAACTATAAAAAGCTAGAGTTGTCCTTGTGCCAGCGAGAAGATGCAGCACGTCCCTTAGGGACGCATCCTATAGAGGTTAGCTTTGCACGGAGATGCTAGGGTTAACTTTAGAGGAATTGTTATTTGATTGTGGCGCGTCCAAGAGAAACGACACATAATTTGTGACTCGTCCTTGAGTAGAATGCTAGAGTGGCATAATTTTTAAGGACAGAACCTCGAATTGTGATGCGCTTTTTGTAAGCAGGGTATTAAGCCAGAATACATTCTCTAAGATCAGGCATTAGCCATTTTCAGAATATATATATATATATATATATATATATATATATATATATATATGTTATTAGAACATTGATACGCATTCGAAACAAGTTCAAGGAATTCAGCTGTGGAATTTATACGACTCGAGATCGGTTCAATATAGAATAAGTATTGTAAATATCAGAAATACTATATGATCAGTGTAGAATGCATGCATCCTTTTATAGAGACTGTATTCTTAATTCTCCTGCAGAATATAAGTAGAGATATACCATTTCATGTTTTGGTATAAAACCAGAAATATGCGCAGAAATATTCGTGGATACTTCTATGCTTCTGCTGCTAGGTATAGGGTAATTTTATAATTCTAGCCCTTGTCAAAAACCCACCATCTACATTATGTCCCCTGCTTAGTAAGGAAAAATAATGTTGCGCAATAAGCACTAGATGGTGAAAATATGCTTATAACAACTATATATGCATAATCAAAATTTTAAAAATATAAGAAGATGTACTTAAATTTTGTTTCCGGTCATTGAGATGTACGCCCCTTAGCATTAACCCTAGATAGGATTAATAAATGTCCACGTTCTTGTCAGGAATCCTAATTTGTGAGGAAATAAGAAATATTGCTAGCGCTAGCAATCTTTGGACTTTATCTCGTTTCCTTGCTCCAACAAGATTTGTCCCTATATATATGTTAGTGCTTCATTAGATGGAGTTGTTACTCCTTGTCTCGTTCTGTAGTGGTAAGAGCTCATTATTTCTTCCAACAGCGTCAGAAGCATAGCTTAATCTCCACCAGTTTCGTTGGCGAAACTAGTAGTAGCCTCATCTCCGCGATCACGTTGGTGCCAGCAACACCAAGTCATTGGCTATCGTTGTCATGTAAGTTAGATTAGGGTTTCTTTTCTTTAATTTTTTATCGTGAGTATGTGAACTCACGCCTTCCATTACTTCATCATAGGCAACAACGAATTATCTTGCAATTAGTATTGGAAGCAACAACGATCTTGTCTTCATCTTTGCGTTGGTGTGAGGTAAGCGTTGTACTCGTATAACACACATTTTTTTAATGTATTAACGCCACTTGTTCCCTGCAACCCTAGATTTTCACTTCGAAGTATTTGACGACAAGATAGTTCTTCCAAATTCTTAAACCGTCAATCCATGTAAGCTAGGGTTTCAATTCTTGCTTTGTCTTTTCATACATCATAAGAAGTCCAGCACTGTATTTCATCTCTTTTTAAAGAAAACTTGAATCCATTGCAAATGAATAAAGAGCACGATAATGAGGCTGGTACAACTTCTAGTCACAATATAAGGGAACTGATATAATATTTTTTGAAAGTGTATATCATACCCGTGATAGATTCTTTGAACATATTTATGAAGAAATTAGCATACCTCCTGGTTTTGTCGGTTTCTTTATCCCTAACTCTGAGAAGTCTGTTACTACTCAGAGAGTTGTTTTTGAGACCGTCCCAAGATTTTGTTTGCAGAGAGGAGACTATATAGCTTCTTTTTTTGAGTTTAAGACACCCCAAACTCATATGATAAAGTGGACAAGCTGGTGTAAGGTAATGTCGAGCGACTCTTCAGTGGTTAAAGTCTTGATAGATGCTCGAATACTTCATGTTGTAAGAATATCTGAAACTTTACAGAATAATAAGGATGTAAAAGGCCTTTTAATTTTCATTTCCCGTTGGTGTGAACCAACCCATTCTGCTATATGTGCTTGGGGTGAGCTAAAAATTACTCTAGAAGATGTATTTAGTTTGTTGCAGCTCCTGATTGCATGGACCCTCCCTGTTGAACATTCTGCTGAAGAGAAACGAATGATCATTGCTTTGAAGAGGAAGATAAAAGAACTCCAGCGAGGTAATGGTCGATGTGGTGCACATTATGTGAGGTGGATTGATTTTTGGTGGAATGGTAAGACTAGTGCTAACGGTCCCTTGAGCATTGCAGCGTTTCTGACACTCTGGTTGTCTAGATATGTGTTAGAAGATTTCCCTGTCGGTATATTGAAGTTCTCAGTTGTTCCCCTGGCTATATCGCTTGTTGATGGTAAATATATCCCATTTGGCAAATTATTTCTTGGTTGTTTGTATTCTCATTTAGATTCACTGACTCGCGATATGAAAACTTCTAACGGGTTTATGAATATCGATTCTTGTGTCCATACTGTATTTCTTCAATCATGGCTATGAGAGCATTTCCAAAATGTGTCTCTAACTGAGCATTCATATCCAAATTGAGATATTGAGTATACAAGAATCTGTCGTTGGCATAAGAAGAAATTTTACCTATGTAAATCTAGTTGATTTGATAAATGTACAGAGTGAGGTGAACCTCAGGACTTGGGATTCTGAGCACGAGCGTATACTTCCGCCAACCACTTTTGTTAGAGCCATTGAGATGGTTCTCTGGTCAGGTCTGAAGAGAAAACTTGACGCTTTTTCTTCTGGACATAACGCATTTATGAATAGTTCCATCTCAGGTTACATCCTTTCCCTTCTTTCAGAAGGTTATTCAGTACAGGCGTATAATGTTGATCGCGCAACTCATTAGATGGGTTTTAACCAGGAAGTACCTCGAGGTCGTGCTGAAACTCCATCTGTTAAAGAATTGAAGAAGAGTTTGGACGTCTGCCTTGCTGAGGGAATAAAATCCCTTTCTTATGTCCAGGTAAGAAATCTCGGGTGTCGGCCATGTATACACGCTTCTGGAATGAAGAGGGGGACCGTTTTAGAAAACTCATCTCGGAACTTCCGTTGGTGATGAGTAATGTTCCTTCTAAGAGTGACAAAACTTACGGACCCAATTTGAAAAAATCAAACAAAGTCAAGAGGAAGCTCATTATTGATGCATCTCAGCAGGTAACGGTCTTCTCTTTAACTTCTTAATCTCAAATATGGCTACCATGATTCTTAGTTTTATCCCTTTCAGCGGGCGCGTATTATGCATCCTCGAGTGAATGTTACTCCTATCGCTTCTGATAGTCCCCAGTCTTGAGACAAGGACCACGAATGATTCTTCCTGGGAGAAAGTCTCATCCCTATTGCAAAGTATGTTTTATACTCGTCACTTTTGATACTACTGTACTTCGTTAATTATAATGTTTTTTATTGTCTTGCCGTAGCAGGTGAGCACAAATATTTGTGTTGACCCTATTGACGCTCCCAAGGCTTTTGGAGACACCGCGAGTATGGAGGATGGACACGAGTCTGAAAGTGAGGAGATTGAAGAAGCGTCTTGTACAGAGGAAAT
This sequence comes from Papaver californicum, assembly GCA_023531435.1. Taxonomy (NCBI): domain Eukaryota; kingdom Viridiplantae; phylum Streptophyta; class Magnoliopsida; order Ranunculales; family Papaveraceae; genus Papaver; species Papaver californicum. The sequence goes on along the minus strand of JAJJMC010011034.1, from coordinate 3,684,166 downwards.
TTATGAAGAATCTGAATCTGCTACCGTTGATGACGAAGTAAGCAATGAAGATGAAGTTTTTATCTCAATTAAGTTCTCCTCTAGTTATGACCATAATAGACCATGTGGAATCTTCGAATTTCTCATATAAGCATGACTATGCTCGAATTTGTAAGGTATTTATATATTTTCGTTATTATAAAATTTCAGAAGTATAGTGCTTATGAAAAACGTTATAGAATCTTCATACGACCTCCTTTTTGGATAATTGACCCCTCTATATTTATTAAAAAACAATGTCCTACGTTATGTAAGGGAAAAATCCAGGTTTTGAGCCTGTTTGTGGCGACATAATGACCCAAAAGTAAAATTCAGGAAGTATCCAGGAAATTTTTTGACAGTTTTTCAGACCCGACATCGTTCACCGTCTTTTCCATAACTCTTAGCTCGTTTATCCGATTGATGCGCCCGTTAGAATGTTGTAATAGACATCCATACAAAACTTTTGACACAAGACTCATGCTCATATTCTTTACCAGTTGTTGCCAGCTTCAAATTTTCCAAGAGGCAGTGTAAATTGTCTCTGATGCGTTTTTTTGTGAAACATCTTGTAATAGCTACAACTCACATAATTCTTCAAATACCAATTTTTAATGAATGTATATGATATTTATGAGTATGTATAGTGAGTTTTATGTTTCATGCTTGATGTGGTTATAAACAATGGTAAATAAGGGCTCAAACACTCAGACTTGTAAAGATTGATTTTAGACCTAATTCTAATTTAAACTACTAGCAAATATCAAAAGATAATAACAATATTACAAGACACTGGGACTTAGGATTCCACCAATTTTCATATTCATGTGGTTCAAATATTAATTCTAGACAATTTATAGCTCATAACATAAAAGATTTTGACTCTAATTCTTTTGCAAAGTAGATTTCTAAAACATTAGATGTAAATTATAAGCATGGCGCATCAAAAGTACGTACGACTAAGCATACACCATTAACCAAGATCACAACTAATTAAGAAAAATCATATATCAAACTAAATTAATGCAAAACTCATAAAGGAATTAAATATATTTACCATACAATGGTGAAATATGGCTTCCGCCATTATCCCAGTATTGGGGTTTAGCTCCTCATGATGTAAACTCTCTCAAAATATTGATTCATGGTTCAAAAATTGTTTACAAAGATGAAAACGAGAGAAAATTATTAAAGTTGGAAATTCACAACGTTTATAAGCGTTACAGACTCTCCGTTACAACCTAGGTGTTGCAAATTCGAAATAAACGTTTCAAACTGACTGATACAAAAACTATTGAAATAAACGACTGCTATTGTGTGTTGAAAACTTCAAAGGCTTTAGCAACAATTTCTGTGACTGTTCAGTGTAGACTTATGTTCTTGATCATCTTCTTCTTCACGTGATTAACTAGCAGTAGCATGATTTTATCTCTCTCGATCTGGCCTGAACCAACCTCTTCAATTGACTTCTTATTTATAGTACAACAACAATTAATCCTCAAATCCTGAAAAATCTTCCATTTAATTTCATTTCCTCTCAGCAGATCGAGATCAAATCTCGATAATATTGTTTTTCCTCTCTTTTGCTTTCTCTTATGATTTGTTGCTTTGTTTAGTCACGAGACAAATCTGATGTTACCTTGGAAATATATTTGCTCGATTCTCTTCATCAATCCTAGAGAATTTTTCTTTTTTTTTTAACGCAACCTCTTGTTTGATGTTTCGAGTTTCCTTTGTTGTAAAACTCCCATATAAGGCAAGCATATCTTGTCTTTAAAACCGCAACAATCTCCAAAAATATAGTGAATAAATTCACGGAGTTAAGAGAATAAAACTTCCCGCCCAAAGTTCCATTTTAAATCAAGAAGGTGGGTGCCTTTTCACTTGCATGGTGGGTGCCGTTATCCATTTCTTGGGTGCCTTTATCACTTTTTCTAAGGAGTTTTTAGCACTTTTTAGCCAATTTTTCCATAAAACTTTATTCTTCCAAAAATATCTAAAAAAAATACAAAATGATAATATTAGTACACAAATTGAGAAAAAGCAATAAAAATAGGAGAACAATACAAACACAAAAACGTGTCTATTAAATACCCCCGAACTTATTATTTGCTAGTTCTCGAGCAAATCTAATCTAGAAAATAAAAATAAATCTTAACTCACTTTCGCAGGCATTGCGATTGCACTTAGCGTGTGCAACAAGCCTTTAAACCCCTAGGTGTGCCTAGTGGACGAGTTTTGTCTCGTGAGGGTTTACAAGAGATATACCCACAAAACCTTTACTCTAAACTCTAGCTACTTGTGAACGATTTAGGGTAGACACTAAACATGATATTTAGTTGGCTACAAAATTATTTGGCTATGTGAGGAATTACACTGTTTTTAGTCCAATTGTTGTACATGAGTTTTCACTCAAGCGTACTAAAATTCATATGTAAGAAAACAAAGCACTACTCAGAAAGTCGTACAATGGACCACGATACTCGGAATCTATCAAAGTTCAATCACATGATAGATTTAGAAGATGGATATGGAGATGATGAAGTTTGCACATGTTGACTAAGGTGAATGGTGTTTCCCATATCTGTCTGAAGGTCAGTGCCAGGATGAATTTTAACGGATTGAGATATGCACCCACTAGTATGAATCCTAATTTTAGTATCAACACAGCTGGTATATACAAGGGCCCCAACGGTCGATTTATTAAAAATAAAACAATTGGTTACTTATTATTATTATTATTTTATTTTATTTTGATGTAAATAATATATAATAATGGGGCTTGATCTAAATCACTCTACTTCATCTCAACAATGATAATAAGGCGATGCTGGTGCCCCACCAAATCACTTAGAGAAACACATAAAATTGGAAAATTAAAAACATAACGTGATATGGTGACGACTCCGAGATATGGTGACGACTATCATGTTATTTATAATACCTGAACTCTGTCCTTTTATGAATAGGCCATTTAGATGGGTCCCTCAATTCTTATAGATAAAATTTTTGCTTCCATATACTTAGAATGGTTAGTGTCATCCTGAATTGTTCACAAGTTTCTAAATTTTGGAGTTTCATTATTGCAACTAAAAGTTTCTCCCATACCCCCAAACTTAAATCTAACATTGTCCTCAATGTTCTAAAGATGAAGTTAAATACATGAACAAAAAGAAATTGTTACCAATTGAAGAAAAGAGATAAGAAAGGATATTACCGTGTCACATAAGCATGGGTTACCTCCCAAGAAGTCCTAAGTTTAAAGTCTTCATCCAGACTAAGAAATACCACAAAATGGCTAATCACCTTTCAAAATCATATACCAATAGCCGAAACAGCTGTGGGTCAACAATACCAAATAAAGATGACACAAATATAAGACACTTGTACTGGATCAGACAAATTAACAAACTGAGCACAACCTTATCTAAGGTTTCTTTCAAGACAACGGGGTTTATTTGGGGTGCTCATTTAGGTTCCATATGAGTTTCTAAATAAACAGGTTCAGCAGAATGACGAGTCTCTAATAGCTGGATTTCCTCATGGACAGTATCAGGAGGATCGGGTTGCGGAGTCTGAAGGAATTCAAGTAATACCTTAGACGCACAAAGATCGAGTCCTAAGTTAGGGACTTCAAATAGGGATACTTGACGATCACAAGAATCATCACTACCCCCAAACTTAGGGTGAACATTACTCTCAAATGGACCAAAAACTATTGGTTGGATTCTAGGGTCCGTAAGGTCAGCACAATGCCCAGCTTCTTTTGTGGACTGGTCATCTAAATGAACACCATCATCGATATCATATAATGGATTATCAAATAAAGTCTCTCGCAAAGGATCATCGACTTCCTCCGATTCACTGAAAGGTTCATCAAATAATAGATTGTAAAACACAATGCAGGTTAAAGAATCACGACCTAAAGTGCTAATCATGTTCACATCTTCTAAATCATCTATCTCAGAAGATTTTCTACTAACATTAAGACATTCATCTCAGTGGTCATATTACCAAAAGATATTTTCATGATTTTAGTTCTCCAGTTGATGACAGCATTGGATGTGGCTAAAAACGGGCGACCTAAAATCACCGGTATTTGAGCATTGGGTCCTGAACAAGTTGGGTATCTAGAAAAACAAAATCCACTGGATAAATGAACTTATCAACCTCAATAAGAGCATCATATACGACACCACGAGGGACTATGACAGACATATCTGCTATCTGCAGTGTCATTTTGGTCGACTTCAACTTACCAAAACCTAGTTGGGTGTACACATGCTACGGGAGTAAGTTAACATTAGCTCCTAAGTCAAGCAATGTCTTATCAACTATGTGATTATCGATCACACAAGATATGATGGGGCATCCAGGGTCTTTATACTTAGGGGGTGTTTGGTTCAGAAGGATTGAACTTACTTGACCAGCTAAAAAGGCTTTCTTATATACATTAAGTTTATGCTTCCGTGTACAAAGATATTTAAGGAACTTGGAATAAGCATGCATTTGCCTAATTGCTTCTAATAACGGAATGTTGATGTTCACTTGCTTAAATATTTCCATTATCTCGTTGAAAGTCGATTCTTTCTTTGTTGGAACTAACAACTGTAATATGGGGCTTTATGCACAAAGGTAGTCCTACCAAGAACTGTATTTGAATCTTTATAGATTGTTTCAGTCTCTTCATCTATTGGATTCTCTTGGGAAGTCGACGGTAGGACTACATTATGTCCACTATCGTGCATGGTTACCTTGTTGTCAACTACCTTTCCACTCCTAAAGGTTGTAACAAAGTTCACATGATTGAACAGTTTCTCTCCAGAAGATACTTTATGAACTCCTCTAGGATTGGGATGTGTCTGGCTAGGAAACTAATCTTTTTCTCTCAAAGACTCATTCAACTTACTAACCTGGTTTCGTAAATCAGAAATAACCCGAGAGTTAGCCTGAGCCATATCTTGTATACTTTGTTCAATAGATTGCTGAAACTTTATAGTGCACAGAGTTAACATGAAGAGAGACTCTTCTAAACTAATGATTCTCTTATCTGACGGGTTCTGGAACTGGGCTGGACCTGAAGGATTCTTAGTATAGACAAAACCTAGGGGATCCTGAGAATTACTAGACTGACCTTGATTCTGACCCTTAGACCAGGAAAAATTAGGATGATTTTTCCAACCAGGGTTATAGGTTTCTGAACATGGGTTAAATTTTTGACGGTTTTCGAACCTAAAGTTGTTATAAAAAGCATGAGCTTGTTCTTCATATCTAGCATGGTTTGACCCTTGATTCATCTCTAAGGCCTCTAGACGCCTAAGGACATTTGACGCATCATAAACTCTATCGACCCTATGGATAGGATTCCTAGATATTTCCGGTTCTCTCATTGAAGACCATTGCCTTGTTTTCCTAGCTAACTCGATGAACGAGTCAAAATTATTTGGGTATTGAAGGGTGAATTCTCCACCATTCATTGTTTCTACCTGCGTATGGGTCTCGCTATCCAGGCCCTCATATAAAATTTAGGCCATGTGTGTTTTATCAAAGCCGTGATGTGGACAGTGGTATAACAATTCATTAAACCTTTCAACATAATCGTGTAGGTTTTCACCTAATTTTGCTTATAGGTTTGAATAGACTGACGAATAACAACAATCTTATGGTATGGGTAGAATTTCTTAACAAAAACTTCTACAAGACCATCCCAGGTGGTGATTGTTTTAGAAGGAATAAAATGATACCACTCATTGGCTTTATCATCAAGAGAGAATGGAAACAAACGCAACCTAAGCACATCTTTGGAGACATTCGGATAACTTATTGTTTCAAAGATCATTTCGAAGTCTCTTATATGGGTATATGGGCTCTTATTCTCTAACCCCCTAAATGTACGTAGCATGCCAATAGTCTCAGGTTTAATATCAAATTTGACTGTAGTGGCTGGGATAACTACCCCTGGGTCACGTACCACTCTAGAAGGGTTCATACGATCTCTAAGGGTTTTGTTCACCTGGACCTCATTCTCATTATTACCACCCATTTCAGCAAAAACGAATGTACCACCTAGTCGGACTTAAACAAAGAAGGTCGTTTTCTTCATGTTTATCTCCTACACGGATCCAACGACGCATACAAAAGTAGGAAAACTAGTGTTTAACAAGAGTATGTGCACATGCAAATGCAGGGTTAACTATTTTAGGTAAGCTTGGTTTACCCTTAACAGAATATACCTACAAACAAAGACTGGTCAACGGTACAAGGTTAAGGCTTGTGGACTTTCAGCTGGTAACTCCCATCAGGCCCAAGGCACGGGTTCAGCTTACTTATCCACGGGTTTTCCTAAAAATCGGTGATCTGACGAAGGTGCAAAATGGTGTGTGCACTTGTGTTTTTTTATAATAAATAAAATACTAAAAAAATAAAAGAAAGAAAACAATCAAAATAATAAAAGTCCAAAAAGAGAAAAATAAGGAAATGAAAAACTAACAAAAGTAAAAAAAATCTAAAAAAAAATCCTTGTCTTTTCTCCATTCTTTTCCGCTTTATCTTTCGACTCCAAGTTTTTACACCAAAATATTTAGCTCAACCTTTCTTTTTGATCCAAAACCTGCAATGGAAAGACAAACACCCAAAAACGTAAAATAGAATAAACAAAAAAAATGAAACTTTTAAAAACTAAAACCTAAAACAAATCTAAAAACAAGTCCGCGTCGGCAGCGCCAAAAGTTGATGTGGTTATAAACAGTGGTAAATAAGGGTTCAAACACTCAGACTTGTAAAGATTGATTTTATACATAATGCTAATTTAAACTAGCAAATATCAAATAGATAATAACAATATTACAAGACACTGGGACTTAGGATTCCCCCAATTTTCATATTCATGTGGTTCAAATATTAATTCTAGACAACTTATAGCTCATAACATAAAAGTTTTTACTCAAATTCTTTGCCAAAGTAGATTTTTAAAATATTAGATGTAAATTATAAGCATGGCACATCAAAAGTACGTAAGACTAAGTATACACCATCAAACAAGATCACAACTAGTTAAGAAAAATCATAAATCAAACTAAATTAATGCAAAACTCATAAAGGAATTAAATATATTTACCACACAATGGTGAAATATGGCTTCCTCCATTATCCCAGTGTTGGGGTTTAGCTCCTCATGATGTAAACTCTCTCAAAATATTGATTCATGGATCAAAAATTGTTTACAAAGATGAAAAGGAGAAAAAATTATTAAAGTCGGAAATTCACAACGTTTATAAGCGTTACAGACTCTCCGTTACAACCCGGGTGCTGCAAATTCGAAATAAACGTTTCAAACTGACTGATACAGAAACTATTGAAATAAACGACTGCTATTGTGTGTTGTAAACTTCAAAGGCTTTAGCAACAATTTCTGTGACTGTTCAGTGCAGACTTATGTTCTTGATCATCTTCTTCTTCACGTGATTAACTTGCAGCAGCATGATTGTTTTTTTCCTTCTCTCTTCTCTCTCGATCTGGCCTAAACTAACCTCTTCAATCGACTTCTTATTTATAGTACAACAACAATTAATCCTCAAATCCTGAAAAATATTCCATTTAATTTCATTTCCTCTCGGTAGATCGAGATCAAATCTCGATGATATTTTTTTTCCTCTCTTTTGCTTTCTCTTCTGATTTGTTGCTTTGTTTAGTCACGAGAATAAAATTTTCTTAACTCTGTTTCCTTCTAACAACTCGAGACAAGATGATGTTACTGTGAGAAAATAAAATCTGAGGAACACGTGTTTGGAAACTATTGGAGAAATAACAATCTATGATGAGACGAGAAACACTGGAATAAAGTCTTTTGAAAGCGCTAAATTGACAGCTATAAAATCTTTAAAGTGATCTTGACAGCATTAGTGCATAACCAACACGTGGGTTGCGGGAAAGTAAGGCACACTGCACAAAACAGATAGCCTCGCTGCTTGACTTACACGTGGGTTGCGG
>JAJJMC010011034.1:3590224-3676149 GCA_023531435.1 Papaver californicum | reverse complement strand
TGCACAAAACAGATAGCCTCGCTGCTTGACTTACACGTGGGTTGCGGGAAACTAAGGTGCACTGATCAAGACAGACATCTTTAATTGCTCGACTGACAACAAGTTGCGGGAAAGCCTGACACAATAAAGAGTAATAATGAGTATCGATGCATGACTGACACGTATCAACTCTCTAAGCACCTGAACGCAAAGAATTAAAGCATGACGAATCACTTTAAATAGCAACGTTTCCAACATGCCATGATTCAAATAAGATCGCAATAGTCATTCCAGTCTAAAATAATAACTTAACTACAAGACCGCAGAAGAAGTGCGGGATAATCCGTAAGAAACTACGGGAAACAGGCAGTACCCAGGCTAAGATTTATGGAAAGAACAATCAGACCGTGCGGGAATTGCAAAAAGGCTTTGTGGAACTACACATTATCCCAAGAATGGATAAGAATAAATATGTGGAAAGGTAGATTGGTGGGTCCATCAACTAAGCTATAAATACCAAGTTCATTAACAGGGAAAGGGGTTGGAAAAATCAGAAGAGGAAAATTAGACTGAAGTCATTGGAGTAATAGCAAAGGGCTTAGGTATGAAATTATGTAATTATTTTAGTCCATTTGATTCAGGATTAACATGATTATGATAAACACGAAGTCATCTTATTAATATAGATTATTTTCTCTTTTCTTTTCTTTTGAATAAATGTAAATTTGATTTTTCCAATGGATCCAAACTATTTATTTTTAGATGTAAATAGTTTCGTTGATTGAGTCACATGAAATCTTGTGTCTTCTCGATTTTACTTTCAAAATGTTATGGTGAAGCGATTCAGGATAAGAAAATGTATTTTGTTGGAGTTTATATACTTTTGGTTTTGATCCCAATGATACCAGAAATTTGGCTATCACAATTTGGCGCTAGAAACAGGGATGAGTAAAGAATTTATTCTACCTGACAAATTTTGTTGTTGAAATATTGAGTCATATTTTATTTAAAATCTTTTTTTAAAGAGCAATAATTTAGGTTCATATGAAAAGGTTGAAAAATATGATTTTCATTCTAAAAACTAGATAGTTAATAAATATATACATTTTCTTATTATGATTAATTTTCTTTATTTTTCACTATTCTGTACCATATTTCTCAAATTCAAGAAATGACCACTTAGCAACATGCTATGTTTATTAGGTCCTTGATTTTTGTTCCCAACCAAATTTTTGATACTGTGATAATATATACCATTTGGCTTTATCTAATTTCTGTTGCAAATCTATTGAGTAGGATAAAATCTTTTGAAATACATAATTCATTATTTGGTCTCTCTTAGAATACTGGACAAGAAATTATTACACCAACACGAGTTTGAGTTCAGAAGAAATTTCATCACCAAAAAAGTACATACAAATGAGGACAATGTCACAAAGAGACGTGCAGGATCAAGATGCCAATTCAGGAAACCAGGATAGTAATGTTATAGGAGTTCTTCAACAAAAAGAAACACCGAGAAGATCACAAGAGCAAGGACCCAGTAATGACCACTTAAATGATTCTTAAAGCCACACAACTAGTCGTTCATCTCAAGAAAGTTATCAAAACAGTATTGATCATGTTCAACAACTAATGGAAGAAATGAATGCAATGCGAAAGGAACAACGAGTTTGTGCGGAACAAATTGCATTGTTGACCAGAGAAAATAAAGCACTTAAAGAAAGAGTCCAACAAGGTGCGGAACCGTCAATAACTAAAACACAGGGACAACAAGCAAGCTCCAGCAGACCTGCACGAAGAAGAACAAAGGTTAATAGAGATCAAAGAGTAATGGTGGTACAACCCTTGAATCAACAAAATGAACCAGAAGGATTAAATTTTGATGCATCAAGGTTGTATTACGACATGTGGCAGAATTACTATGAGGATATGGAACAAATGCGGGAAGAAATTAAAAATTTAAAGAATAAAGAAGGTGGAAGATTAGAGGAAGTGTTAAAAGAAGCCAGAAGGACACCATTGGCACCACACCTGGCATATACATCAATACCGCACGAATGTAGTGTTCCCCTTTTCGAATGCTATGACGGAACGAAAGACCCCAGACTCATTTGAAATATTACAATCGATGTATGACACGTTGGGAACAAGATGACGTTGTTATGTGCCGGTTTTTTCCTTCGAGTTTGAAAGGAATAAATTTGGCGTGGTATGACAATTTACCATAAGGGTCGATAAATTCTTATACAAAGTTAACTCGCAAGTTCTTAGAAGCATACATGTACAATCGGCCCGCAGATGCAGGGATGGATAAGCTGTACTCACTTGCTTCATCAGCAGAAGAAACCATTCGAGATTATACAGATCGTTGGAAAACGATCTGCCAAGCAATTGGGGATGTAACTCCAGAGGTGGCGATCAACAGTTATAAGTGGGGGATAGCCAATCGGGAAGCCAACTCTTTGTAGATATCCATAATACAAATCCAAAAACCAAAGGAGATCTCAGAGATATCATTGAAAAATGCGCAAGATTGCAAGACATTCAGAGGCAACATCCGAGAATAATATCACCACCACAAGGGAATGCAAAAAGAGCCAATTCAATAGAACCATCGTCCGAAACCAGAAAGAGGTTTGCGGGAAAATATATGAATAATGAATCAAAGCGAACAAAGATGGATGAAAGAAGAAAGTTTATCCAACAATTTGAGGAGCAAATCTTTACTAAACTCAATAATCCTTATTCTGAAGTTTTAAATGCAATAAGAAATAGACCATACTTTCATTGGCCACGAACAAAAGAACAACAACCTGAACATACACAAAATTCAAAAGAGTACTGTGAATACCATTGTTATCGAGGCCATTTCACAAACCGATGCAGAAATTTAATAATACAGGTGCAAAGGTTAATTGACGCGGGGGAATTAAAAGAATTCATTCAAACAAATGATCTACTACCAAGGCTTAATAAGGGAAAAGCAGTAAATATTCCTCAAAACAATCAAACTATAAACATGATCATATATTCTGAGTCAGGCCAATCATCCATGAGTGCATCGATCAATATGAAATTGCATAAAAGAGTCCACAATCATGAAGTCTTCAAGGTTACGGGAAGAGTTATTGAGTCATGGGAAGGTTGGATGGCGTCCCCATTAACTTTTTCTGCAAATGAGGTTGATCAAGAGGTTGAAATCCACAACGATCCATTGGTACTTACACTGCCTGTGTCGGGATGGAACGTAAGGAAAATTCTTACGGATGGGGGCAGTTCCCTTAATGTGCTGTTTTATGATACCTTTCGAAAAATGGGATTAAAAGATGATCAGTTAACTCCTTCTTGCTATACAATTTATGGGTTTAACGGATTAGCTTCGAAACCAAAAGGAGAGATCTTGCTTGATGTTGCGGCAGGTCCAATAAGTATTTTGACGAAATTCAGTGTAGTGGAAGCTCCGTCTCCATACAATGCCATCGTTGGTAGGCACTGGGTTCATCAGTTAAAAGGAGTAACCTCAATGTATCACCAATACTTGCGGTTTCCAACACCGCAAGGAGAAATGGAGATAAGAGGCGACTTAAGTGAATCAAAATCCTGCATCCTAGCTGAAGTTCGTATGAATGAAGAACGACAACAGCAAGAACAAAACAAGAAAAAGGAACACAAAATGAAGGCAAAAGAAGATGCCCTAGACCAGTATATGAGTCATACTGATAAAGAAAAATTGATAAATGAAACAAGTAAAGATGTTGAAGAAAAAGGAAGCACATCAAAAGAAGATCATGGGAATCCTCCAGCATAGCAACCAAAGGGGGCTCCCACATTTTTAGGAGCTCCCAAACCCACATTTACCCCGATAGAGGAAACCAAAAATGTTAATATAGGAACAGAAGAGTTTCCTAAGTTAATAAGGATTGGGACGTTGATGGAAACGAAAAGGGAGCGAAATTTAATCTTATTACTTCGAGATTTTGAAGATATATTTGCATGGAGAATGGAGGACATGCCAGGTATCGACCCAAATATTGTACAACACGAATTGCATATACATCCCGATCCCACACCTTTTCGGCAACGTATACGAATACCATGAGTCAGTAGAGAATGAATTAAAAAAGCTCATGGATGCGGGATTTATCTGAGAGGTGCGATACCCAACTTGGATCTCTAACATGGTGATTGTACCAAAGAAGAATGGAGGTGTTAGAATTTGTATAGACTTCACCAATTTGAATAAAGCATGCCCGAAAGACAACTATCCACTCCCCAGCATAGATCAGTTGGTAGACGTTGTTGAAGGTCATGAAGCCTTATCCTTTATGGATGGACAATAAGGGTATAACCAGATCGCACTAGCTGAAGAAGATCAAGAGCACAATGCATTCTTTACTCCACGCGGTTGATATTGTTACACCAGGATGCCATTTGGATTAAGAAATGCCGGAGCAATATATCAACGGCTGGTTGACGTAATTTTTAAACCATGGATAGGGAATACTCTGGAATTTTATGTGGATGACATGTTAGTAAAAAGCAAACTTGCAAAAAATCATTTACAAGATTTGAAAGAGACATTTCAAGCCTTGCGGAAATATAGAATGAAGGTCAATCCTGACAAGTGCATTTTTGGGGTCACTTCAGGGAAGTTTCTGGGATATTTAGTTACTAAAAAAGGAATCGAAGTTGATCCTGCAAAATTTCAAGCAAGTAGACATGCCATCTCCAAGGAATGTTAAAGAAGTTCAGAAGTTAAATGGATGTTTAGCTGTACTTAGCATATTTATCGCAAGATCATCATAGAGATGCAAACCCTTTTTTCGATATTTTAAAAAAGAAAAATAAATTTGAATGGAATGAGAAATGTGAGAAGGCTTTTCAAAATATCAAGGTTTACCTCGCAACATTACCTACACTGCAAAAGCCAAAGCCTGAAGAAATTATAGCCTTATATATTGCGGCAACCGAAGACGCAGTAAGTGCGGTGTTAGTCCGGACCAATGAAAAGATTGAAAAGCCAGTGTATTACATTAGTAAAACTTTGAATCCTGCAGAAAGAAATTATACGAAAATTGAACAGTTAATCTTAGCACTGGTGTTTGCTACCCAAAAACTACGCACATATTTTCTGACGCAGTATGTGCAGGTACCAAGCAAAGCACCATTGGAGTCAGTACTAAAGAATGTAGGAAAAGTCGGAAGAATAGCAAAATGGAATGCACATCTCGAGCAATTCAACATATTATTCGAATTACAAACTGCACAAAAATCGCAAATTTTGGCTGATTTCCTTGCGGAATTTCCGCTAGATGATAACTTTGAAATTCAAGGTTTGCCCGGATTTCAGAAAGAACATGTTTCATTTTTCATTTCCTAATTCTTATTAACATTGGTTACTTATTGTTTTATGATACAAAATTTCAAGGTTTACCCGGAATTGAAGATGGTGACCCTCAAGATATCTTGAATTCTGTAAATCCCAAAAGATGGGAAGTATTTGTTGACGGATCCAGGAATAAAGAAGGTGCTGGAATTGGAATCGTAGTTACAACTCCTACAGGGGATAAAATGGTACATTCTTTCCGCCTCGAGTTCGATGAACATACAAATAATGTAGTGGAATATGAAGTTGTGGTTCACGCCCTCATACTTACCATTGAATTAGGGATAAGCGATGTCCGACTCACAAGTGATTCACAATTAATAATTCGATAGGTTGAATTAAGATATCAAGCGTATGATGAAGACTTGATATAATATAAAAATCTTGTACAAAAACTGGCGCTTCAGATTCCAAATTTAACCTTTCGGCATCTATCCAGAGATAAGAATCGACATGCTGATGCATTAGCATATATTTCTTCAATGATAAAGGATCGAAATACAACAGCAGTAAAAATTGGCGTATTTATGAACCATCAATCAAGTTGTGGGCAGTTGAAAATATGCAAGAACAAATGGAGAAAGATGTTGAAGATGCAGCTATCCAAAATAAAGGAAACTTCCCACACAAGATAGAAGATCACCAAACCGAAGAAGATTAGAGAGTTTTAGTCCGTCAATATTTGCAAAATGGAAAATTACCCGCAAATTCTAAAGAAGCATGGAAGGTGCAATCAAGATCTGTAAATTATCAAGGGATAAAATTCTTTACCGAAAGTCTTTTTTAGGACCGTTACTTCGATGTTTATCACGAGAGGAAGGGCTGCGAATTCTCAAAGATATACATTATGGTGATGCTGGAAATCATAGTGGAAGACGATCACTGGCTTTAAAGGCAAAGATGCAAGGTTATTATTGGCCATTTATGCATAAAGATGCGGAAAACATGGTAAAAAGGTGTGAAGAATGCCAGCGATATGCAAAAAAAGATAAAAGCTCCCGCAACAGAACTTAATTCGGTACTTATCCCTTGGCCATTTGTAAAATGGGGGATAAACATTGTTGGACCATTGGTAGAAGGAACTAAAAAGAGAAAATATTTGATTGTAGCCACAGATTATTTCACTAAATGGGTTGAGGCCAAAGCTCTTGCACATATTAGAGATACCGATGTTTTTAAATTCATATTTGAGAATATTATCTGTAGATTTGGAATTCCGGTGGCCATAGTCTCGGATAATCGACAATAATTACAAGGAAAAAATATTGATATGCTTTTTAAAGCATTTAATATTCAAAAGAATAAGTCTACTCTTTATCCGAAAAGCAATGGGCAAGCTGAAGCAACAAATAAGACAATTGCCATGAATCTAAAGAAAACTCTTGATGGTCATCATAAACGGTGGTGTGAACAGCTTTATAATACATTATGGGCATACCGTACAACTAGAAGAGAATCCACTGGAGAATCACCATTTCTTCTTACTTACGGGACAAAAGCAGTTATTCCAACGGAAGTCATTCTACCCACTACAAGAACAGAGGCATGGGAGAAAAATTTAAATTCAGATTTAATGTTGGAAAAGTCGGATGATCTAGAAGAAAGAAGAGAAGTTACACTTCAAAAAATGGAGAATTATCAAAGGAGACTGGCAAGAGAATACAGTAAAAAAATAAAGATGTGGAATTTTGTAGAAGGACAATATGTTTTGCGGCAAATCCCAGAATACCAAAAAGATAAAGCAGCGGGGAAATTTGCACCTACGTGGGGAGGACCTTATATTATACAAGGCATTGCAGGGCAAGGATCGTACCACTTGTGAAATATGGATGGAGGAATTTTGCAACATCCTTGGAACGCCCAATATCTCAAACCCTACTATCCTTGATCCATAATACAATTGAGCAAAAAAAAAGGTATTCGAAATAGGTAATGCATATTAAATGTAATCTTCCTAAAAGATCCAGATAAGTATCTATGACTGATATTTATCACAACAGAGATGTCTAACATCATATTGGTTTTTATATCAGGTACTCTCCACTTCGGGAATTGCTCACAGGTAGCAATACGATTATACGACAATCCGAGTTCATATTAGGTAAAGCTACAAATGTAACCTCTCTAAGAAAGTCCATATGAATATCTATGAGTGTGAATATTGGGTCTTTCGCCAACATGGGTGCCTAATGTGAATCTAGTTGTTGTATCTTTCTCCATTTTAGGAGACTTTCGGGACCGCATCCTAACTTCCTCCTGGCCCGAGTGGAGTTAGACATGTGTTACACCCATAATATAACACAAGGTATAAAATATCCTGCCGACCAAAGTAAATTACACTCATACAATAAATTAATAATTAATGTATATTCAAAATATGTTTTGTAGGAACAAAGTTACAAGGAAAAATGAAAAAGCAACTGCAATAAAGGAATAAAGAACAAAACAACAAAGAGAAAGCTAAGAAGCAGGAGTAGTGCCTTTGAAGGGAGGATTGTTTGGAACATCTCGGCGCTTATAAACTGTTGTAAATCCATCAGCTTCTACTTTATCAAGAGTGTTATTTACTGCTTTTGCAATTTTAGCTTTAGCCTCGACTCTTAACCATTCAATGTAAGCTTTTCTATTTGAAATCTCCACCTTGAATTGAGTTATTGCAGCTTCACATGCCTGGATTCTATTTTTCAAAAAGTTTATTTTCCCTCTCTCGATAGCTAAATCCCGAAGAATAGATTCATATAAGTTTAGAATTGTAGCTTGAGAATCCGAAAGAGCTTTTCCCTTGGCATAAGCCTCTGCAGTAGAATTGTCTCTGTATTCAATAAGCTGAGCGATGTACGAAGAAAGTCTTGAATGATGATACGAACCAGATTGGGAAAATCCCGAAAGGATATTCTGCCGCTCTATGCAAAGCTTGCGGTTCTCTTCTTCCAATTTTTCGGATATTGCCCGTGCTTCAGAAACGCAATTTTTAGTCCACGACAAAGTGGCGTCAAATTAAACTTTCTTGCAAACTTTTTCCACATATAAAAATGGATTTTGTGACCCTAATTTATTATATTTCTTAATAATCGAATCATGACTATCTATAAGATCATTGAATTTTGTCTTCACCTCCACATTCTCATTATTAACTTTTAAAACATGATCTTTCAACTGTGTAATCTTATGCTGCATCCTAGATACAAGTTCAGAATCCCCCGCTAATCCCATAAATTAGTTCAGAAGACGAGAAATAAAATAAAGGAAAAAGTAACTAAAAAGAAAGAACAAAACCTTGGTTCTGAAGATTCAGCACTTGTTGGCGGAGTTTATAATTCTCCCGCTGCAGGTCCAAGGCGTCATTTTCCACAGCTCTGAATTGGGACTCCATCATGGAGGACCGCGCCTTGTAGAACTGATACGCAGTGTGTAAGGCGCTTTGACCCCGACCAACCTACAAAATTAAAACTATCATTAGAATAGGGAATAAGAAGAAATTAATAAGTAAGTTGACAGTTAAAATACCTGTAAAAGAGTCTGTTGAGGGAAGGAATAAACTTTCCCATCATCAAGTGCAAGTGTATCCGTAAGCGAAGAGGGCTCGATGATGCGGAACGAAGGATCAACATCTTCTCCTTGATATTTTAACCAGGCATCTCAAACCACATCGTATGGAACAGCTTCCGTAGATTTGCGTAATTGAGGAACCGAAGAACTATCGTATTTGACAGGAAGATAATTGAATGGAACGGAGAGAAGATTCTTTGACATGAACCATATGAAAGCTTCTCCTTCTTTATTTAAGAGAATAGAAGCCTCCGCGACTTCATTTCTTCTGTTCGATTGAGGAAACTCTGGATTCGGTTGAGTTTCATCAGCATCAACTCCGCTCGCACCAGCAGGCCTAACAGGAATAACTTTTGTCATGATGCTTGAGGGCACAATATTCGCTATACTGGTGCTTGCCGGCTCTTTATTTCCACAACTTATGATTGCGGGGCTACCTCTGTTTCCGCGACATGTGATTGCGGGGCCACCTCTGTTTGCGCAACCTGTGCTTACGGGGCCACCTCTGTTTCCGCAACATGTGCTTGTGGGGCCACTACTGCCTCTGCAACAGATGCCTGAGGGTTGAGATCCTCTTCATCAGTCGCCTCATCTTCATTAGAAGCAGTTTCAAGCGGCTCATCCCCAGGAAGATGAGAGAATTGAAGATAGAAAGAAGGATCAGGGACAATAACTTGATCCGAGGAATCCTTCAGAATCTGCGAGGTTTCTTCCACGACATCATGTTGTCCCGAAGATTCGGAGTTCGTTAGTAGAAGGGGAATACGCTGACCTCCTTCTTTCCTTTTTGCAGCAGAACTTTCTTCACCCCTAGAACGTGGATGATGGAGAGGAGATTCATGAATCTCACCCTCTTCTCTATCTGTAGAAGCACGGGGCGCGCCTTTCGATTTCTTCTGACCCTGTAAATATACTGCAATACTTCATCAAAGGAAATTCTAAAAGCAATATATAAAAAAAAGTCAACGGATAAAATAATACCTTTTCTGGAAGAGGTGCGGCCTTGCGTTTTAACCTCGTTTCATCCTGGGTGCCTTCATCATCTAACGGCTCAGTCTCCGACTCAATTTGCGACTATAAAAGTAAAAGAAATAAAAATTTACTATCAAACGAAAACTATACTCTAAGCAATACATTTATACTCAAGTAAAAATATGTACATCGCTGAAAAGAGCGAATTTGAAATCAGAAAAATTTAATCTGTAAGGGCAATAACCGTTGAAACGAGTGAGAAGGTCGTACACTACACTATTGGAAGCAGACCCGAAAACCCAGGGACCTTCAATAAGAAGAGGGGTGCGATACCATTTATAATCGTGATCTTCCCGAACTCTTTCTCTAAGAGGAATCATTGTTCCCTGAATATACTTCAGTTTCACGTTGTCAATCTCCGATAGTAAACGGAACCCCTTCCCACCTTTGCGGTTTGGGCCAACACTCCAATTCTTGTAGTTCTTTGCGGAAACATTGTCCGCTTACGTGGCATGGAAATTTGCCACTGTATAATACTTGCTTAACCTAATGTTCGAAACGTAGCATGTAAACCCGGTCCTTCCTTGGCTACGTAAGTTGCATTCATCAAGTATTCTCCACCAATTTCCATTGTATTGCGCAACTGATCGCACAAAGCCTTGGTGAGACTGATTACGACTCGCAAGGACTTCAAATTGATAAGGATTCTCTTTTTGATACAAGGGAAGTTGTAATCCCGCATCTATAGCTCCTGTGGAAATTAATAATCTATCATTGGTATATTAAAAACCCTCTATCATTGCCAGGGAAATTTCATCGGAAGCGCAATCGAAAAAGGAGACTTTGAATCCTTCGAGACCATGGATCCTTTTAAACTCTTCGAGATCTATAGACCTGAAGCTACAACTTTTATGAGACCGCTTGTCTTTAGGAACATGATTATTCACTGCTTGGACACTTGCAGGCCTTGCAGGTTCCGAAGGATGACTCCTCGATACAGGATATCGGGATGGCATCTTGTGTAAAGGTTGATCATCTTGACGAGAAGCATCATCAGAAACTCGAGCTTTACCTTTTCCATCCATGAAGGAAAAAATAAAGATTAATAAAGATCAAAAGGCAAGAGCAGAATAAAAGGTAACAAAATAAAAGAACAATAAGATAACAATTATTCTATAATCAAAAGAAATCAGAAATCGTGTCAGAATAACCAATCATCAAAAGAAAATTCAATCACTTCACAATCATCGGTCGTTCCAATAAGTAATAAACAGGTAGGGGCATCAACATCATCTTCACTATTAAACTCAAAAGAATCTACATGACGGTGAATAATAATCAAGCAAACACGGAAAAGAGTAAAAACAAAGGAATAACTTACAGAGGAATAAAAGAATCTAAGAAGAATACTTTGATAATAGCAAAGACTGGATCTCGATGAAAGAATTTCGAATTGCATAAGTTGAGAAGAATGAAAAGATATTGAAGAATCTTTGAAAAGCTTGAAGGAATGAAACGTGCTGCAACTTTAAGAAGGAGAAGACAAAAGGTGTAAAGAATGGAATGAAAAAGATAATTGGTATTAAATAGGGGAAAGTTGAAACTGACGAACCGTCGAAAACTGAAAAGAAATAAAGTTCAGAGATTTGATTTCCTCGAAAAGCGGCAACTGAAGAAAACGTGCAAAAGTAAGTTAATGCTAGCGAAAAATAGGGAAAAGTGTAACAAGGGGTTAATGCAGGCGTGGGAAATAGAAAAGTAATCATTATTTTTCCTTTTTTCAATTTTTTTAACAACTATCAAAATTTGAAGAAAAAAAAAAGAAAAGAGGGCAAATTGTGAGAGAATAAAATCTGAGGAACACGTGTTTGAAAACTATTGGAGAAATAACGAGCTATGATGAGACGAGAAACACTGGAACAAAGTCTTTTGAAAGCGCTAAATTGACAGCTATAAAATCTTTAAAGTGATCTTGACAGCATTAATGCATAACCAACACGTGGGTTACGGGAAAGTAAGGCACACTGCACAAAACAGATAGCCTCGCTGCTTGACTTACACGTGGGTTGCGGGAAAGTAAGGCACACTGCACAAAAAAGATAGCCTCGCTGCTTGACTTACACGTGGGTTGCGGGAAAGTAAGGCACACTGCACAAAACAGATATCCTGCTGCTTGACTTACACGTGGGTTGCGGGAAACTAAGGTGCACTGATCAAGACAGACAGCTTTAATTGCTTGATTGACAACAGGTTGCGGGAAAGCCTGACACAATAAAGAGTAATAATGAGTATCGATGCATGACTGACACGTATCAACTCTCTAAGCAGCGGAACGCAAAATATTAAAGCATGACGAATCACTTTAAATAGCAACGTGTCCAACATGCCATGATTCAAATAAGATCGCAATAGTCATTCCAGTCTAAAATAATAACTTAACTACAAGACCGCAAAAGAAGTGCGGGATAATCCGTAAGAAACTACGAGAAACAAGCAGTACGCAGGCTAAGATTTACGGAAGGAACAATCAGACCGTGCGGGAATCGCAAAAAGGCTTTGCGAAACTACACATTATCCCAAGAATGGATAAGAATAAATATGTGGAAAGGTAGATTGGTGGGTCCATCAACTAAGCTATAAATACCAAGTTCATTAACAGGGAAAGGGGTTGGAAAAATCAGAAGAGGAAAATTAGACTGAAGTCATTGGAGTAATAGCAAAGGGCTTAGGTATGAAATTATGTAATTATTTTAGTCCATTTGATTCAGGATTAACATGATTATGATAAACACGAAGTCATCTTATTAATATAGATTATTTTCTCTTTTCTTTTCTTCTGTATAAATGTAAATTTGATTTTTCCAATGGATTTAAACTATTTATTTTTAGATGTAAATAGTTTCGTTGATTGAATCACATGAAATCTTGTGTCTTCTCGATTTTACTTTCAAAATGTTATGGTGAGGCGATTTAGGATAAGAAAATGTATTTTGTTGAAGTTTATATACTTTTTGTTGTGATCCCAATGATACCAGAAATTTGGCTATCACAGTTACCTTGGAAATATATTTACTCGATTCTCTTCATCAAGCCGAGAGAATTTTTCTTCCTTTTTTAACGCAACCTCTTGTTTGATGTTTCGAGTTTCCCTTGTTTGTAAAACTCCCATATAAGGTAAGCGTATCTTGTCTTTAAAACCGCAATAGTCTCCAAAAATATAGTGAATAAATTCACGCAGTTAAGAGAATAAAACTTCCCGCCCAAAGTTCTATTTTAAATTAAGAAGGTGGGTGCCTTTATCACTTGCATGTGTGCCTTTATCAATTCCTTGTGGATGCCTTATTCATTTCTTGGGTGCCTTTATCACTTTTTCTGAGGAGTGTTTAGCACTTTTTAGCCAATTTTTCCACGAAACTTTATTCTCCCAAAAATACCTAAAAATGTACAAAATGATAATATTAGTACACAAATTGAGAAAAAACAATAAAAATATGAGAACAATACAGGCACAAAAACGTGTCTATCAATGCTCAAAAAGTTTGTGTTTGAGATGTTTTAACCTATAATGCTTGTATCCTCTCTACTTTTAAGGGGGAAATGACCAAATCATAGAGTTGAGCCTACGAGTGAAAAACAAGAGTTACCGTCGATCCCGATTAGATAATATCCTCTTCCATACTGAAAATCATAGGAGGACTCCTGCTCGCATACTTGTTGAGGATGGTACTCGCACTGACGTTGATGTGCAAAATGGTAATGTAGTAGAGAATGTGCTAGTTGAGTATCCTAATACAGGCATTAGCATTGATTTCCACTTCAGCAGGACTCTTCCTTGGTACTCATGTTCTGGGGGATTTGTTGTTCCATTCAATTATACTGAGCTTTAAACTAAGGTATGGAAGAAGTTCGTCCACTTCTCCGTAGATGATTCCAATAATTAAAGAATGGGAGGAAGTTGTGAATGAATTTAAGAGTTTTGGTCTTGTTTACACATGGGTTTTTCGTCATCTGGGAGCTATACAAGAGCATCTTGTTGAAGTAAGTGAAAATTTGCTAGTTTGGAGGCGGTGACCAAGGATAGGGGAGAGGTTGAAAAGCTTTATCAGGATTTGAAGCTTGCAACTGAAGTTCTTGGAAGAATGGAAAAGGGGTGCTCTGAAGGGACTTATCCAATCTTCAATGATTTCTTCTAGATTTATAATTTTATGAAATGCATTTATTGTTTTCTTTTGAATTTTTGGGTAGATATGTTTGACAACTTACTTGTGAAGAGATAAAAAAAATGAAACTGATAATGATATTTGAATTGATTGCTAAACTTAAAAACATATCTTAAATATGAATGCAGAAGTATCGCAATCATTTTGGAGGAATTACAAACATTGCACGGAAATAGGAAATATTTAAAGTAATGATAACAAAGCATTCAGACTTTGTAAGTTTTGAGCCACTTGTCGTGTATTACTACCCTTTTTGGCTTATCATTATTTATGAGCTTTTAGTGACCACCTAGCATAGTCTCAGTGATTAAGTAAGGTTCTTCTTCAATAGCTAGAGGAACCAATACAGGGAGTTGTGCACTCTTAACAACTTTTAGGACTGTGTCTCCAATTCGAAAAAGGTCCAAAATTTAGCAACTCATCTGAATAACCTTCTTATGGGATGACCAAGGGTTGCTGTTGACGTCTATTCTGGTGATAATAAGTAACTTGACCCGTAAACGATTTACGAGTCTTCACATTCTCACTAAAAATAATTTTTAACCACTTTATAAAATATTAAAATGGACCAGCTTCACATTCACATCTTCTGGTTGTGACAGGGTTGTCCTCAAGATAGAATCCCAGGGTCTTGGCAGAATGGGGTGACTGATTGCAAAGGATTTTCAGAAACGGGACTTACTTGGTCGAGTTTCAAAGTCTGGACAAAGTCCTCAATCTTTAACGATGATAAGGAAAACGTCTTTTTGTTGTGAATCCATGGTTATCCCAGAATCATGTCGTAGTCTGGGTCCTCTTTGACGATGTAGAATTTTACGTTTTCTTCAGCATCTATTATCCTTAACTTTGAGGTAATGTATCCACAGTTCTCTTTGAGTTTCCCTTCAGGATTTTAATCAGGGTCTGAGAGTGAAAAGTTTCCCTTCTAGTTTTGATAACATTAATATCCATGCTGGTATCAATCAGTGTTCTTTTAAACTTTGTGCCTCCTAGGTGGGCGGTTGTGAGGAGTCCCCAGCCACATTTCTCATTGTTCGTGTCGACCACGTCCTCCAGGGGCGGCTTGACTCGAGCATGAATATCTTCTATAAAGAGTAGGCGCTTGCAATTCACAACAAGACTCAGTGCAACGAATATATCCTTGTGTTGTTATTTCGAGAAGTAAAGAAGCTCGCACATGTATTCCATCAGACATTGAGACGTCTGATTGGTCGAACCCCAGAGAGAGTGAATTTTCTGATAGGAAGGGGATTCTTTTGGACTCCTTTAGCTTCTAATTTTAATTCTCCTGATTTCATCTTTTCTTTGAAGATGCGCTTCAAATTATTACATTCACTGGTTGGATAATTTACATACCGATGGTAGTGACAATATTTCGGATCTGTCATCTGCTGGGATGTAGGCAGTCACGTATATGTGGTAAAAGGATGGCACCGTTTATCTTATCCAAGCTTCGAGTAATTCCAGCACTTCTTCTATTGGAATAGGAAAATCCGGGAATATTACATTCGACTTCTCATCTTGCTCCTATTACCGCTGCAGCTATTGGTGTTGTTGACGTGGAGCTTTAGCCATATTTTGAGATGGGGTCGCTCTTTGTGTTGGCGATGGGTCGAGGCTAGATTCAAAAGAAAGTGTTTGGTATGTGACTCTGGTTGAGATGTGGCTTTCCTCTTGGATCCCTCGTTACTGACGACACCAATTGATGGTTGATAGTACACTGCTTGTTGACTGGCCGTCGGTTTACTCTATTATCCCCACGACCTTCCTCCCCATGCAGGTCTTGTTCTCTCCAATAAGGCAGGAGAAGTTGTCGCCGACCTCTTGGCGGCTTCATGTAACTCAGAAAAGTTTTGAAAGCGTAAATTTTCTAAAAGAACACTATAAACAGGGATCATACCATTGATGCAGAGTTCCATTAATTGAAGTTCCGTCACGTTTGGATCGTGACAATCCAGAGCTTGAATTCTTAATCTTTTAACATAATCATTGGGCTTCTCGTTATTCATTTGACACATCCTTCCCAAGTCTGACAGAGTGATTTGTTCGGAGACGAAAAAGTATTTTTTTTTTTTAGAAAACATTGATCATTTCTCCCCAACTAAAAATATTAATGGGTGCGATGTAGTTGTACCATGTGTAAGCTCTTCCAATGATGATTTTAAAAATTCTTTTAGACAAAGCAGATGATTTTATTCATGCTCCCCGAGAGATTTTAAGAATCGAGAGACATGTTCATGAGCGTTCTCAGTTCCATCTTACAACAAAAAAGTTAGAAAGGAGTAACCTCTTGGTAGTAGGATTCTCTGAACTTCAGGCGGGTAAGGAGGTTGGTGCTGATGAAGTGGGGGCGAGTCTTCCTTACTATGGTTTCGTATGAGTCTCTCTAGATCTTCGCGAGTAATAAAATTGGATTGTTGGTTTATTAGCATTGGACGATGAGTAATGACATGAGCTTCATTGTCTTTTTGAATCCTTGACGTCCCGGCATCATTGGCCATTTCGAGGTTGGTCCTGGTTTGCTCCGTCAGGAGATAACGCTGTTCGGGAGAGAATTGCTCCGTTAAGGTTTTGAGATAAACGAGTACCTCTTTCTGAGTGGTATCTATGTCTTCATGCGTTCTCGAAAGAACCTCCTGTCTCTATATCATATCAGCAATGTTGGGCGGCATTTGAATATTCCTAGCGTTTTTCAGTAGTATTGTCACCAAAAGAAGGTGTAGCGGTAACATCAGTAGCAGCATTAGTACGAGAAGGGTTGGTAGCGGTACGAGTAGTTTTAGAACTACCATCATCAGTGTTAGTAAAATTGACATTAGGAGTTGTAACCACTCCATACCTAAGATCCACCATTTTAAATGACTGAAAATTGACTTTTGTAATTGATAGGTTGATCTCCCGCTGCGGTTGCCAACTTGTTTAAGGGTGAAAACAAATGCACTGCAAAAGATTACTTTTAGGTAGGTTTGAGAGATCAAACTCGAACTGGACGAGCCTAAACCAATAAATCGCCGTTCACGTCATGCTTCGATCATAAAGGTAGAGAAGATTGGGTTGGTCTTAGGGGAGGAAAGCAAAGAAGATTGAGAAATCACGAGTGTAATGAGTAATTGTAGCGTGTAGTTTAAGGATGGATTATTTCTGGGATAGATCGCTCATTCTGAATTCCTAGTTAGTTCCTTGTCGAGTAGATGAAGCTATCTATTTATAGTTTGATAGGAAACACACTGATTTTTTGTAGGTGGTAGAAGTTATGGAGTCATGTACGAAAAACAGGGAGAATTTGTATGACCACTATTCCTTGTGCTCTCAACTTCTGTGGAACTGTCACATTACTTATTAACTTCTTGTTCGTGGATGTGTTGCCACAACGCACGATTTTCGTAGAACGCCAGACCAATACCCCAATGAGAATCCCCCCATGTGTTCTATTTTATATCTCATAGAAAATAGTGGAGTCGTGGACCACTATTGTTTTGGTTGGGTCAAGTCAAGTCAATAACTTGCTAAGTCAGTGAGGCAAGTTGCGCAACTCACTGAATTAATAACTAGACTGATCAGTTTCCAATCTAGTAAATTAACGATCATGTATTAGAATTATGAATAACATGGCGTAATTTTAATAGCCAGATGTCAGTTTAGAAGTGGCATGGCATAAATCTGGAAGTGTTCGAAACCAAGATTGTGAAAAAGTTCCCAAGGACCATTCTTAGCGCACTTAAGAAGGAGGCTTAATGCATAGCCATATAAGGCTAGCGCTGGCATTAGTCCAACGATGAGAAGGAGTAGCGTGTCCTCAAGGACGCAACTAGTAAAGCTAGTGATTGCCTTGGCCTAGCGGATAATGTAGTGTTTCCTCAAAGACGCAGCTAGTAAAGCTAGCGCTGACCTCAACCTAGTACAAAGTATGTATAGCGTCCTCGAGGACGCAGCTAGCAAAAGCTAGCCCTGGCCTTGCGCCAGCGAAAAATATGGCGCGTCCTCAAGAACGTAGCTAACAAAAGCTAGCGTTGGCCTTGTTCCAGCGAGGAGATGCAACGCGTCCCTTAGAGACGCAACCTAGAGAGGCTAGAGTGGCATATATTTTGAGGTCAAAACGTCGAATTGTGATGCGCTCTTTGCAAGCAGGTATTTAGCATAATGAATTCTCTGAGATCAGGCATTAGCCATTTTCAGAATAGATAGATGTTATTAGAACATTGATGCGCATTCGAAACATGTTCAAGGTATTCAGTTATGGAATTTATACGACACGAGACCGGTTCGATATTGCATAAGTATTGTAAATATCAGAAAGACTACATGATCAGTATAGAATTCATGTAACCTTTTGTAGAGGCTATATTCTTAATTCGCCTGTGGAATATAAGTAGAGATATAGTATTTCATGTTTTGGTATAAAGCCATAAATATGTGTGGATACTTCTAGGCTTCTGTAGCTAGGAAGAGGACAATTTTAAAATTCTAGCCCTTGTCAAAAACCCACCATCTACATACATATAAAATAGTCCCATAGAAATAAAGAGTCAACACTCATGTCAAAGACAATCAACTATTGTGGTCCTGTGATATTACTAAATTGCATCACCATATGGAATATCGTGCTTGGTGGACGCATCAAGGGAGGCTCACCCCATGATTCTAAATTGAAAAAAGGGATGATATCAGCATTGCAACTCCTGGTAATCTCCATATCCTCATTAATTGTTTCATCTCTATTTCTCAAATCATCAACCCCTAAAAGTAGAGAGGTTACAGACATATTAGGACAGAACATATCAAACACAAAAAAATTGAGCATGGATCCTAAAACCCACTATAACCATTCATAAATAACATGCAAAGTAGTTATAAAATGATATTTGAGGTATTATATGGTCCAAAGTCATTGTAAAGTGTTTCACAAAATTGCATCAGAAAATAGTTTCACACTGCTTCTTGGAAACTCTGAAGCTGGAGACAATTAGTAGTGAATCTGAACATGAGTTATATATCAAAGTTTTGTATGGATGTCTAATACAACATACTAAAATGGCGTATTAATGGGATAAACAAGCTAAGAGTTATGGTCAATATGGTGAGCGAAGTTACGTCTGAAAACTGTCAGAATTTTCCTGGATACTTCCTGAATTTTACCGTTGGGTCGTTTTAACGCCCTATACAAATTCAAAACCTGGATTTTTCCTTCAAACAATGTGTGAATTTTTTTTCTAATAAATATAGAGGGTTCAATCATCAAAAGTGGACGTCGTATGAAGATTTTACAGCGTTTTTCCCAAGCACTATACTTCTGAAATTTTTATGACGAAAATTGGTAAAATTTTCTATATAAATTTTATTTATTCATTCGCCTCAAGATGTGAAGACATTGATGCAAGCTCATAGAAATCACTAAAAAAAAGGTATGGTTCCATTATAACGGCCACACATAAAATGTCTAATTCAAGGAAGATATTTACGAAACATAAAAGTGAAAAAAGTGAAACTACGACTAAACAACTATGTTGAGTTGAATCAGAAGACTGGGAATCCGAATCAGAGTCGTATTCATCATCGCTCTCTCCATCAGAATCATGTTCTTCTTCTTCTAGGTCTTCTTCAAAATCTTCTTCAGTGTCTTCTATTTCAGAGTCTTCTATTGGACCCTCATCAGGGTCCTCCTCCGAATATTATTTGGTATCCTCATCATCTATATGGGAAATAAAACCCATCTTTTTTTCATGATAAGCATCCTAAACATATTCAGCTTCACGATCAACTTGAACTAGTCGATCCAATCTTGCATTTGGAGAAAATAGCTCAAGCTCATGCTCCACATGCTCCCAGTCTGAAGGATACTCATCTGTATCAGAATCTGAAGTTATGGCATAAGGATGAATACCTCACTCTACCCGTTCTGTTTCTTTAATCATCATAGTCATTCGGGAATGTCGCTTCTTCATGTAAGCCTGGAGTTCTTCATCCTTGATCTTCTTCCTCTCCAACTTTTCTAGACGTCTAGATTCTTCTTCAGCATTGATTGCGAGCGTAAGATCAAGACCACATTCACGACCTACCCTCAGATGATTAAGATTCATGCCTCGTACAAGTCTTGTGACCTTGCTCAAAGAACTGTGGATTTTTTACTATGCTTCTTGAGGAAGAGGTACCTTTACCCTTTTTCTTATGTAGCTTGTTTTCTTACTCGAAGAATCAGAGTCATGATTTTGATCAGGAACTGTCAAGATCTATTCAAGAATGAACAACAAGATAAAGGTCACAACATCAACAAGCAAGAGAACATGTATAGAAGAGAAGAGAATTACCAAAAGCTTTGACTTACCAGATTAAGCTTACTAATATTGTTGATATTAAATATCACTCTATCTCAGAAAAACAATGACAAAACTAGGTTTTGCTAATAAAAAAAGGAAAGTGATATCAAGATATATATATAAATATATATATATATACACATAAAAATACAGATATGATACGCGAGAAAAATTAGGAAACCCTAGTTCTACCAGATGAGGGAACTATGGTCAAGTCATTAGAATTTACCTTATTCCCACTGCCGCTTGCTCGAGGGACGGATCAGCTCCAACTACCAGTTGCTCGAGGAATGTTCATCTCCCACTGCTGCTTACTCGATGGAACAACCATCTCCATCAACACGTTCTCAAGGACGCGTCCTTTTCTTAAAAAGAAAAAAAAATGGAAAGTATGTATATGCGATCAATCATGGGAAGTCCTTGTCGAATTAGGAAACCAAGTTAAAAGTTCAAGGACATTCGGCGCCATAATATTCTCTCCTTGTTCACGGGACAATGTTCCAGACGAGAATGCGAATACCTACTAACCCCAACTAGGATTAATACTAATGCACATACATCTAAATACCCGGAAACAGAATCTAAGTACATCTTCTTTTATTCTTAAAATTTTAACTATACATATATAATTGTTATATGCATATTGTCACCATCAAGTGCTTACCGTGCAACATTATTGTTCCTCACTAAGCAGGGGACTTAATGTAGATGGTGATTTTTTGACAAGGAGTAGAACTGTAAAATCACCCCTTGCCTGCCTAGCAGTAGAAGCATACAATTATCCGCGCATATTTCTGCGTGTATCTCTGGATTTGTATCGAAACATGAAATATTATATTTCTACCTATAATCCGCAGGAGAATTAAGAATACATTCTCTACAAATAGCTACATGTGTTCTATATTGATCCCGTAGTCTCTGTAATATTTACAATACTCGCATAATTCCACAGCTGAATTCTTAAACTCATTTTGAATGTGTATTGAGTTCAAATAACATTTATCTATTCTGAAAGTAGCTAATGTCTGATCTTCAAAGTCACATTCCAGCTTAATACCATGTTTATAAGGAGCACATCGTAATTTGACGTCATGTCCTTAAGTATACATGTCATTCTAACATTTTAGTTAAGGACGTGTCACAATTTATGCGCCTCAGGGAAGCAAGTGCTGGCCTAGTGCCATCGCGAGCTTCGCTAAAAGCATCCCTAAGGAAGCGCTACTTCTCAGCGTTGTCCTAGTACCAGCTCCAGCATCATTAAGAAACGTCCCCAAGGATGTGCTATTTCTCTAGGCCAGCGCTAGCTTCGCTACAGATGCATTCCCAAGGACGCTTCATTCTCCAGCGCTGGCCCTAGGCCAGCGCTAGCTCCTTCTTGATGGCGCTAGCATAGGCTAGCGCCATCCCTTCCAAGACGCGTCTCTAGGGACGGGTCACTACTTCGGCACTGGCCTAATGCCAGAACCAGCCCTATATGGCTATTCATAAAGATTTTTCTTGCCTGAATTCTCGAGTGCGCCATGACTAGCCCTTGGGAACTTTAGCGTAATCTTGGCATCGAACACTTCTAAATTTACGCCATGTTACTCCTAAGTTATTGCATGACCATTAAACTTACCGGACTCGACACTGATCAGTCTGAGATAACTCCCCATCCTGCTCATACGTACATCTGAGTCTGAGCTACCTCCTCGATATGCTGAGCCATAAATTTTTACAAATAAATCTCTTAGATCATCCCATCAAATATATTATCATCAGAGCTCAATGCTATAGTCATGATAAAAACAAGTCTACTTTTAGACTTGATAAAATATAGTTTACTATTAACTTACCATTTTCACTAGATTTGACACTAATTAGTTAAATATAGAGTTAAGCATTTGGTATTAACAATTCATTTGGTCTCAATAAGTCATAATCACGACTTAGCCAAGATGGTTCCATAACTTCACTATTTTATACGAGATATCAAATATATCACATGGGGGGATTTTCATTAGGGTATTGGTCTGGAGGTTTACAACAATATGCGGTGGGGAAACACATCCATGACGAGAAAGTAACGAGTAATGGGATGGTTAAGAAAAGTTGAGAGTATGATGGATTAGTGGTCACACAGTCTTCCTGACATAACGGACATGATCCCACCACAATCTCCACGATCATCACTTCTTCATATTTTCACAACTTCTACATCTTATGAAAAATCAAAGTGTTTTCTATAGTTCCAAATAAATACTGCATATACTCAAAAAGACAGAACAACTCTAATAGTTATCTCACAAAGATAATCATATTTACAATCATAAATCTAGCCTTCGCCATTGTTCAACAACTATACACTTAAATTTTATCATATAATGATTTCTTAATTTTTTTCTGCTTCCCTCCCCTAAGATCAACCCATCATCTCTACTTTTATGACCGAAGCAAGACGTGAACGACCATTTCTTGGTTTAGGCTCGTCTTGTACGATCTTGATTTCTCGAACCTAAATAAAATATTATTTATAATGCATTTGTTTTTCACCCTAAAACAATGGGTAATATTGGATCACGATATAGATTTTCGGTCATCACACAAATACATTATATGGACTGTGGGCAGATTTTGAGTCACTTTTATCTTTTTGGTTGGGTTTACTAGTTTACCCTTACCTTTTTAGTTGGATTTTTGGCAATAAGGGTTAAGAACTTTCTTTCTTGTGCTTAAATTTTTCAAGTTAGTATCGCCCTTGTTGGGGCTCTGGCTATTATTCTCGATCTTAAGATGTCCATTTTTTTAAGAATTTATGATAACCATTACGATAAATGAATATCTAAAATTCATGGTTTATCGCATCACAAATAACTAGCAAGTAGTTACGGTACTTTTATATCAATTTTGAATTAAGATTTCACTAGCAAGTTCTCTCAAAATAGCCACACAATATAGGGGCAATTTTATCAAATCACCATTGCTGGATCCAAATCAAGAGTCTCACAGATAGTAGAACTAAGAGCTTATCCAATGGTTGCATTTTAAACAAAAAAATGTTGAGCCACGTAGGAAGCACATACATTTCTATTAAAACTCATCTTCATCCCTTTAATGTGACGATGACATGTTAATTTTTTTACGAAGACATCCTCTTGGTGAACCTCTAGTTTTAGAAAAGTGGTAAATAAAGTTTGTTCACTAAAACTTGTGAAGATTTGTTTTGGACCTAAATTCTCGTACTAAAATAGAAAAATCAATTAAAAGTTGATTTCAAGATTGTAGAGAAAACCGAGACTATGTATTCCACCATTAACTAATTTTTAAGTGAATCAATTAATAACAATAATCATACAACTCAGACATTCAAATTGATTCTTAAATATAGCCAGTTAGTAGATTTTCAAAATAACAGTTGTAAATCAGAAGCATGGAACATCAAGAGCCCTAGACTAAGCATGAACCATAAAAAAAAATCACAGCTAATTAATAAAAATTATATATTTAATTTTAATTCAATACAAAATCATAAAAGAATTACAAAATTAATGAATAAAAAAATATCACTTTATTATTGAAAAAAATGACTTCCTCCATTGCCTCAGCAATGGGATTTAGCTCCTCATAGTAATCACTCTCTCAATATAATTGTTCATGGCTCACAAGTGTTTACAAGAAGAAAAGAAAAGAAAACAGATTAACACAGAACATTGATACGGTGTATCAGTTCTGCAAACAGTATGTTTATTGTGTCTAAAAAGAAGAGAAAATAACAGTGTCGAACAAAAGACTAATCTTTGTCGCAGGAAAGAAGAAATGATAGGTAACATACTCTGTCGCAGGAAAGAAGAAATGATAGGTAACATACTCTGCGACAGTTCTTTGGTGTGGTTTGTTCTTCTTCCTCCTTCTCGCCTGAAACTGGTTTTTTCTCCCTGATTTTTTTTTCGATCCTTGTTTCATCGATCGGTTTGCTATTTATAGGTTTAGGAAAACCTCTCTAGTTTTCCTTGATCGATACTCCTAACAACCCTCCAAAACAGACCCAAGCTCGAGTTTATCTTCTTTTCAAAATAATTTCGTTTTCGGTCATGTTATCGATTTTCCAATATTATTTACGGCATGAAACACTCATAAATGACGTGTTTTGATATGTTTTGATTACTTCTTCATTTTGATATATCGAAACCTCCTTCTAATCCCTTAAAACTCGGTCCAATCCAACTCAAATAACTTTCTCTCAATAAAGAAGATTTTCCCGCTATTTTATGATTTTGAATCCAAAAAGAGGGGTGCCTTTATCACTCTGCTGGGTGTCTTTATCATTTTTCCCTGGATGCCTTTATCCATTTTTCCGGGTACCTTTAACACTTTTTAAACCAATTTTTTTACAAAATTTAATTTCTCAAAAACATCTACAAACATATAAAATACTAAAATAAATATAAAATTAAGTACTAATAATATAAAGAATTGAGAAAAAATAAAACATAAAAATATGTCTATCAATCTTCTCGGTGAACCTTTAGTTTTATAGGTTAACCAATAGAATATCTTCTCATATAACTCATCATTTTCTAAAAAATTCAATTAAAAACACAAATAGATTGAATCAATCATTAAATGATATAGATAAAAGAAAAAAATTATAATTTATGGATTGGAAATATTTATTGTTTACTTCTTGTATTTAGAAATTTATAATTATATATAAAAATTACATTTTAAGAAGTTGTCTTACATATGGTACCACATATAAAATACACAGTGTACCGTTGGAGAAGCTCCAACATTGATGACCCTCACACAGTTACTTCAAAGAATAATAGCCATTAAAAGTCATGAATACGGTATCCATGTTGTTATTAAAAAATGGTGAAAGTGGCTAATTTTTTGTCATCATAATTTTGATAGTAGCACACTACTTGTGTGAAGCGTAGATAAGAAGCAAATCTTGTCACATGTGTGAGTTAGCTAGATTCAGGCAATATTGCTTACACCACACATGACATAATGCTAAGCTCAGCAGGCACCAATGGGAAAAACATTGTTCTAAAACTCTGTAATTCAAGAAACCAATCCGCCAAAAACATCAGAAAAGTTAAAAAAAGAAAGCCAGGATAGTAGAATGCTCTCAAGCACAATAACCTAACAGTGGTGTTTGGGCTCCACATCCATCCTTATACCTTCCTATTCTTCCTTGTTCGCATCAATATTTATCCTTTTCCACCCAATACTTGTATGCCTAACCAAGCACAGGTAAAAAAACAACCGTAATGAAGTAGAGAAAGAAAAGAAAAGAAAAGAAAAGAAGAGAGATGAGAAGGCCTAAGAAATTATTTATAGATTTTTAAAGTAACTAATCCACTTGGAATGAACTTTCAGTAAACAAAATGATAGTGTAATAAAAAGACCAATTATGGTACATAAGAGAAATCAAAAGTAAACAATTTTTTGATAAAAATGGTATATATTAACTCATTGTGTTGTCATTGATAGTAAGGATACCCACCCATTCCTTAAATCAGTTAGTCGTGACTCGTGAGTCGTGACAGTTTTAAGTATTAAATATTTTGTGATTCTTGGTAGCTACAAATGTTTCTTCCTATTGGCAAAACAGATGAAAACGTTGCCTGCATGTTTTATGTGAAGTTTGCGGCCTATTTGCTTTGTTGGGGGTCATTGCTGACAAGTAACTCATGGTGATTTACTGTCTTTCTCGCGGACTTACCACATTTGTGGTTTATAGTGGCATTTATGTTTGAAAATTAGGAGGAGTTGTCGAAACATATACCCATATCCATATGAAGATATGATTTTGTTACTTGATGTAAAAACTGATGACATAACATGAAGCCTCGTTTTCGAACTACATTTTCTTTTCTCCGTAATCATCGGATAGAAATTAAATTGCCGACGAGTTTAGAATAATAATATCAACGTTGAATAACTTGGGGTAGAGAGGTATACATCAACATTCTAATCATTAATATTGATGAATAGAGTATCACTTGTTACGAAAACATTAGCTATTATAAGACTTGTTTTAGCCCTCGCATT
The DNA here is from genome assembly GCA_023531435.1 of Papaver californicum. NCBI lineage: Eukaryota > Viridiplantae > Streptophyta > Magnoliopsida > Ranunculales > Papaveraceae > Papaver > Papaver californicum. Next base: position 3,649,687 of record JAJJMC010011034.1, on the reverse strand, counting down.
ATCTGCCTAGGGGCCTAAGATTAGCATTTGAATCATTACTATATATTATGTCAATTTCACTTCTTCTACATTCAAATATTGTGATTGAACCAGCAAGCAGCTAGGACCCATGGTCTAATTCAGGCGTTTTTAGGACCTAACAACATATATCAAATTTCCATTCCCGTAATCATTGATATGGCAAACTTATATCATCAAGATCGTCTAGTGACAAGAAAACTTCATCCATTCCTGAAAGCGCTATCCCTTCGTCACTGTCACCATTAAAGCTCCCATCTGAGCCTCCACTTTGCTCGAAAACTCGGCAGACAACCCACTTACTTGAATCCTAAAACACACGCACAAACAAATGTTATAATTAAAAACTATATATACTTATTCAAAGTATATAATTATATAGCTTAAACTGATTCCAGGAAACTAATTAAGATAAGGCTAGCTCTTACAGTTGGTCTTCTTTGTTTAGAAGATCTGCTACTAATACTACTAGACGATGAACTACTACCACGACCACGAGAATCCGTTAATTGATATTCATGCATAATCCAATTGGTTTTGAGGCCGTGAGCCATGTAGAAACCAAGACATGTTTTCAAACCCGCCACTTTAGTCTTCTTGTGATTATTTGGCAGTAAAATGGGTTCGTCAACTAGATTATCATCCAGAGCCATCCAATACCCACTGGCTGATACTCGATTCGAAGTCCTTCTACTAAAGAAATACAATTGATTGTAATCTCCTGCCAAAGCCTTACCTGAAATATATATAACCAACTTGTTTTAAACTAGCTTCCGAAACATAAATGAATGAATAACATGCGATATATATAACGTATAAAATATGCACGTACCATTAAGATCCCAAGGATCATATGGGTAGAGATCCAAATCAGGGATGACATCTGGTACACAAGGTAATAGCGAAGCCTTACGATGAAGGAAGTGAAGAATAAGTTCTTGGTCAGTCGGATTGAATCGAAAACCAGGAGGTAACATCACATTATTATTATTGTTGTTATTATCTCCCATGTTTTGCACTTCCTACTTGACCAAAGCGCAGGAGAAGGATATAGAAGAGAAAAAATTTGTATAGAAGTGTTTGCCAGGCGCAGTATATGTATATATATGGGAGTGATGATGATTTTAGTGTGCATGTATGGTTGATATTTATGGGGAAGTACAGGGAGAGGGAGAGGGAGAGGGAGAGAGAGAGAGAGAGAGAGAGAGAGAGAGAGAGAGATGCACTACTACTACTACTCTATCTCTCTCAATGTGTGCGCGCGTGCCAATGAGAGAGAGATGGGGTATTTGAAAAGGTGGGAAAAAGATTGACGTGAGACACAAGGATAACACTTGAAGGATATTGATGAATTATAGAGAGTAAGAATATATTGAATTTGAGTTGATAGTATAGGGAAAGAGATGGATCATGAGAGTTAATTGGGTGTGCTCCATCGAATTTTGAAGGCGGCTGTTGGTAATTACAGAATTGAGTGTTCGTTTTTGTTTGATAGCAGCTGCTTAATTTTAGTTATATATACACTTTTTGATCAGAGGAGATTCCATATTTCCGGAGTGGAAGTTGACTTACAAAGGGGATTTTTTAGCTTTTGACGGGCTTCTTCGGCTCTTCCTTATTTGCTTTCATTAATGCATAAGATAAGACTGGTTAACTTCATTAAACTTAATTTATACAGGTATACTGCGCATGGTTTTAACTTTTAACAACGACTTCTTGTACGTCATACTTTATGTGTGTGAACTTAAGAATAAGTGGTAAACGGATATTATGCGAGGAAAGTTAAAATGACCCAAAGCTTAGTGTGTGTGTTTTTTTTCTTCTGAAGCATAAAGCTTGGTGTTTTGAATGTCGCATGAGTTTTAAATAATCCAAGGCATTTTCATTCTATTTGAGGTCTATCTAATTTTGTGTCTCTCCATATGAGTAGATAAGGGGTATATAAAATCAGGTGAAACTATTAATTATCTCATTTTAAAACATATTATTGCAACCTAAAAGTAAACTAATTGCTAAAACTAATTATTCTAATCTATTTTTCATTTCAACATTATGAGAACCGTTTTTCTTCTTCTTTTCTCCTATTTTTTCTCCCTTCTTTTCCATTTCAAACTAAACATCGACGATTCAAAAAACAATCAATCAGTTGTTTTTTCTATATAATGAAAATGACAAAACGAGTAAAGCATCTCACTGAAGTAACTCAACCTAGTGGAAGCGATCCACAACCTGCACAAGCAATTCGAAATAAACATCCGAAGAATAAAATGGTTACGGAGGAAGGAGAAAAAACTCTCAACTCGATATAAGCACAACAAATGGCTCAAATCAAATACTTTTCTAACATCCCATTACTCTTAATTAGGTTTTATCGACATGCCCACACTCAAAATTTGAAAATTATGAATTCTGGGTTTTCAGTGATAACCAGAATCGTTCGATGTTCATGTTAACATCGAACGATTCCTGTGACAATGGTCGATGTTCATGCCCCCGTCGACCGATTCTAAAGTAACTGAAAACCCACGAAAAACATCGAACGAGAATCGTTCGATATGGGCATTTTATTCAAACGATTATGTTTTTTGAAGAAACAGCCTATTCTTCTATTGGCTTTATAGGTAAAATCGATGGATGTGCAATACCCACATAGACCGAATATGAATATGTGAAATGCTCAGAATCTTTTGATATAGGTGGTTATATAGAACGATTGTTAGTCGAGAAAACCCCCCAATTTTTCTGGTTAATTTTTAGCCTAGAATCGGTGGATATGAACACCTATATAGGACGATTATTTCGTGTAAATTTCTAGGAATCGTTGCATGTGGAAGTATCATGATGGCCGGTTGTACTCTTGGAGTTCTTAAAGTCACTTGAATTTGATTGTTATTTATCGTATGTTGCATACTCTTTAGGGAAAAGGGAAAGATAAAGCAAGCGAAAAAGAGATCGAAGAAAAAAACATGATCTTATTTCTCTTCATAGCTTGAGACCTCGTCGAAAGGACAGTCAGAACTTGGGAACTAGACACTCTAGGGGTTCGGCGGGAAAAGCTAAAGGGATCTCCATCAATGAACCAACTCAAGTGGAGCAATGTATCAATGCTACAGTCACCTCATATATTCTTTACATCTTGGGATTTGTTATCTTCCCTGACGTTTCCGGTAATCGGGTGAACGCCACCTACATCCAGTTAGTGGAACCACATAACGAAGTCCGCGATTAATCTTGGGGAAGTGTTTTCCTTTTCTTCTGCTTGAACGAGATGGAAAGTGTACTAGGGTAGACATGACCCAAGTCAGAGGGAATGTGGATCTTCTCCAGTTAATTTAAGGGGTGTAATTATGAGGCTTTGTTTATTTTACTTTTGTTATTCTTACCTATATTCCTATGTTGATTCATGTGTGGATATACCTGCACTTTCTAGAGTTTTCTAAAAGGGCCGGTGCGTAAGGGGATTGGGACCGTGTTTTTTTTGGAAAAAAATACTCCTTCAACGGCAAGACGAAGAGTCAGGAGAAGGGACTCCTTGATTTGAGGTAGCAACTGGACAACTTGACAATATTGGATGTTGTATTTCACCCTTACAGACAAGAACTTGTGGAAGGAAGGATGGTTGGGTGCGAGGAGCAACAATACTTTGGACCTCTGTCTTACCCCAAAGGCTATGTAATGTACAACCCGACAAGAGTGGCGAGGCAATGTAATACTGTGTAACGAATCCCTGATAAAGGAAAATACAAAATTGACAAGTCTAAATGTAAGTCCCTTGAGAACGAAATTATGGTTGTTCACGATCCTTTACCATCATGTGGTATTTGGGACGATAGGAGGTATCACATAATTGGAATGGATACGGCTCCAAACTCATATACTGAAGCATCTCTGGATTATGTGACGTGATAACGCAAAGTTGCACATACTAGTGTGATACGAATAGACGATAGGACTTAATCAAGGACCGAGATAAAGCTCTCGATGTTCATATATATGTTTTAGTATCTTATGGTTTGTTAATTAAGGGTTTGACATGACTTATAAAATGTTTGTTGTTTGAAATGAAAACATAGAAGACGAATCACGTATCTGATCAACAAAGCAAAAGCATGTATAGGAAGAGAAGAACTTGTTGAGGTGAATCAGATGAAGATTACAGAATACAACGCTCTGGAGGATGAACAAGCTGGTACAGAAGACGGTGGAGATGGTGCCAAAGAGAAAAACTAGAGCAAGAAGGCTGCTCGAGGTGAATCAAGCAGGGGCCAAAGCAGAGATGACCAACATGATAGTGGCAATAATGATGACGCTCAACAAAGACCTTCCAAACGAAATCAAGGGGGTCTTGTGGTGATGAGGGTGGTGATGATATTGAGTGAATGCGTTCTTGTTTTTTCGAACTTATGTTTTTAACTATGGATAATTATGTCTTTAACTTATGTTTTTTCTTCGAATTTAAAATATTAGGTTTATTAATTTATATTAGTTGGTTTTAAAACTGTTGTGTTGGCTAAGATACGACAAAATAACTACAATTTGGACGATTTATTATTGACATTCTAGCAGTGTTTTAACCAACAATCGTTCGATTTGGACATCCTATCGAACGATTCTGATTTTTGGAAGAAATTACAAGTTTACAATCGTTGGATATGGCTTTACGTATCAAAAGATTCTGGGAAAAAAATGCCAATCTTTTGTCAAGGTTATAAAATCGGTTGATGTATACATTCATATCAAACGATTCTAGGGATAAAATGCAAAAAGTTTTTCAGGGTTACAGAATCGATGGATGTGTACTTTTATATATAACAATTTTTGAATTTGAGAAAAAGCCAATTTTCTGTTGGTTTTTTAAGATACAATCTTTAGATATGGACATACATATTGAACGATTCTAGATAGAGGACATGTCAATTTTTCTGATTGTTTTTTAGGACTTAATCATTCGATATGGACATATGTATCAACCGATCTGAGCAAGCTAAGTTTTCAACATTTTTGAGGAACCCAACCAAAATCGTTTTATGTGCTTATATATAGAAACCGATTGTAGCCAGCCTAGTTATTTTTGATAAGCCAAAATCATTCGATGTGGACTTATATGTCGAACTATTGTTACATACTATTTCACCCATATTTTGAGTTTTTCGAAGAAAAAACTAGCCGTTGGGTCTTCCTTTATATAAGAAAGACCTCTATCCCAGACCCAATTTGCCCCAAACTTACACCTTTTACTCACTATCACTTCATCCACTACTCAAATAGAGCTGGAAAAATGGTATGGGAACCGGAAGAAGATATGAAGCTCGTTAACTCGTTTATTTCCGTCTTCCATGAACGTCTATATGAAATTTATTTAATATTTTGGAAGAAAGTTAAAGAATTATTCTATGAGCACACCAGGAATCCTAAACATCGCAAATGGATAGACCTAGCGTTGAGATTCGACTACATCAAAAGTAAAATGCGAGAGTTCGGTAAAATTAGAAGAATGGTTGCGAGCATCATCCCCAAGCTTCTCCTAGCGAGAAAGTGAGTAATTTGGCATGTTTATTCCAATATCATTGTTTTATATTTTCTTACTAACGTGTAATTGATTTAATTTCAGAGCAAACGATTTTGCAGCGTATGGCGAATACGAAACATGGAAACAATGTTCATGCATGCGAGGGAATACATCATGTTGAATAAACGGGCTCGGGGGTTCATTAACGACGTATTAATGTGCGAGCTTCCAGAATACGTGTACTAAATTATGTAATGCAATGCGCTAATTTCTAAACTATGTAATGCAATACGCTAATTTCCTAAAATATAAATGAAATTTATTTTATGAAAGTGTAGCACAATCGTTTCACAAAAACATCCACATAGACCAATTGAAACAATCGATGTTTATTAAAATATAATACACCGATTCTTAGTGTTATTCTTGATTGAAGAACACCTACCCTGAATTGGCATACGTTAACCATTGTATCCAACGATTCTAATTTGATTAACTTAAAAGAAAAAAAACATTATCAGATTTTTTTCATGTTTGATGATTAGTTAACACTAGTTGATTTCACAACTAATAACACGATTAAACAACTATTAATTGAATTAACTAATTAATCATGAAAAAATTAGTCATTAACAAAAATAGTTGGATAAGAGGTTTTTGCTTTTACTTTAAAATGTCATTTTTTTAACTTTTAGTGGTACGCCTCAAATAAAACGGGTAGGCCTAAAATTAGCCAAGTTTATTATCTGTTGTTTAAAAAGTTTAAGTTAAAATGAAAGATCAAACAAGTCTTAATTCTTTACTGACAATCCACCTAAATCATACTTTTTCCCCAAAATCAAAATATAAACTCTAACTTATTTTTAAATCCAAACTAAATTGTATTTAAAATTATTTCTAATTGTTTACTTATGATTCTCACAAATTGACCAATTATAACCTTAATTCTTACTTTTTCCCAAAAACAAACTAAACTCTAATTTTACCTTTCTCTAAAGTGATGTTATTTTTTCTCAATCATGATTACATTAATAACGATCGAGGATATATATTCCAATTAATTCATTAAAAAAATCTCCATAACAACACTAATTGAAATGAAATTAACAAAGGTTTTGATTCTTTTCCTAAAATCAATCTTCTAAAACTCCATAAAAATACTCAATAATAATTAAAAAAAATCGATGATGTTCTTTTTTCTCAATCATGATTACATTAAATTGACTATTATTGAAAATCATCAATTATGTTAAATATCTTACATAAATGTAATTATGAAAATTATGTAATTAACTTTTTTTTTAATTTAGGGATTTGATAATTTATTCAATTATTTAGGCTTATATATAATAATTATATATAATTTTATGGGTTATGTTTAATAATAATAAAGATTTGTTTAGTTACCTTAATCATTTATTTCATATTGGTTATATATGGTTAATAAAAACATGGATTACATTTAAGAGAAGCCTATAAGTATCCACTTGAAACAATGGGATGAACCATCCACTATTTACGAAAGAGAAAAATCAAAATAAAAAACGTGGAAACTCACTTAAGGACAAAAAGAATACCTACAATTGTGGCCAATAAAAGTGTCTTCTACTTCTAAGAAAGCGGTTTCTGGGGTTGTTTGTTTTTTTAAGAGCTCCACATAAAAATAAAATAGGATCATCAAATAGTATAGTGGATGATTCATTATCCTAGTATTTTTTATAATGGTTAAACTGCCTTTGGTTAATTTGTGTTAATGAATTTAACGAGTTAAGATAATTAAGTGTTAATAGTTAGATTATATTAGTGAGTTTATTTAACTTTTAGAATCGATGAAGGAGTACATCCCCTTCAGTTTTTCAGTTTAAAGGAATCCTACGGTTAGGTTGTTTTCTAAATGTCCTAGTTGTTACCACCTCTACGGCAAGGAGTTCATCAATTGGTAGCCGTAGAAATCCTTAAAAACCCAGATACAACTAAAAATTTCAACTATGATATAGTTGTAGGTAAAATTAACGGCTAGAAAATTCAACTTTGACCAAGTCATAAAGGTCTATACTCAATATTAAAATGAGTATAAACTTATATTAATTTTACTATTGAGTATATACTTATATATTCATACTTAGAGCTTGTATAAACTTTTATTTTGGATATTTTACGCTGGGAAACTCTGTTTACGACCAGGAATATTATGACGAATTTCTAGAAATTAATGAAATTATTAGTTAGGGGTAGGTTTTTGCTGAAAATTCTTGGCTCTATAAAATTTTCATCCAAGTTACAGCTAGCAGTTCATCATTTGCTAGTCGTGTACTGTAAAAATAAGTTTACGATTAGAAAATTATTTTTCGACCTAGTCATAGATAGTTCTAAAAAAAAAAAAAAAGAATACGACTAGAGTTGGAGTTAGAGTTAGAGTTAGAGTTAGAGTAGATTAGATTTTGATTTTTGGTTTTTATTTAACAATAGATTTTAAGAGGAAAGGTTATTATGATAAAAGTTTAAATTAAAGAGCAACATAAACATTTGTTATACATTAAGACACCCCTTAGTCACATTCTAGAGGGAGCCCTTTAGAAAAAAAAAACACTGGTCCAAAAACAGGTTCCACTTCTATTATAGGCCTATGATATGAGACCGGGCCAAGGCATAGCACGAAGGTACCATTATCGCCTAGCCTAGATATGAGGAAGCCTCCACTTAGTCCACTAGCTAGTGCCGCTGAGTACGTACGTCAGTCACACCAAGCTGAGTAAATACATCTTACCAAACAAGATCTGAACGCCAAGCCGTACTGGCATTGTTTTCAGCATCACCCATAACGATGATGAAAGCCTTTGGAATTGAAGACGTCATGTTTCAAGCCAGTACATTTCCCAACAAATGATTATTAGTGAGAAATAGGTAATTATTTCCCCTTCAGATGAACGATAAGAGCATTGGATTACCTGATTCACTGAGTGCTATCCCTTGGTCATGGAGTACCAAATGCAGAACCATAAAGATCCTTGAACCATAAAGATCCTTCAAGGAAATAACACTTGTCAATAAAAAAAGGAATCGTATAAGAAAGATTTCATGTCTTTATCTTTTCTTTTGATAAGCTATTGAGTAGTGCTATCTGGATTAATACACTTGTAAAATGGGGAAATTTTTTTCAAAGCCCAAATTATTATTTTTTTTTGTTGTGTATCAAAAAGCTAATCACTAAAATTTTATAGTATATAGAACCCATAATTTATACTAATACTTGATTATAAAATTATATTTTTATTAACTAATAAAACTAATTTCTAGCTGAAGTGGGACATACTTCAATTATTTGAGATATGCTCAATTTGGTTTACGTCTAAAGACTATGATAAAGAGTGTTTAATTTGGTCAAAAATACGAAACCACCATCTATCATCTAATTAACACTAACACTAAAACCATAATATAATTATAAAAAAAATTCTATTTTCATCAACTTTTCAAATACTAAAAACCCTAAAACAAAACAACTTTCTATTTCATTTCATCTTTTCAAATCCTAAAAACCCTAATCTAACTTTTCCTTTTCAATATTTTTCCAGACCTCCATCCTAATTCGATTATTAAGGTAATTCTCTATAAACTCATTCTATTAATAGCATGTTTCATTAATTTATACTTTTAAAAGATTTTTGTTTGTAAATCAAAATTTCTGAAACTAACCAGAATCGGTCGATGTAGATTTGTCGTATCCATCGATTCTGGTTATGTTCTTCATGGACATGAAGACATGCAGGCAAATCGGCGGATATATTTTTATTTTTGCATTGGGCTCTTTCATCAACTGATATGAATATCATATAGTCCGCTATACTTTTTCTTAACAGAAAGATAACGAGATGGCTCCACGTGCTCTGATTCATTATTTAGATTATGATCCAGGAGCAATACCAAATTGTTTCAAAGAAGAGTTATCTTGACGTAGGTCTGATTTCTATTGATATTCTTCGTGTCCAAATAGCATAACCAGAATTGGTGGATAAATATATGTCTTATTCATTGATTATGTATTCTTTTTTGTTTAGTTTTTTCAGGTTAGAATCGGCGGATAAGCATGTGTTGTATCAACCGATTCTATTATGTTCATTTTTTGAGTAATCTCAGTAAGAAAAAATCGGTGGATAAGCATGTGAATTATCCACAGATTGTGTTATATTCATTTTTTTGAGTTTTCTTAGTAAGTAAGAATTGGTGGATAAATATGTGTCTTATCAATAGTTTCTGTTGTATTCATCTTTTTGATTTTTCTCTGGTAAGAATCGGTGGATAATCATATGTCTTATTCGCCGATTTTGTTGTGTTCATGTTTTTGAGTTTTCTCCAGAAGTAGGAATCAGTGGATAAATATGTTTCTTATCCACCGATTCTGTTGTATTCGTTTTAGTTTTAGTTTTCTCTGGTAAGAACCGTCGAATAAGCATGTGTCTTATCCCCCGATTTTGTTGTATTCATTTTTGGATTATTGATGAATAATTCTTGTTATTGGATTTTTTGAAATTTTTGTCTCTAGTCATACTTCTCTTTGTTATTCAATTTATTTTTTGTAGATCCAATTATGGACAATCAGAAGAGCAGAGCCAATTAAAAATGTATCCATCAATATGATATAGATATTGATTTCGAAGATAAATCCCGCACATTGCTTCTATTCCCCTGTCTTGATCTCTGCTGGTCGTGTTATCTTCATCAACCACATGTTCTCTTTCTTCGGCTATAGTATCAGCCCACAAACATAGCCCTGATGGTTCAGGATGCTTTAAGTATTGGGGTTCATATCAAGATATGAAAACATAGAGATATACAAATATAAACTGGTCCCAAAGCTCCCACGGCTGACAGGCAGATGCTATAATCTAATACAAGATGTTTTTAGAGCCACTACAAATGGGTTGTTGCACACTTTATTTCGCCAACAGGTAAAAACGTATAAATGGTTGAGGAATGATGGACAAGAAATGTTCGTCTGTGTCTTCACTTCAACATGTCAAAAAGCCTCGGTGTTTCGACTTATCGTTTAAGAGATATATCGTGGTGAAGTCAATAAAATATGAAAAATTCTAGGATTTCAGTTTTGAACACGTCTCTCACCAACCAAATCAACTGTAAAGCCATAAATTCTTCTAACAGATAAAATGCGAGTCTTTTCTATTCAAAAATTGGGGTCAACCACTTAAAACAAACGTCGGGTGAAGCTTTCACAACCTCTGGAGTGAACAATGTGCAAACGAGAATTTCCAGACGGGATTTAAGGGTATCCAGACCCAACTTCTCAGAAACCCCATCCTATCAAAGACTCCAATTCATATGGCCCTCACTATCTATTCATGAGGCCCTCACTTCCTTCTCAAGGTTTCACTTCCTCTTAGAGAACTCATTTGCCCAGGAATCTCACCATGCCAATAGTCCTACTCTGTCAGCAGTTTTCATGGTTCCAACAATTCTCGTGGAGACAATATCCTCACGACGCGGTTCCAGCACCTTCCATCACCAGCTCTATCTGTTCTTCTACCCGTCGTTGATGCTCATACTATTACTTATGCATTCCACAAACTCGAAAATCGGCAAAATTTGGGGAGGAATGGGGTAACGCATCCTGCATGAAAATTGTTCATTTATGTCTCTGCTACGACATATTAAAAGGGCGCGTCAATCGGATACACGAGCTAAGATATTTAGATCTTATATCGAAGTCCATGGGGTCATAAAATTTGCACGTGATTACTAATCACAAATATGAACGTATATTTTACTGAGCATACGATCTCCAAATCGAGTGATTTTTTTTGCATAATATAGTTTATCCTCTTAGCTTCAAGAATTGGGGCCAAACATCTCAGTTGGATGTTGGATGAAGTTTCTACGGCCTCCGGAGTAAAACCGTATCGCTACAAAACAGGATTTTTTTGTCGGCGCCAACACGTTCCAGCGCCACCTCTTTCCAGGCTAGCTTCGCTAGCACCAGCTCTATCTAGTGCAATCACCGTCCAGTACCAGCTTTGGACGCCGTTGTCATTGCTCTTAGTGCTAATACTGCTACTATAGTCCACAAAATCAGAAATTATCAGCAATGGGTGAGGAACGGGGCAATTCATCCTTCATGAAAAATGTCCATTTATCTCTCTACTACCACATTTTTAAAGGGTGTATTAATCGGATACACGTGATAAAAAATATAGCTCTTATACTAAATTCTACAAAATATGAAACTCTTGAAAATTTTGCACGGATTTTCTGAAAACAAATGTTCAAGAATGTTTGACTGACCTACCAAACTCCAAATTAAGTGATTCTTTTTGCATATGGTAGCTTAATCTCCTTTGTGGTCAAACTTCGAAATCCGACATCATATGAAGTTTCTACAGCTTATGGAGTGAATGGTGGGCAAACAGAAGTATCCAAACGGGATTTAAGGGTCTTGACTCTTGACCTCTCTCTCAGAGATCTAGATACTCGGTGCTTTGAGACTCTACCTATTCAGAGACCCATTTCCCAAGGTAATTCATCATGTTTAAAGACGCCATCAACCTTGTATCTTCATTGCTCCGCTACTGTGGCCTGATACCTTCTAGACTCACGACTGTTACTGCTGTCATCCGTATTGCTCAGTGCTTCCGTTAACACGGGAAAAATCCAATTGATCTTTTGTACTTAAAGAGTTGATATGGTCAAGTCCACGACAAAAGCACTCTAGTCAACTGTGAGCCATGTCCGCAACTCTTATATACCATCATCTTCTCCTGCTGGCTTCTGTTATTTCCAACCTTGATGCTACCAGCTTAAACTCAAATCATCATCCTGGTGTTCTAGCTCTTATATACGGCTGCCTTACTGTCGTAATCACTAGCACTTGGCACTACATACTAAAACCCTAGGTACTGGTGTCTACCGCTTGCTTATTGGAGGGCCTAATACATCTAAATCCTAAGTTAGCATCGAGGACATTTCCTTGCAGAGACAAAGCTAAGTTGTTATCCTATTCTTAAATTAAATTTTAAATATTAAGTATTTGTTTGACATACTGTCACCATTTAGTACTTACCACGAAACGTTGTTATTCGACACTAAGCAGGGGACTTAATGTTGATGGTGGATTTTTGACTAAGGAGAAAATCATAAAGTCGCCTCTGCTCGGTAGCAGAAATACAATGTTTCTATATAATGGTTTCTAGTCCTGTATCATAAATATATGATCTGTATTTCTATTTCATATTCATAAGAGAATTGAGAATACGAGTTCTACTAATAGCTATGGGTACTCTATACTGACATTTATACACTTTATAAATATACACATTTGATGTATTAGAGCTTCACCCAGCTAAACTTTTGATATTTTGTATATATAACATATCTGTATTGTATAACTTAGTACTAACATATGTATCAAATCTACATTGATTGGAAAACTTATATATGGATTGGCCACTAGTATAGAGCAACATTTTCCTCATAATACAACTGGTGTTGGTCGCAATTCCTCTCACATGCTCACTAACTATACAAAATATACAGTCATGACATATTCTTCTTCTTAAATAAATATCAAGCTCATAGATGGATACCCATTAGTGTAGAGCAATATTGAAATTGTCTCAAGTTTTAATAATTCCACAACTGAATTCGTTATATATATATATCAATATTTAGACTCTCACTGAGCAATATTGATTTTCTACCGTATTCAACAAGACTTTCAATACTTGAAGTCAATTGATCAATTGTATACTCATTCGCTGGAATGAGAATTACTAAGCACATTCATATCTTCTCTCAGCTGAGCCATATGAATTCATGATAATGCAGTTATCTAATATTTACAATAAATACTCTGCTAGAAAGTTTACTACAGAACACTTGGCTAGAAAGTCTGACACAAACGACTTAGTTAGACATATTTATTTCATGAATAAATTATTGAATTTATCTGTGTCTATTCTCAGATGAGTTATACAGATTTATACTAATATTTCCTCTACTTTGGCATTTAATATCTATGTGTTTGTCTATCACATAATGCACAAAATAATATTAAGACTCACGAGAATAGCTTGTACGGCGAAGTCAAGATACACCATCGACTTGATGTTCAAAGAAGCCACTACCACAAGATACCATTGTGCGTTAAGGCAGCCAGCACCTCAGTTGCGTACAAGGATGCCAGCGTCTCAAGATTCCACCAGCACCAACTGTGTTTGCCAGTATCAATTATGGCTATCAGTGTCAAGGAAGCTGCAAGAGTCAAGGATCTTCCAACCTAGCGCCAGCCTACCTTCCCACACCATCCAACCTCCCATTTTACGCCATTTCCATCCACTCCCGCGCCAGCGATGCTTCTTCCCGTGTCATCCACTCCTCTCAATGCTAGCCTTCGCCACCACGATCGCGTCATCCATGGCCGCTGCCATCCTTTCCAATCGCGTCAACCATGGAAGCTGTCACCCTTTCCTCCCTCGCCGTCCACGACGCCTCAGCATCACAATACCATGGCGTTGGCTATTGTTATCCAACCCCATTACTTCCCAGCGATAGCCTAGTGCTAGCACCAACTTTTCTCACAGCCATACTAGCCTTACTCTACTAGCACTGATATTGGCATCTAGCACCTCTCATTATTGGAACAAATCCAAATTCTTCATCTCATTCACGTGTGTACTTCAAGCCTGAGCTAACTCTTCGATGCCCTGAGACGCAGATATTCTACGAATGAGTCTAACAACTGTGATCATTTAAAATACCAACATTGGTATTTCACTTTATCACTGATTGCTCAACTTACTCAAATGCCTACGACTGTATCATTAGAGCTCATCGTTCATACCTCATTGCTTAGAGCTCATCGCTCACAACTCATTACTTACATCTCATCGCTTAGAGCTCATCTCTCACATCCTACCACTTAGATCTCATCGCTCTCACCCTATTGTTTAGAGCTTATCGCCCACAGTATATCGTTTGGATCTTAATGCTCATCAGCACATGTGGTTTACTCTAGTAGTCTCATACAAGTTGGCACTAGTCAGTCTATATAGATTTGAGCATCTGGCCTCAGCAAGTCATGACTATGACAACCAAAAATAGTAGCAGTACATACACTTTACTATTTCTACGAGATATCAAATATGTCACATGGGAAGGTAACTAATGTGGTATTAGTGTGGCGGTCTACAATAACATGCGGTGTAGCAACACACCCATAATGAGAAAGTAACAAGTAGTGGGAATGGTTAAGAGAAGAGAATGAGAGAGTAGTTGAACAAAACCGTCAGTCTTCCATAACATAGAGGACACGACTTCACCACTTCTCCGCTTATTTACAACTTCCACTTCTTATGAGAGATCAGTATGTCTACTACAACTATAAATAAATGACTTTATCTATTCAAAAAGGGGATCTCAGGCTTACGTCCAACAAGTTTAATCCTCTCACAGTAGTTCAAAATCTTTACAATGCAAAATACATCACATTATGATCTCTTATACTTTCTCTGCTTCTTTCCCCTAAGATCAACCCCTTTTCATTCCTCTGTGACTGAATCAAGGCTTGAACGATCATTCTTGGTTTAGGCTAGCCTTGTAAAATTTTCATCTCTCGAGTCTAAGTACTTTTACAATATATTATTTTTACTCGAAAACAACGGTTCGCTTTGAAAACACAAACCTTTCTTCAATCAGTCTAGTTGAACAAATTCGCAATTATCTGCATTCTACTCCGAGTAACTCCGCTACTTACCAACCTCAGGGTAAAAGATTAACTTTTCCTCCTACTATGATATCTTCCCTTTTCGGTGACTGAATCATATTTATAGATGTTTCTTTCAAATAAGCGGATTTATTTATGGGTTTGTGATTTTCCTTTTCTACTCGGTCGATCAAGATTCTTTTATGCAACTAGCAGCAGTATAAGGATATCCACCTTAGCTCTTCATGCAGAAGATCAATCGCTTTATCATGCGATAACCTAGCCAGCTAACAATTTGTTATCCTCAGTAAGCATAGTCACTGATTGCAAGCAACTGACGGACAACATCAACAATAAGCATATGATTTCTCCATGGCGTTTAGAAGGTACAGTAGATAAATGTAAGTTACTTTTGAAAAAACTTCCACAAGCACAAGTCCAACACATCAACAGGATGCACAATACATCGACAGACTTTTTGGCAAAAGAATCGAGGATTCGAAGCTTGCAGCATATGTCAAAACATATGCAAGAGCAAATATACCTACAAGCCTAATATTTTGTATAATTACTTTAATAGGACATAAATTATGAACCTCTTGTATTACATATAATGTTTCGTAATTAGCACTCCCTCTGTTTTATAAAAGTTGAACTGTTTCAAGTTTGCACAATTTTTAAGGAAATATCGAAAGAGAACACTTTCAGTATTTTTTTTAGTCATATCTTTTGGATAATAAAATAGTAAAATTTGAAATGACATACCTCTCAAACTATGATACGAACATTTTTAAACTTTATATCATTGGAAAACATTATAAAACACATACGTAATGAATATAAACATAACTATCAAATAATAAATATTTCTTATATTAAAATTTAATAACAATAACAATCAAAAGAGTAATTTCATAAATATTGTCTTGGTTGCTGATAAGTATCAATTTTTATGACAGAAAAATTTAAAATGAGTAACTCAACTTTTATGAAACGGATAGTGTATAAGTTTATCTTCCTATAATTAAAAAAACAAAAGAAAAAACAACTCTAACAATTTGATTACCATGCATTAATGTTGATGTGATCTATTGTTCTTTGATAATCGCAATTGTCATCAAATATCCAACATTTGGCTTAGTGGCTAATTTAATTAGAAAGATTACATGAATCCCCATAGTTTTTTTGTAGAAAACTAAATTTTATATAGAATTTCAGGAGAATTTCCTTGGCTGTAGTTAAAAGCTGAATCAAGCTCGAATTCTAGAGCTTCTGACTCCGTAAGTGGGTGGTTAATACTTACGTATCTATTAAATCCATAATTACCTTTCTGTAATATATCAAAGAATTCCCTCTACTACTACTAGGGCTGCACAAACCCGAACCAGACCCGCCACCCGACCCGCACCCGCATGTTTTGACCCGACCCGCACCCGACCCGCCGATAAACGGGTCGGGTGCGGGTGACAATTTCCATTACCCGCCTTCTGGTGGGTCGGGTGCGGGTGACACCTTCTCCAACCCGACCTCACCCGCCCACCCGCCTAAAATTCCCTATCCCTTCTCTACCCTTGGATTACTTCCCAGTCATGATCCCAACCGTTAGATCTTTGTAATATTAGCCATAGATCTGTGCAGCCCTAACCCTAGTCTAGTAATCTCCGTTCGCTTTCTCTTCTTTCTTTCTCATTCTCCCTCACCATTCTTACAAACCTAGTTTCAGTAGAATCCAATCAATTCATAACTCATCCATTTTCACAGTAAAACCAACCCTAAACAAAAACCAAACATCAATCAGTCTTGTGCTTTTTCGTTGAAGAACGATTCAGAAATAATCACCAGCATCATCAATAAACCCAAGAAATCATCGAATTACAAAAGAAAAAAAAACTCAAAAACAAAATAAATGAGTTCATCACCAAGGGTTCGATCGTACCTGTTGAATACCTGCAATTTTGGTGATGGCGGTAACTTTCAGTGAGAAATTCAAACTTGCAATTTTGGTGATGAAGTTTATACAACTTTCATGGGTTCAGAGGATTGGGTTTTACTCAAACTTGAATTACCAGCGAGGAAATGAGTTCACAATGACATATAACTTTGTTTCTGTATCGATCGGGTTAAAATGGTTTTGAGATGAAGAACTTCAAGGTGAATCTGAGTTCTTGGTCGAGATTGAGAAGAAATTCAAGTTCTTAGTAGTTATGATACTATGGGGTTTGATAGAGTTCAGTTGTCGTGAATTAAATGGCTTGATTTGTGATGAATTAGGGTTTGATTCAGAGAATCCTAGAAGAGCTGGTTGATGCTTTGTTGAAGTGAATGGTTAGTGAATGGGTTTCGTTGTTGAGTGATATCAAAAACATACTGCGAATCTAAACTAAACAAGAAAGAAGAGAATCAGGGAAGAGTCGGTGATAGATTTGGAAGAATGGGTTATCATCAGTTAAGAGAAGAAATGGTTCTGAGTTGCTAGAACTCGGTTATTAAAGAGAAGATGAGTTTAAATAGTTTCTGGTGTTGAGTAAAACAATGGCAGAGATGGGAATTTCAGTGGTGGTTATGGTTAAATAGTTTGCTTCCCTGAAGAATTTGAGTTGCAGATGAAGAACATGGGTTCCTTAGCAAGAAATTGAAGTCCTTGGTTGTCTGCATAATGGGCAAAAGAAATGGTTATATTGAATGTGGAATTGAAATGGGTTTGTGTGTTGGTTGTGATTAAACTTGCAGGGAAGGACATGAAACAATAATTTGAAGATGTATGAAACTCTATTCTATTGAATTCAAGTGGTGCAGAATCTGGGAGGGTGAGCCGCACCCGACCCGTCGAAATGACGGATCAAACCCGATCCAACCCGTCCTACGTCGGGTTGGGTGCGGGTAAATACTTCAATCACCCGCCAGCTGACGGGTCGGGTACGGCTGGAACCAAACCTGACCCACCCGACCCGATGTGCAGCCCTAACTACTACCGCCATTTTACTCCAAAACCTAATATGCAAACTCCATTAAATGGTGAACCACAACGATGGAAGGAAACATACTGTAATCCCTTCAACTACACACGGGCTTAAGTCGTATAATATCTTTTTCGAAACCCTATTTCATATTCTTCTCACTTTTTCTCTATGTGGCCTTCTCCGCTCTTCCTCTCTCTATTTTGTTATCTATTCATCTCGATTTCCCTGTTTTTCTTTTTTAATATCGTACGGATATTCAAAACTACAGCATAAAGTTGTGGAAAAACAACATGTAAAATCAATCTTCATATTATTTTTTTCTTTTTTTTTTCTCTGCTCACGTACTTTCGTATTGAAAGGTTTCGACCGTGTTCATATAAACTGATGCTTCTAAATCTACACAAAACCTACATCACTTGATATTTTGTAATTCATTCTCTTCAATTAAAGCTTCCAATTTGAATTCCTTAATGGATGGGTCTAGTTTTTCTTGTGGTGAAATTCATGTGATTTGTGGACTAATGTTTGCTGGGAAAACTACAGCTCTTCTTCAGTGAGTTCAGGCAGAAATTGATCTTTGCAGGTTTGTTTTATTTAAACCCTGATTTTCTGTTCTCTTTGTCTATGCTAATTTGGGTCAAGAAAAATAAAACTTTCATTTGTGCAAGAATTAGAAATTTTAAGGTCTTTATGAGTTTACGGTGTCACAGATCTATTACGTGGTAACACATGATGGGATGAAATTGCCTTGATGGGCTCTACCCAAATTGCCATCGTTCAGTCAAAAACTTGGGGTTGTTCCTTATGATTTGTTGTTTAATAATCTAAACTAGAAATTAAGTTGCTTTCTTAACTTGATCCATCTGCTTTTTTGTAGCTTGATGTAATTGGTATTGATGAAGCTCAATTTTTTGGAGACCTCTATGATTTCTGCCGTAAAGCAGCTGATCATGATGAAAAGACTGTACAATTGTTGCAGGTTTGGATGGTATTACTTAAGGTAATGAAGATGATGCATTTGTTGCTCTTGCAGTTGTGTTTTATGTTTTGATCAATTTTGTTGAAAGGTTTGTTATATATATAAACAAGGGTCTAACTTTACTTATTCATCATTATTGTGGTTTATAATGACTCCATAATTTAGATGTTGTTTGGTTTCATTTCTTTTTGTAGGAAATCAATTCCGTGAACAGTCTTTTGTGGGTATTGTGCAGTTTGAAGAAGTAGAATACGGGTAATATCATCTAAATCTGAATTTCCTAATTCAAAAATCAGTATGATGTATGTGCAAGTTGTGATGTTATTATAATCCAATACAAGTTAACATAGAAACCAATACGATGTGGTTCAGTAGTTATATATACGGTGTGGTTCAGTAGTTGTGGCATGTTGTCTTAATTTTCCTAATGATATTACCAGTAAGTTTGATTGTTTTGGAATAGCTAATTAGAAAAATTGTTTTATACAATGTGGTTATGCTACTGTTTTTATGTTTAATACCTGCTTAATGAGTTGTTATATGGTTATCTACAGACAGTAGATACTCTCAGCAATAGATGAAGAAGATTGGAAGTTGGTTTTGCTAAGACAGTATTCTGGTAATGGTCTGCTATAAAACCCTAACCCTAACCCTATTCCATTGTTTTGTTTTATTTTATAGGTATAATTTCTAACTGGAAAAGGTATCAACTTTGCTACAAAACCCTAACCTTATTCTTCATTTATATATTTCTTTCCAAATATTTCTCTCATCCATAAAATCAGTAGTCACAAATAGAGTTCTTTACCTTTGCATTAGAATTTTAAAAGAGTTAAAAAGGAAAACATAAATAGAAGGAAATAAGGGTTTCTTGCACATTTTAACTCCATTATTCGTTGTCTTATCAGTATCTCTTATGCCGTTTTATAGGAAAATTAATACATCATGTACAGCTTCGATGATTAGTGGCTTCACACCCTGTTTGAATTACGTCACTCAAAGTAGCGGCCGTAATGAATCAGCACCAGCAACTCCGTCTTCAGAATGTTGCAGTTCACTTTAGTCAATTACAAGTAGTGGCATGAACAAGTCTTATAGTCACTGGCAGCATCCCGTTCCAACTACCCATTAATCAAACCTTAGGAATTTTGCTCCCCAAAGGATTGCAATTTAGACGACGCTTAGCCCTATCCCCGTCTAGGGGTATTTTAGTGATAGGTTCTATAGGAACTGGACGATCCTATTTGGTCAAATACCTAGAAGGATGAATCGATCCCGAAAAAGAATCTATTGATTCTCTTCCAATTGGTTGGATCGTAGGTGCGATGATTTACTTCACGGGCGAGGTCTCTGGTTCAAATCCAGGATGGCCCAGCTGCGCCAGGGAAAAGAATAGAAGAAGCATCTGACTCCTTCATGCATGCTCCACTTGGCTCGGGGGGATATAGCTCAGTTGGTAGAGCTCCGTCCTTGCAATTGGGTCGTTGCGATTACGGGTTGGTGCCAGTCCAATGCGATGATATGAACTTTTTTCTTTTTTCATTCTTTTCTTTCTCTTTTTCAGTTTTAATCGAAAGCTCGAGAATCCGCAAGCTACTAACTATATACCTTACCCTTTTCACCCTCAAGCGCACCACTTCCAGCTCCTGGTTCTGCTTCAATTGGTCTTACTCCTTCCCCACTTGGAGCTATCCCTTATGAAGGTATATCTTATGCAACAAGAATATAGAAGGGACTTTATCACAGTTTTTTATACAGGTTGATGTTGGAGTTTCACTTATAGGTTGATGCTGCCGACTAATTCCAAACACTATCACAGTTTTTTATACAGGGTCTTCACTGTTAGATTTTTTATAATGGAATCGTATTAGGATTAATTATTCTCCACTATAATATACTAATATGCAGCAAAAATAGTGTAAAAAGGTGCCAACAACTATAAATTTGAATTACTATGAATTACAAAAATCTGAACAATATTCTATTACATGATGTAGACATTAACTCTTAGGGTAGGTACATTAATGGTACCAAAGTGAAAATATGTTCCAAGATATATTATTATTTTTGGTTTAAGTTTTGATGGTGCTTTACATTATTTTTTCCAGTTCTCATTTAATGCAATACTAATCCATGCATATATTATGCAATAATAATCTATGTTTGTGTAGGTGTTGAAATGCCTCGCGAGGTTAGCATCATGTTTGTTGTGTATAAAGTAGGGTGTGGTGATGGATACAGAGGAGTAAGGAAAATAACAAAGATTTGATTTTGTGTATAATGTTCTCTTACATGGGTTATATTGTTCACATTTGTTTGGCTTAAGGAAGGATTAAGCTCTTAACAAGGTTAATTGCAGTACATTGTTCATGGACTACTTTAAGGGAGAGGGTGTACATAGGGGTCATAGGGCAATGGAGCTTTGAGTGGGATGAAGAAGAAGAAAGAGAGCTTCCAATGTGTTACAACTGCAGTTTTCTTGGATGCTGGAACAAACTCTGCTATTCCTAAGGGCATCTCCAACGGACGACCATACCAAAGAGTAAAGATTATATTTACTCTTTGGTCGCCTAAATTGAAGCGCAACGGGCGATTAAATTTGGGATTTCGACGACTATCTGTACAGTACCAGAGTACTTTTACTCTCACACATATATATAGTCGCACGCTCTTGTAAATATGCGTTAACAAAAAACGCTTCGTTGAGAAAGCGTTTTAAAACACGGACGCAGTGCCTGAAAAGCGTTTGATGAGACGCTCACAAAAGAATGCGTATGAAGTAACGCTTCACTAGGAGAACGTTGGCAGAAGAAACGCAAGCCAAATGAGCGTTTGGTTAAAACGTTCTACTGAAATAACGTCTGTATATAATACGTTCTATTAAAAAGACGTCCGATAACAGACGCTCTCTTAGGAGAGCACCAGAAGCTCTCCTAGGAGAGCGCCGGAGCACCAATCTTATTAACGCTTCTTAGGTGAACGTGAAACTCAGCTCAGGTTTCTGTTGGTGGACGTTTCAATACTAAGCTCTATTATAAAGGGGCTTCTGGCATTCAGGCGTCTTTTAGGCACAACGTATATCATTAAACGTCCATTAGTGTGGACGTTAAACATACGTTTGATTAAGGAAGCGTACGAGAATGCAAACGCTCATTTATAAGTGCGTCTGGTTCCAGAATATGAAACGCTCTCCCAAATGTGCGTCCAACTACATACGTCCCACTACAGAAACGTCTGTGTCACCTAACGTTCTTTTAAAATAGCGTTTTATAACAGACGTCTAATTAAAACAACGTGCGATCATATTTACTCACAAAACCGTGTGTAAAAAATGAAAAACGAGCAAGATTTTTTATTCTTTGGTATTTGGTATACTCGTACCGTTGGAGTTGCCGTAAGGCATGATAGTTCCTTCACCAACTATTACTTTAAGAATTTTTTGTCCTAATTTGGATATGCTAACGCTTTAAGTATTTAATTTTTGATCGATTAAAACACTGCATAAAGAAATGCATATGACAGTTGAAACAAAAAATTTAATATATATTTGCTTTCTTATTCTTTAGGTTATCAACATGTGGGGCAACCTCCATCAGTCATCATACGTTCCTGTGACTGCATATGAACGGGCATTAGACCACGAGAGAGTTGACCTTCGTGAGCATGTAAAGCGTGAAATTTTTTTCTTATTCAAAATTAATTGTTTGCTTTTAGTGCTTTTAACAAGTCGTACCCTTAATTGATGTAACAGAATTTTGAAAAGATAATTTCGGCTATGTATATGGAATATATTGTACATAGAGTTGTAAAATGGTTGAGGAGATGTATTTGGAATATATTGTATATCTTTTAATATTATAATTGAAACCAAATATTTTTATCATATTTATTATGGCTTTACAATTTGCTGATATGAATCGTTGCGGTGAGGGTAGGCACCACACAATAATAAGTAAACATTTGTTTACACTAGACTTACACCGTTCATTACCCCACTTTTATTTTCATTCGACAGTGTAACTGCCCACGTAGTACAAACCGTATTCGTGACTGAACTGCTCTGGGTTTCCCAGGAACTCACCTCTATGATCCCTTTCTCTCTCCCCTTCCCAATTTGAATTTTTTCTTAAACAAAAGTCACCATCTTTAACGATTCTATCTGTTCAATTTCGGTTTTGAAAAAAAATAATTCATTTGATCCGAGATAATAATGTCTTCGATTGATAATTTAGGGTTGAAGATGCAATTTCGACTGGAATTTAGGTATCCAATCTCTTTATGTACAAACTTCTCTTAATTTAATAGTTTTACATTGAAATATATATGTTTTCTTAGACTTTGTTTTTTTTCCATAATTCAAATTCTAATCTGATTCTGAAATTAGGGTTATTTTCCTTATTAGGGTTGTTTGAATAAAGATTGAACTTTGTTAATAAAGATTTTATGGGTTGTGTATGAATTCCAGTTTAGTCGTGATGAAAATTGGACATAGGTTATGAAAGAAAAGTCAGGGAAGATTAATGGAGGCTATGAATCAAAGTATTTTAGAGTCATGGATAGATTATAATTGTTGGGTTGTGTATGAATTCCAGTTTGCAGGGAAGGAGATGTAATGGGACACAAAATAAAAAGAAGAGAAGTGAATCTCCATGACAAAGTCACTACACAGTAGGTGTTTGACAAAATGCCTGAACGACCATTTCTTCATGACTTCAAGTTCATCTATTGCACCAAGTCTTCACGTTGGTTCATTGTTGATTGGTCTGGTGGTTTCTTTCGAAGTATTAGGAGGTGTTTTTGAAGTTAAGACAACAAGGAATGGTGCAAGTTCAGTTATTGCACCAAGTTCAAGTTGGTTCATTATTGATTGGTCTGGTGGTTTCTTTCGAAGTATTAGGAGGTGTTTTTGAAGTTAATTAAGACAACAAGCAAGGAATGGTGCAAGTTTGTGATAGTTTGGGGTTATGTTTTTCTCCACTTCTCTAATTGCACATAGATTTTTATTATGCATACAAATCTGGGATGCAGTATTTCTTTTATGTCTGTACTTTTGTTGAAATTTTATGGTTTTCCACTTTATATATTTTCTGATCAAATTCTACCTTTAGGCAGATGAGAGTTTTGCAATGATGTCAGGGACAAACATGGCTGCACCATATGTTGCTGGTCTTGCTGCTCTGGTTAAACAGTAGCTTCCAAGTTTTAGTCCTTTGGCCGTCGGATCTGGATCTGCACTCTCCACAACGGCTTCAATGCATGACAAGAAGGGTGATCCATTAATGGACCAACGCGCTTATGCAAATCCAGATTTGAATCAATCTCCTGCAACCCCTTTGACATGGGAAGTGGCTTTGTTGATGTAACTTTTGCATTAGACCTTGGAATGATTTTTGATTCAAGTAAGATACTTGATACTTTTAACATAGATGGATATTTAAAGTTGGTGTTCCTTCTATGTTGTTCTCTCAATATTTTGAAGGAGAGTTTCAGTTTGTACTTTTCAGAAGGACTCTAATGACGATTTAACTGGTTACTTGACAAGAAGGGTGATCCATTAATGGCCCAACGCACCTATGCAAATCCAGATTTGAATCAATCTCCTGCAACCCCTTTGACATGGGAAGTGGCTTTGTCGATGTAACTTTTGCATTAGACCTTGGAATGATTTTTGATTCAAGTAAGATACTTGATACTTTTAACATAGATGGATATTTAAAGTTGGTGTTCCTTCTATGCTGTTCTCTCAATATTTTGAAGGAGAGTTTCAGTTTGTACTTTTCAGAAGGACTCTAATGACGATTTAACTGGTTACTTGAGATAATCGTCCCTGGGGTATTATATGATTCCTAATACATCCATCTTTTCTTGGGTAGGTTTTGATGATTACTTCTCATTTTTATGCGGCATTAATGGATCCTGTCCTGTTGTTCTAAACTACACTAGCCAGAACTGTGGAAATTCAACAATCAATGGTCGTGCCCGTGACCTGAACTTACCATCAATCACAATAGCAAAACTAAACCAATCCACGACCGTTGAAAGAGTGGTTACCAACACTGCTGGAATTGAAACATACAATTTATCTTGGTTTGCTCCTTACGGGGTTTCAGTTTTGGTAACACCGAAGCATTTCTTCATTGAAAGTGGTCAAAAGCAAGTTATAATCATTTCCTTCAATGCTACCATGAACAGTTCGGCAGCAAGCTTTGGAGGAATCAATCTGTATGGAAGCCAGCGCCATAAAATTAGTGTTCCATTATCAGTGATCTATAAAATCTCTTACAACCAATTATACAGGTCTGGGCCATTTCTGTACCGTCTTTTATTCATTCTATGTTTCCTGCAAAAGATAGAATATGTGTGTTTATGGTGGAAACACCAAATCTAAGGAGATATTCATGGGTGTTTGGTGAAGTTCTTCTAATTTTTAATGTTTTTGACACGGACAATTATCATTCAAACTTTTAGCTTCATATCTAGGTTGGTTTCTTAATTTTACAGGACCGGTTATCTTTGCAACAAATGCAAGTGACTTGGACACTATGCCAAGGATATTTGTCCAAATGTGTCTATTTGTAACAACTGTGGGCATCCCGGATAAGTTGGAAAATAAATTGTTTTGAGTAGAAATTACGATGGCGGGTGTTTGCTGATTATTCTTTTTATTCATCAAATGCAGACTCTTCTGTATTACTCATTTATCGGCGGCTACATTTGATGCGTAGTTCAGTTGTTCTACTTTCAGTTTTATTCTTTAGATGATTTATTTTTATTGTGGTAATAATATACACAAAAATATGACATCTCTGTTTGTACAACATGATTCAGTAACCCAGGGCTTCAACGTGATATTAAAGCTTGCCTTTTAGTTACTGAAGGTCCTGATGGGTATCTGTTGATTAACGTGTGATATTTAGGAGAGTCGAGGTCTTTTTCTCCAACCCAAGTTCTTGGGATGGTGTTTTCAGATTTGAAGGTTATTGCAGAGAAGAATTTGAATACAGATGTTGTGGACTGTTGTATTGTAATACCAGTTTATTTTACTGATCTTCAAAGAAGGGAAGTTTTGGATGCTGCAACAATTGGTGGTTTACATCCTCTGTCTCTTTCACAAGACTACTGCTACCGCTTTGGCCTATGGTATTTACAAACTGGTTTTTTTGAGAATGATCAGTTGAACGTCACCTTGTTGATATTGGTCATGCGAGTATGCAAGTGTATATTGCTGGGTACAGGAAGGGTAAGTTGATGTTGCAGTTCTGCTGTTACAGGTTCATCAGTACAGAGGTGAACTTCCGAAAGAGATGGATTACCAGATAGTCAGGTACTTATAACCTATGGAGATCATATTTGTAATTTAAGAATAAAATTTGCCACCAATTTGTTGTAAATATTCGAGATCGAAATTGTACATTCAGATCCCCACTTATCTAAGTAATTCATGGTACTCATCATCTGATGACACTTATTCTTTATCAAACATATGTAACCCCAAAATGATAGAAATAGATTTGTTGAATGACTGCAAGTTAATTTTGTATTTTTGCTTTATTTACATGGATCGTTTATTGGAAAGAAAAGCCTATTGCAATTAAATTCATCTGGGTAGGCTAGGCTAGGCTAGGCCGTATTTTGATTTTTTCATAAGCTTTTGCAGTTCTTATCCATACATATTTGGTTCTCAAACTGTTGTCTACTAACTTTACTTCCTGAACCTAATTCTTCTGAGAAAGCCTTAAAACCAATGATCACTTACTAGCAGTTGATCATTTGGTAAACAAGAGCAAACCAAAAAGAGTTTAGCCCGGTTGATCATTTGGTAAACGAGAGCAAACCAAAAAGAGTTTAACCCGGTACGTAGCACGGGTTATTTCTTAGTAAGAGTTATAAAATGGCTGAAGGAGCTGACCATTTTGGTGATTGCTCCATCCAAATCTAAGGTTACATTCAATAATGGATTTGGCTTCCGTTTCTTACCACCAATATGAGCTCAAATACATTGAAATCATAATCCTTTTTAAGCATTTCCATTCAATTTTTAATGGTCGAAATCACGGAAATGAGCTAACAATTCTTTTAGGAAACAATCTAAGCCCGTGCAACATGCAACTAGTTAAAATAAAATTAAAATAAAAAATAATTCTGTATCAGATGTAATGCATTCAAAACTACACTGTTTTGGTGAAGGGTGGACCAATAATGTAACGACAAATTTGCCCTCATCTCAAATAAGAATTTTTACACAAAACTGTTTGATTTACCGCTGTTTTACAGTTAAAAGAATACAAATGTAGAACAGCAAGATAATTTGAGGGTGTTAATGAAGCAGCAACAATGAGTAGTTGGTTTTGAGATCTGATTTCCAAGAACTCAATTGTCTGAGGACAATTTATCACATTCGTATGATTTACAAATGCAAATTGGTCATACTCATACATACTACTGACCTTTTGTGTGAGTGCTATAAATTAGAAGCTTGATATAGGGGCTCCAAAATCTTGGAGGGGCTCCAAGTGGAGGCGAGGTGACCCAATTTTACATTAAGGAAGGTTCTAGGGGTTTGGTTAAATGTCGATTTTACCCTTATACCAATTAAAACCTAAACACCCTTAACATATTCATAACTTTCAAAAACTAAACCAAAGAAAAACCCAACCGTAATCCATCGAAATTCATCGCCGATTCGTAAAATTCTTCGTCGATTAAACTCAACAATTCGAGATGAAGAAGCATACTAAAGGCGTTGAAGGTAGTAGTGATGGCAATCAACCCTGCTCCTTTCAACCTAATCAAGAGATTCAAGAAGAAATCGATAGTGAAAAGCAAAATCAATTACCGAAAAATCCAACAATGGTGTATCTAAGGTATTGAAGAAAACCCATGTTATTCTTAGAATTTGTAATTGATTGATTCACATGTTTGATTGTGTTTTTGGTTTAAAAATATTGGACACAGTTGATATTACGGTTGGGTTCGTGTGAAAACCCAACCGTAATATATCATGTTCTTAACATTACGGTTGGATTCGTGTGAAAACCCAACCGTAATATATCATGTTCTTCATATTACGGTTGGGTTGTTTTCAATACCCAACCGTAAATCAAAGGCAAGAAGATGAAGAGTTAAGGATATTACGGTTGGGTTTCAAAATTGAACCCAACTGTAAACAAATTGCGCCATTTTTTAAAAACAATTTACGGTTGGGTTTTGAGCAAAACCCAACCGTATTAATAGCGCACACAAAATTTTTTGTTAGAGTATTACGGTTGGATTTTAAGAAAAACCCAACCGTAAAAATAATGTGCACATCAGGCTACATGTGTTTTACGGTTGGGTTTTTGTTAAAACCTAACCTAAAATAGTGATAAAATTTTCAACTAAAAATTTACGGTTGGCTTTTGAGAAAAACCCAACCGTAAATAATCCTGTGTAGTCAAAAAAAAATTTAGTTGAAGTTGAATTGCTTGAAAATTATCTAACTTGTATTGCTTGTGTGTTGTAGGAAGAATAAGAGGGGTAACAATTTAACACCAATTTCTCACACTCCAACCCCTCGCCACGGAAAGCATTTAGGGGTTCAGAAGAGAGGCGTGAGTAAGACCCATAATCCATCTTTTGAGGTAGGGGGTGGTAGTGTTCCTCAAATTGCACAAGAGGAATATAGTGTATTCCAAGGCTTGGGTGATTTACCAACACCTAGAGGTTCTCTTGTGATTAGAGAACCACCACAAGAGCAACAACACGAGGAAGAAGAGAGGGACAGAGAACAACATGTCCCTCAAGGCAAAGGTAAAGAAATTCCCAAAGAAAAGGAAAAGAAAAGGGTTGCCAAAGAAATTCTCAAAGAAAAGGCAGAACCTCAACTGTGGCCTAAGAGGAGGAATGGAGGACTTTGGGGTGAGGCCCCAGACAAATCTGCAATATTATTTGGTTATCCCCATTCATGGGCCGCCAAAGTTGTTGCGACCAAGGTATTAATCTAAACACTTCTCTTATTCTGTTAAATTTTTGTTTGTTAACTTTTGTAAGTAAAACAAATTTGTTTTTATTCTTTGTAGGATCATACACAGGTGATCAAGAAATTGGTTCGTCAAAGGGCTCAACATTGGCCCTTAATTGATGAATGTACGGCCGTACAAATTCTCGTAAATGGTACCGGGAAAGCTCCCGGAATTACCAATTCGATGTGGGAGTATAAAAGTGTTGTCTGCACAGCCTTCAGGGAACGTTATTGGCCTGAAACCGATACGTTTCATCTCCCATTCGGCGAGATGACAATAACGCCGGATGATGTCCAATCAATTATTGGCCTGGAGGTGGATGGTAAATCAGTGTTTGAGGGTTTTAACAACAACATGTCATGGAGTGATCTTTATGCACTTGTGAAAGATACACTTGGATGGGAGAAGAGCGAAGCCGAATCTGAGTTTAAATTGGTCAGTGGAGATAAACCGGGGATGCCAACGAGAAAGGTCAAGGTATGAGCAAGAAAATATTGCTGTGTTCACTAAGGGAGAAGTTTGGAGGAACCGCAAACTTGGAAATGGCTGGGGTCGTCATAGATGACACCATAGCTATTCGAACAGCCATAACGTATCTGCTATATATGCTCGGCACCATCTTCTTTGCTGACAACTCGGGCAACAGGTCAACGTTCACTATCTACAGTGGCTTCAGGGTGATCTCGGGATGACGCATCAGTACTCGTGGGGAACTGCCACCCTGGCTTACCTACTTGCTAACCTTCGAAAAGCTTCGAGGGTTAGGGGAACTGAGATTGCCGGGAATACCGGTCTGCTTCAGGTAATTTATTGTTTGAATTTCAATGTTTAACTTTAATTTATTTTTTTCGTATTTTCTTATATTAATATTTATTATCTTCATAGGCATGGGTATATGATCACTTTCCCAGACTGGCTCCTCAAACGAGCGGTGATGGTACTGGACCTACGGGAAAGAAATTCGTCTTCACCGGGACCCAGGCAAAATATAAAGAAGTGCTCATAGCAAAGATGAGAACTGAAATTGATGCTTTCACGGTTGAAGATGTATTTTTGATCCTTATGTGAAGATTAGCATAGAGGGTGATGGACATGTTGAGGATTTACGTGAATTGTCGGACGTGACAGGCTACAACGGCCCTTTGTACCATCTGTTTGGGTACGTGATGTCCAACCCCCGCCGAACTCTCCACCAATATGGATACGTCCAAACAACGGTGACACGCGAAATGTTCAAATTGTGTGTGAATGGGTCGATGATCGAAGGCCCAAACATCGTGCTAAACTACGAGCCAACGCCTTCGGTCGCGGATTGGAATAACCGCAATGATCCGAAATACCAAGTCCAAAGAACAGAGTTAACTCCATCTCCGGGCACAAAAGAGGCTGCAGAAGATTACTTGGATTGGTATCGC
This sequence comes from Papaver californicum, assembly GCA_023531435.1. Taxonomy (NCBI): domain Eukaryota; kingdom Viridiplantae; phylum Streptophyta; class Magnoliopsida; order Ranunculales; family Papaveraceae; genus Papaver; species Papaver californicum. The sequence goes on along the minus strand of JAJJMC010011034.1, from coordinate 3,619,093 downwards.
CATTTCGGTCATCCAACTATCATCAACAATGGTCCCAGACTATGCCAAACAACACAGAAGATGGTTTCTGGAAGAAGGCATATTTCAATTTGGTACGTACATTATTTTTGTTATTAATGTTTTTAAGATTTATTACTAAACTCTCGTCCTACTTTTATTTTCATATGTGAATAGAAAAGAAAGCCGTTGCATTGGCGGACTCTATAAATCCATGCCTAAGCACAATTGATGTGAGGACGCCTGACCAACTCCAAGCTTTGATTAGGGAGCTTCATCATGAAGCCGAGGATGTGCAGCGGACTTTAAAGATGAGTAGACCCGCTACAAGAGGCGCGACTAGAGATGCGAGTACTACTAGAAGAGATCCGCAAGCATCGGATGAAGAGACACATGATGAAGCCGAGGATGCGCAACGTGGTGCTCGTACTCGAGGCGGTCGTGCTGGTGCTCGTACTCGTGGCGGTGCTGCTCATCGTAATCTTATGAGCAAAAAAAGACCTCGTCAAAGTCATCGACCTACCCCTCCTCCTTCTCCCTAACTCTATGTCTATGGTTTTTTTTGTGTGGGTGAATTACTTGTACTTTTAATGTGAAGTTGGATTTGAAGTTTGAATTTAACTTGCACGTGAATTATAAAAATTAAACTTAAAATTTGTGTATTACCTGTTTTATTTCCAGTTATTTGAAGTTGGAAACCATTTCCAGGCAAAAGCAGGTTAAAATACCCAGAAAATTTTTTGTTACGGTTGGGTTTCCAGGCAAAACCCAACCGTAAAACTGGCAAAATGAAAAATGTTGAAGGTTTACGGTTGGGTTTTGTCTGAAGACTCAACCGTAAAACTGTTGCATGAAAATATGATAGTTTTACGGTTGGGCCTCTAGCCAAAACCCAACTGTAAAACTGTCACATTTTCATACTACAGTTTTACGGTTGGGTTTTCATCCAAAACCCAACCGTAAATTCTACTGGATAACTTAAAATTGGATTCTCTAATTTATGTGTTTTTCGTTTTTTCTTTGTTTGAATGACCCAATTTACCTTCAATCTAGTTAAAATGATTGAATAAGGTCAAATTTTTGATTTTGAAACCCAAATTTGACCTTAAAAATCAAAGCTACAAATGATGGGGTTGGGTTTCCAGGCAAAATCCAACCGTAAAACTGGCAAAATGAAAAATGTTGAAGGTTTACGGTTGGGTCTCTTGCCAAAACCCAACCGTAAAACTGTCACATTTTCATACTACAAGTTTACGGTTGGGTTCTCAGCCATAACCCAACCGTAAAACTAAAACATCAATTTTACGGTTGGGTTTTCAGCCAAAACCCAACCGTAAATTCTACTAGATCACTCAAAATTGGATTCTTTAATTTGTGTGTTTTTCGTTTTTTCTTTGTTTGAATGACCCAATTTACCTACAATCTAGTTAAAATGATTGAATAAGTTCAAATTTTTGATTTTGAAACCCAAATTTAACCTTAAAACTGAATGCTACAAAGGATGGTTACGGTTGGGTTTTAAGGCAAACCCAACCGTAAATATATGATGAAATTGTAACTAAAACTAACACATCAATTCCCAAGGATTTTACGGTTGGGTTTTGAGTCAATACCCAACCGTAAAATCCATTTGAGGAATGTTTTGGGTCGTTTTTGAAGTTTTTTTTGGGTTTGCAAATAGAGCCGTTAAAACCTTGTACGACCCATTTTTCAAAATAGAGCCGTTACACTTCTAGTTTATAAGTGAAATAGTTGAGTACATATCCAACCCATCCATTTTTAAAAAAAATTAAACCTTTATTTTACAACAATCATCTCCAACAAAACTAGTACTCTAACATAGTGTAATATGGGTCAACCTGGGATTAAAAATCCAGATTTTTCTTTGGATGAAGATTTATGTATTTGCCGCAACTATGTATTATGTTTCCAAAAAGAGGAGAAGAACGAAGGCAAAGTGGTATAACGAGTCCGAGTTATTGGTAAACAATCCATGAAAACTTTTGTTCTGAAACCGGCAACCCTTATAACCGTGATCACGTCAAGTTGATTTGTCGATATAACACTATACACCGATACGTAGAAGAATTTATGGCATTAGTTCGTATTATTGGTCAACTACGACTTAGGGGTGAAACCGAAGATGAGGTGTTACAGAGATCTCTTCAGGAATGGAGGGGACGGAAAATATGGCCCTTTTTATACCTACCTCATTATCACATCCTAAAGGACTTTTTGCTCACTCGTAAACCTATTTATTAGTTCTTTTGTAATGCCATTTGGGTTTGTTAGTGGTAGTTTCAATTGTATCTCAGGTTACTTTAATGATTTCATGGGTTGTAATGTGGTCAAAGTAATGATGTTTACATAAATTTTGTGTTTTGAACCCAATTTTGAGTGAATTGAAATTCCAAAAAAAAGGTTAACAAGAATATTTACGGTTGGGTTTTGAGTCCAAACCCAACCGTAAACCTGGCTGAAATTTTTTAACATCATTTTTACGGTTGGGTTTGGAGTCCAAACCCACCGTAAAACTGGGTGAAAATTTGTGTGACAGTTTTACGGTTGGGTTTGGAGTCAAAACCCAACCGTAAAACTGGGAAAAAAAATTCTGGAAGGTTTACGGTTGGGTTTTGACTCCAAACCCAACCGTAAAATTGTCATAAGTGTGTAGTGACAGGTTTACGGTTGGGTTTTCACTGAAACCCAACCGTAAACCTGGGTGAATTTTGTAGTGACACATATGATATTACAAAAAATTTCATTTCCAAAAAACTATATTCATATTATGATTCCTCCAACATACATATGATATTGTTACTACCAATATTAAATTTAGTGAATATTACTATATTATCATTCCGACTCCGAGTCAGAAACAAATGATATGAATTGAAAGGTCGGGGAGGGTTTTAATGCCTTCCAGAGTTCGAAATTTTGCTCGAACCGGTGACACCAACACTTGGCGATGTCACCGTCGTATCCATCCTGTAACGGGGGTAATGGACTTCCTTCTTTCAACTTGAGACCGACAAAATGGCAGTTTTGCACCAGCCCAATCACACATCTTCTATTAGCTAATTGTTCGACAAATGTTGATCTTGTTGGTGCAAATGTAAAACAATATCCATTTGAGATATAATGGATGACGCAATTGAAAGCGTTGGCGAGGATTTGGCCACATATTGGCATGCTCATCCAATACTCGCTAGTGCAATTCTTTTTGCCTATTAAACGCCTTTCGAACGCAATGAAATCCTCATTTAACAACGACTCTTCATCTCTATATGCACACATCATTGGCTTGTATAAATCCGGGTAAGAGCGTAGTTCAACCGCTGACTTATGCCTTACATAAGTTACTTCGTCCATACCCAACCCTGCTGCTCCGCTAAATGGTCTAACTTCTTCGATGAATACATGGTATCCACAATTACCATCACCGGCAACATCGTCGGTGGCCTTTATGTATGGACGAAAAAAAGCCGGAAAAGATGAGTCTAGGGATGCACATCGGGTGGGTTGGGTCGGGTTTGGCCTCACCCGCATTTAAATTTTTTTTACCCGCACCCGACCTGCCTGGTCCTCGGGTCGGGTAGGATTTGACCCGCTCACATGGCGGGTCGAGTCGGGCGGGTGCGGGTCACCCGCCCAGAAATGATGCAAAAATCCATTTACTCACTAATTATCTTTTAGATGACTACCCTGATGCAGAACCCAACCATAACGTGTATGTATACACATGACATCATGTAACTTCATAACTTTTACTGTTTCCTGACTCTAATTTAGCATTAACAATGAATAAGACAAACAAATTAGTAATTATTACATCTATCCATCAAAATAAGAAAAAAAATAAACATGGCCAAGATGGGAATCAAACAAAGTTTAAGCAGAAGCCTATAGTAGATCTGCAGAATCAGAACCTCAAGTATATCATATATATAAGGAATCAAACAAACCTTTTCAGCTAGCACACGAAGGGCCACTTCAGTTGACTCGTAATTTTTTTCATACTTTGCCTTGACCGGGTTGTATTGTAAGGTTGACTCGTTGCAAAGGGCCGAACATATTACGATGTGAAGAAGGCAGGGTGATTGGGATGGAAAACGTAGTAGGAGTACTACTGCATAAACACCTATTCAACTTACCCAGTTTCACAAAAACGGCAACCTAAAACCATTTATCTACTTACAAGACCCTTTCTTATATGCAATTCAAGTAATTGAATTTATAGCCAACTGATTTGTTGTTAAACTGTAGCGGCACCAGTTTGAATAGCTTTTGATATGTGACTAGAACCTAGAATGAGGTATTAAATAGGTAACGGAAATATACTGGGGTACCTCCAAATTCCTGGCAGAAAGCTTATCATCAATAGCAGTAAGTTGTCCATTGACTACGGATGTTGCTCCCACCCTTGCCCTCCTACCTTGAATCAAAGTTGAAGCTTGTCCTGCAAGCAAATCAAACTGAGATTGGAGATATCTAAGTTGTTTTTGCAGTTCTATTGCTTCAGATTTGTATGCTTGAGTTGCATCCATGAAAAGGAGAAGCAGTTCATTAATAATGCTACCACAATACCATGTGTCCCAGCCTTAACAAGAAAAAGAAATTAAATGCATTTTATCTAATGTACACTTAGGATATAGCAAGTCACAAAATGCAGATAAAAGTTTATTGTGAAGGGTCAACAGTATCAAAGAGAACAGTTTAGTCTCAACCACGAGTAGGATTGTGGGAAGACAAAAGCTACCCTGGAAACATTGCACAAACCAAGCATCTCCAGATGAAGAAAACAACAGTGGTAACAATAGGCACTCATAAACTTATAGGTATGACTGCCATCTTGGAAATCCGAAGACAGTATGTTATCATTGCTTGATTTGAAAAAAAAAAATAGATGTAGAGGGTTATTAAAAGGTATCTCAGTGTTGACTGGATACCTGGTGTAAAAGATATCAGATTTAGAGATTTACCTAGCTTTGTTCGGACTACCGAACCTAATGATGCCGTGCTCGATTTTTCTATGCGAGAAAATGGAAGAACTTGCGATGCTACAGCCTTGATTTTCAATACCTTCAATGCCCTGGAGTTGGTCCTCTTCATTTACTCCTCAATCAGAATCCCTTAAGTGAGGTGCAGTCTCTTAGATCAAATCTGTGGAAAGAAGATATAGAGTGTCTGAAATGGCTTGATTCTAAAGGACCCAACACAGTCGTGTATGTGAATTTAGGCAGCACTGTATGTGAATTTAGGCAGCATCATTGTTATGACAACTCAACAACTCGTAGAATTTGCTTGGGGACTAGCCAACAGTAAGAATAATTTCTTATGGATCATAAGACCTGATCTGGTAGTTGGCGAATTCGCTTCATTGCCAGCTGAGTTTACAGAAGAAACTAAATTCCATCATCAATCACCTCAACAGAAACCCTAACTTATTTCCCTTTCAGTTTATTGTTTCTTCCTCTTCTTTTTGTTTAATCCATATCAACAAAATCTTCACTAACACCTTCTGAACCTTTCCTTTCATCACTCAATCACAAATCCCTCAATTCAACTCTCAATCTTCCTCACAGATGAAGAACAGGGAAGGGGAGACGGAGAAATAAAGAAGAAAAACGACATGAAATAAAGATTATTTCTCTCATTCGATAATAAAGACTTTATGGCGGGTGGGCGGGTCGGGTCGGGTGAGAGGAGCTATCACCCGCACTCGACCCGCCAGAAGTCGGGTTTCAATAAAATCACCCGCACCCAACCCGTTCATCGGCGGCCGGGTGCGGGTCGGGTATTTTTAGGCGGGTGCGGGTCGGGTTGGCGGGTTGGGTCGGGTTTGTGCAACCCTAACGATGACATATAATTTTCAAAAATAATGTGCTCGGTTCGGACGATTTTGCCATTATCAATTCTTGAAAAGTTAGATGGAAATTGCATCAATCCTCTTGCAATCCGGATCGTATGTGGCTCTTCAACCACTAATGTATTGCCTTTAACTTTTTCTTTTCTTCTTGCTAATTCTTTCATACTAACTCTTTTTTTTCTTCTTGCTAATTCCTTCATACTTACTCTTCTTGAGCTTGGGTGTGCATGAACTTTTCCCTTGGCACCAAATTCAATTGTTGAACTTTCTTGAGTGGGAACCGCGGGACCTTTTCCTTTAATATCTACTAGACTTGGTCCCCCTTGTTCCGTTTGACTTCTTTTTCGTTGAGCATCATCCTCCTTCTCATCCTCTGCTTCATATTCCTTTTGCAAATGCTTCAATGCAGAAGGGTTTCTTTTCTTTGATTCGTCATGCAATTCCCTAGATTTTTTGCGTCCCACGGCCCTCGATTCTTTGGTAGAAGGCTTACCTTTTCTCTTCCATCTAATTGGTTCCTTGACAGCGTACCTTGTGTGCGGAAACACGAAGTAACTCAACTTCGTCAACCAAATTTGCCTTTGCGCCTGATTTAATGTTTCGTATTTCTTGGCTAGAGCCTTTCCAACGTGGGTGTCGGCAAACGATGCACCAAAATCTTGCTTGACGATGGGTTCATCGAAAGACAATTGTTGTCAAAATGGATCAATATCTTAAATTGGGATCACACCGTCTTCTTCGTACTTGGGCATCATATGCCGGCAGGGAAGTCCCAAACTTGACATGTTATGACAAACACACTCTTCTTCTCCGTGTAAGTTGCCCAATCTATAGTGCTTTACTTCGTACATTATCTTCTCAATCGCACAATCCGACACCTTATAAGAAATATTTTGGAGCAATGGTTCGTCTTTATAGCTGACGTGTTTTCTAGAAAGGATTTTTTCAAAAGATTCCTTAACTCTATCAAGGTCACGGAGAAAATAATCGTGCATCGCTTCGAAGACCGTAACAAACCCACCATCACAATTATGAAGCTTCTTCTTCATTCTGTAGTGAGATGACTCCACGGTACTTGTAGCTTGGTTGTCAAAGTGCCTATATTGGTTTGTGAACGCCGCTACAAACTTCTCTTTGTACGGATTCAACCAATGGTCCATCAAATAGTTCACAACTCTTGGATAATTACTCCAATGCAAGCATAACATACGAACATTTTATTTATAATCTTCCTTGGTGATAGACCATGTCAAAGCGTCCCATTCAGTTTGGAAACTAGCCCATTTTAGTTCCGACAACTTGTCGTCCTCCTAGAATTTTTCTTTGGCCGTTTCTTGTTCAGCATCCGGCAATTTCTTAATCCTGTCCATCTAGCTTTTCTTTGTTGGCCGAATAATCGTTTTGCACTTGGTTTGAATATTGTTCCACAAGTAGAACGTGCAAAGAAGATGATGAGCATCTGGGAATACCCTTGCAATGGCATTCATCAAGCCTTGTTCTTTGTCGGTGATAATTACCTTAGGAGTTATCACCGACAAAGCTTTCTTCGAGCTCGTTTCTCAAGAAGCAAAAGGCAACACTAAACGGGGACTTGGTAGAAGTTTGGCCTACAACATTCAAAACCGAGAGCTCATACTTGTTAGTTTTGTACGTGCAATCCATTATAAGCACTTGATGGGAGCACCGTGCTAACTTTATAAACTCGGGATGAGCCAATATAATATGCTTAATTTCTTTATTCCCATCTTCTTCGTGAAACATGGTGTAGTTTTTCGTCTCCCCCAAGTACAAAAGTTGTTGGATCGGGTCCCTTTCTTCCTATTTCTCACGCTTCAACTTGGCTTTGGCGTTGTATATTGTCTCCAACATAGACATATTATTTGAGTTTATTTTCTTTAAGTGCCCGAGTATATCGCTGGGTTTCAAACGCTTATCCGTCATATCGTTTACGATGAGCTTTTCTTCCTCGGTGAGCCGTGCCGTAGAAGGATGCGTTAACAAAGTCTCTGGTGGTAGGTGGTTGTGACGACCACATACAACTGTAGAGAAGAATCACTTATTCTCGTTGTTGGTATGAAATTGAAGCTTGAAAGGACATCCCGTCTTCTTAGTGAAAGTTTTTCGCTTGATCTTCGTCTTTGGTACATACTCAATACCCTTCTTTGCATGTCTTGTGTATTATCCACTACACTCACAAACCATTTGAAAGCGGTTGTGTTTTTGTTGGTTGTTACAAACAATCACACACATGATGAGTTTCCCATGTTCTGTAGCCCATTTCTTTGAATCATCTTTTTTATCCCATGTCTACATGGTCCAAGAACAGAAAGTTAGGAGAAAAAAATGGCATTAGCTATATTGTCGAAAGGGATTAACAACTTATCTATAACCTACCAGGTCGTTCAAATAGTGATCCGTAGTATCTCTAGTTTCAATATCATTTGGAGGAGGCTGATCATACATTGGTTGAGGTACAACCGCGAGCTGAACAAAAAAGATCAAGGCATTACGCTCTAAAACCAATAAGTTTACGGTTGGGTTAGAAGCGTCGGACCCAACCGTAGAAGCGTCGGACCCAACCGTAATACAACAAAAAAATGTCAAACAATTTTGCGGTTGGGTTAAAGAGTCAAACCCAACCGTAACTAGTGCAATAAATACCCATGCACGTAATGAGTTACGGTTGGGTTTGTGGTAAACACCCGACCATAAAACTGTGAAAGTGTACTTTTCCTCCATCAAATGTACAGTAACGGTTGGGTTTCTTAAGACAACCCAACCGTAAACATGGCGTTCACTATTATGTACCTCATTTCATCAAATATCAGCAAAAAATGACAAAGAGTTTAAGTTAGAGGTATACCTGACTACTCTCGGAAGTTGAATCTTCACTTTGACGACTACTTTCTCCATTTGGTTGAGTTTCAGCATCACAACTTTCACTTAAAACCTCTCTACCATCTAAATAATCATACATAGTTGGGTCTCCCTCAATGGGTATGTAGAATTTAGTTTGGCAATCATACAAGGATTCACCCTCCACAAATTTGCCACTAGAATCACTCATTTTGGGTTTTTCAAAATTTTGGGTTAAAACTCTCTTATCTTTCTTCTACTTTTCCCACCAACAAAAAAAAAAATACAAGACTGATTTATGCATAAAAAATGAAGAATATAGGAGATGAAGATGATCATTTACGGTTGGGTTCGATGACTCAACCCAACCGTAACTACAGTTCCACTAAAAAAAACTCATATTTACGGTTGGGTCCGATTATTAAACCCAACCGTAATATAATTTGCACTAAAACCACATATTTGTTACGGATGAGTTTCATTACAAAACCCAACCGTAAAAGCGTATGCACTAAAACTAACACTAGAATTTACGGTTGAGTTCTAAGCCAAAACCCAACCGTAATATAATTTGCACTAAAACCACATATTTGTTACGGTTGGGTTTCATTACAAAACCCAACCGTAAAAACGTATGCACTAAAACTAACACTAGAATTTACGATTGGGTTTTAAGCCAAAACCCAATCGTGAATAATTTGCACTAAAACCACATATTTGTTACGGTTGGGTTCATTACAAAACCCAACCGTAAAAGCGTATGCACTAAAACTATCACTAGAATTTACGGTTGGGTTCTAAGCCAAAACTCAACCGTAAATTCTACTGGATAACTTAAAATTGGATTCTCTAATTTGTGTATTTTTCGGTTTTTCCTCGTTTTAATGACCCAATTTACCTTCAATCTAGTTAAAATGATTCAATAAGTTCAAAATTTTAATTTTGAAACCCAAATTTGACCTTAAAACTCAATGCTCCAAGGGATTGATTACGGTTGGGTTTATGGAAAAACCCAACCGTAAGTGCAAGTTGAAATTGTAAACTTAATTTGGATTTTACGGTTGAGTATTCTGGATAACCCAACCGTAACGACAAAAATTATTGTCACTTCTTTATTTGTGTCTCCTTAAAGTAGACAATTCCAACGGATTTTTTATTTGAAAATCTAGCCCTTGGGTATTTTTTCGCTATAAAAGGAAACCTTTCCTTGTCACTTTCTCATTATTCTCTATCCCTTTCATTCTCATTATAATTCTAGACTTTCTTACTCATTCTCATCATACCCTTCCAACCATTAAAAATGGTTCGATACACGAATGATGAAGATGTTGCAATTGTTCGAGGGTGGCTTACGATGATAGAGCACGCTTACGAGAGAGCCTTCTATAACAACAATAACAACGTTGTTAGAGCTGAAAATTGGATGGACGTTCAGGAGGACGATTCTTGGTGGGAGCGTGTGTTTGAAATGTTTGTGGCATTAGAGGGGAATGGATATCGGAGGACGTGGAGAACCATCAAGAGACGCTTTGCGGCGTTGTATGAAGAAATGGAAAACTTAAAACTGGAAATGAAAATGAGAGTTGAAGCATTTCCCGACGAACCCAGTGTGGAAAGAGTAAGTGTGTCAATTAATACATCCTTCGTTAAAAAGAGTTTTAAAAAAATCAAACTTATAATTGATTTATTTTTTTCAGCATGTGATGGCTACGGCGCAGTATAAAATCAAATATGGGAAGGAGTTTACGCATAAGGATTGCTATCGTATCTTGGAACAAAGTTTCTATCTTGAGTTTCGCCGTTATGATTAAGTTTTTAAGTGTTTAAGTGTAATCATCTAATGATCTACTGTATTTCGTTTCCTTTGGTTCTTCCTTTAATGTTAAAAATAAGGATTCTAACAACTCTGGTATTTGATAAGAAAATGAACTAAACCCAAAAATTACTAATTTTCTCTTAAAAACTCCTTCTTACGGTTGGATTCGATGACTCAACCCAACCGTAACTACAATTCCTACTAAAAAAATTGAATTTCACGGTTGGGTTCGATTACTAAACCCAACCGTAAAATAAATTGTACAAACACCACAACTAGCTTACGGTTGGGTTTTAAGGAAAAACCCAACCGTAACTATATGATGAAATATGCACTAAAACTAACACTAGAACTTACGGTTGGATTCGATGACTCAACCCAAAAACTCAATGCTACGGTTAGGTTCGATTACTAAACCGAACCGTAAAATAAATTGTACAAACACCACAACTACCTTACGGTTGGGTTTCAAGGCAAAACCCAACCGTAACTGTATGATGAAATATGCACTAAAACTAACACTAGAACTTACGGTTGGGTTCTAAGCCGGAACCCAACCGTAAATTGTACTGGATTCTCAAAACTGTCAGAATTTGTGTCTCCTTAAAGTAGACAATTCCAACGGATTTTTTATTTGAAAATCTAGCCGTTGGGTATTTATTTGCTATAAAAGGAAACCTTTCCTTGTCACTTTCTCATTATTCTCTATCCCTTTCATTCTCATTATAATTCTAGACTTTCCAACTCATTCTCACTATACCCTTTCAACCACTAAAAATGGTAACTACATACACGAATGATGAAAATGTTGCAATTGTTCGAGCGTGGCATACGATGGTAGAGCATGCTTACGATAGAGCCTTCTATAACAACAATAACAACGTCGTTTCACAAGAAGATTGGCATGAGGATCAAGATACTGATCCTTGGTGGAAGCGTGTGTTTCGAATATTTGCGGCATTAGAGGGGAATGAAAATCATAGGACGTGGAAAGCCATCAAGAGACGGTTTGAGGCGTTGTATCAACAAATGAACAACTTAAAACTGGAAATGCAAATGAGATTCGAAGCACATCCCGACGAGAACGGTGTGGAAAGAGTAAGTTTGTCGATTAATAAATCGTTCATTAAAAAGAGATTTCAAAAATTCAAACTTATAATTGATTTATTTTTTTCAGCATGTGTTGGCTATGGAGAAATATAGAATCAAACATGGGGAGGAGTTCAAGCATACAGATTGCTATCGTATTATGGAAACAAGTCGGGTGCTTGATTATCGCCATTATCTTTAAGTGTTTAAGTGTAATCATCCAATGATCTATCGTATTTCGTTTCCTTTGTTTTTTCCTTTAATGTACTACTTTAAATCTATTACAATAGAATGAATAAGTAAAACTGTGTTCTAAACCCAATTTGGAGTATATTGAAAATCAAAAAAAAAAATTAACAGGAGAATTTACGGTTGGGTTTGGACTCAAACTTAACCGTAAATCATGCTGAAATGCTTAGTGAAACTTTTACGGTTGGGTCCGATTACTAAACCCAACCGTAAAATAATTTGTACAAACACCACAACTTGTTTACGGTTGGGTTTCAAGGCAAAACCCAACCGTAACTATATGATGAAATATGCACTAAAACTAACACTAGAACATACGGTTGGGTTCTAAGTCGGAACCCAACCGTAAATTCTACTGGATAACTTAAATTTGGATTCTCTAATTTGTGTGTTTTTCGTTTTTTTTCTTTGTTTGAATGACCCAATTTACCTTCAATCTAGTTAAAATGATTGAATAATTTCAAAATTTTGAATTTAAAACTCAAATTTGACCTAAAAAATAAATGCTCAAAAGGATGTGTTACGGTTGGGTTTTAAGGCAAAACCCAACCGTAACTCTGTGTTGAAATTGTAACAAAAATTAACAGAATATGTTACGGTTGGGTTATAAGCCAAAACCCAACCGTAAATTCTACTGGATAACACAAATTTGGATTATCTAATTTGTGTGTTTTTCGGTTTTTCACTGTTTGAATGACCCAATTTACCTTTAATCTAGTTAAAATGATTGGATTATTTCAAAATTTTGATTTTAAAACTCAAATTTAACCAAAAAAATCAATGCTCAAAAGGATGTGTTACGGTTGGGTTTTGCCTTAAAACCCAACCGTAACTATGGGAAAAAATGGTGTTCATCATTTTTCTTCTACTTACGGTTGGTTCTGGTTGAAAACCCAACCGTAACTATTGGAAAAAATGGTGTTCTTCATTTTCTTCTACTTACGGTTGAGTCTGGTTGAAAACCCCACCGTATATCTGGGGTGTTCTTGGTGTTACGGTTGGGTTCGACATGAAACCCAGCCGTAAGTTTATCTGAACAACAAAAAATCAATCTTTCAAATCGTGATTTCATCAAATTTGAGCCATAAAAAGATCAAGTTTTTAAGTTAGAGGTATACTCAATGCTAATATGGTTTATTGAATCAAAATTATAGGGTTAAAAAAAAAAAAACAAATCTTAAATTTCATCTAGTTTTTCTTCCCACCAAACACAAATTCAAAAAAAAAAAAAAATCAAATCATTTGATTAAGTAAAAGATTATGTTTAATTAATCATGATTAGCTTAATTTATTAATTAATTAGTGTAATTAAGATTAACTAATCAGAGGTGATTTAGGTATTGTGAAAATATTATGGACAAAAGGTTTTTGAGTTTTACTTTAAAATATCTCTAATTCACCTTATTATAGGAGCCCCTCCAGGATTTTAGAGCTCCTATATAAGCCTTCATAAATTATCCCTTTGGCTATGAAGTTTTAATACGGAGTATATCCATCCATGGCAATAATGGCATCATTTATTTTGCTAGATAAGGCCATGGCATCAACAGCAGCATTTAATTTTCCAAGGCCACGCGCTTTAAAATCTTCTTCTTCTTTTTTTCTTTCACCCAAACCAGCAAAGAAACCACCGGTCTTTTCTCTCTTTCTGAGAACAACAACAGCAGCAGCTACAACCAGTACAGTAGTAGCTTCAATGTCTTACGAAAAGGAGTTGGCCGCAGCCAAGAAAGCAGTCACTATTGCCTCCCGATTCTGCCAGGCAAGACCATCTCTCCATCTTTCTGTCAGCTCCCGTTCTTAATAGTAGATTTTCCATTTCCATGTTTGTTCTGCAATTTGAGGAAAAACCCACTTATTAAAATCTTCGCTTTGAGCAAAACCTAGATTTCACAGTTTCCATTTCTGGGTGGGAACTGGAAATTGATTTTCTCATTGTGTGTTTTGATTGTCAAGTAAGGAAAAAAATGAATCTTTGTCATTCCTAATGCATTCCCAATCTACCAAAGGATTGAGTTTGGGTGTATGTTTATATATTTATCAAAGGGTTGAAATTTGTTTTCCCCAATGTAGTACATGCCTTATGGTTCTCCCTAATTCGCTAAATTTCAGTCAGTTGATAGATTTTCATTCTATTATTTAAAAGCTCTACTATAGTAGAAATGAATGGAGTTGTTGTATCGTATCGAATTCCAGAATATTGCAATGTAAGGGGTTTATTAACAGCTTCCTTCTTTCTCATACAACATCGCACTTAGTAAGCATCAAATAAATAAAGACTTCCACTACCTAGTCTATGGTAGAATGGGTGCACACACAAATTTATCTGAAAGGTTAGTTTAGCAACCAATTGTGATTCTAATTTTCATGAAACGAAAGGTGTTGGTTATTTGTAATGTAATTATACCCATAGTTTCTGGTATCGTGCTGCTAGCTCTATCAGAATCACAAAACTTGTGAGTCAAAATAATTACTGCAGGGTTAAGCCTACTAAACATACTTTTTTGTTGAGAATTGGTTTCGCACTTGGTTCCCTAATGCTGTATATGCTTGTGTCATATATGCTCTCTAGTCTCTTTGTACCTGTGATATTACAATTTAACAGGAGTATGTCTACTTGTTTGTTTCTCCAGAAGGTGCAAAAAGTACTTCTTCAATCAGACGTTCAATCAAAGTCGGATAAAAGTCCAGTTACAGTGGCAGATTATGGTATGTTATCCATTTTTGTTTCAGTTGGCTTATCCAATTTGTGAAGCTAAATTTCATTGGGTGTTTTTTCTTCTCCTGTTTGTCATTCCATGTGCGTTGTTAAATTGATAGATAAACTAGTCCCATTTAAAGAAGTCTTTGATGCATGTTACTGGTTTTGGTTAGATGTAAGAAATGATAAACAGACAGACAATTTTATATGCTTAAAGTTACTACTTACTACCAGAATTTCCATCAGCGATTTAAATTGAGACAGAAACTCGAAAATTTCAATTAATTGGTCATCAACCCATCTTGTTAAGTTCTAGCATTGTGGAATATTCAGTGTGTTGGAATCTTATTGTTGTTATTTGGCGTTGTCTCTTATACGATCTTTGGTTTACGAATCTGATGGGTTTTGGCTTACTCATGGAAATTTTTGAACATATTCTTCCAGATGCCGATAAATTGATTTTTTTTTCGTTAAATTTCAGTTCATCTTCTCGCTCAACTTACTCTTTAGCAAGGCAAACTTTTTCAACTTGTAGAGTAGACACTTATTACAGCTCTTATGATCTCATGTTTGACATGGATTAATTCATGCACACTATTTTTAAATTCTTGATCGACTTCATATTTAGTTGTTGTTATGAAGTTGTAATTTGATCGACTTTGTCAAAGTACATAAGAGTTGCTATGATATGGCACCTGCATATTGCTCCTTGATATGCAGCTGGGTTGATAAGTTAATTGAGTTTTATGTCTCATGAACAAAAAAGAAGATAGTTGTAGGTCAATTATGTCACTGAGTTACTATAATAGACCGGACATGGTCTTGGAATTTGGCCAGAGGAACAAATGAACACAGGATACATCATTCGCATGTGGCTACCGTTTTCCTCAAACATAATGCACCATGCTTCTATCACTTGTTAGCTGTGGAAGACTACCCTTCCATATTTGTTCATGCCTTCGCATTGAATATATAGGTGAAGCAAGTACACTGATGTGATTCATTAACATGATATTCAGGTTAAATGCATCTTCACATAGGCAGACTTCTGACTTGAAACGTGTTACACAATTTGATATAATCTTGCAGCGTGCATAATTTTCACTAGTGAAGTATGCAGCAATGTTCTAGTTTTACTTTAGGTAAATTTATATCTAATTTAGTTCAGTACCACATGCTACTGTATGAGCTTCAATGCGGCTGATAGTCGACAGTTGTCATTTGTCGCATTCAAAGCTTTTGATATTGATGCCTCTCTTTACTTCTCTCTACTGTTGGTAGTAGATTTCACAGTTAGTTACTAAGCTTGTAGTTGAACTAGTGCAGGTTCACAGGCATTGGTCAGCTATGTTCTGGAAAAGGAACTTCCTTCTGAATCCTTTTCTTTGGTTGCAGAGGAGGTAAAGTGTATCTTCCTGAGACAAAGTGTTGCTATTGCCTACTGAATCTTCCTCCTTTAGCTTGGATGCAAATTTATAATTTAAGTACTCCAGGATTCTGGAGATCTTCGTAATGATGGTTCACAAGAAGTGCTTCAACGTATAAGAGAACTTATGAATGATACTCTAGCTAGTGATGGAGAAAGCAAGGTTTGGTCAGCAGAAGATGTTCTTACTGCCATTGATAGTGGAAAATCCGAAGGAGGTCCCCTGGGACGGCATTGGGTTTTGGATCCTACAGATGGCACTAAAGGGTGAGCTCGATACTCCAAACTTGAATATCTGTATATATCTTTGTTTTGGACGTGTCTTTAAATTTAATTAGAACTATTTGATAAAACCTTCAGTGACACAGAAGCGGTGCTTTGGTAGAATAGAGTATCCTCTTTGGTCTTTGCGGTGCTGGCTTGCTGTCGACATATTGAGAGTATTTCTATGATATTTTAACCTTTCTTATAAGGTTGTTGTGTTGTTTGAGGATTTTATTAGATACTAACATGTTTCATTAATGAATCGACTAAAAAAAATTAAAAACATGTTTCATTAATGTGTAAATACTGAATTACCTTTTTCTATAAATAAACCTTCCATTATGTTGTTTTAACAATAAGAACATTGAGATTCAACTATGTTTTGTTTCGTAGCTCTTCACCTTTCATTTGGATTCCTTCCCATTTTGGTATTTCCAGTGCTTGGGAAGTGTACTACTGTATTGGATTGAATTATCTGAGGTACTGATAGGTTATGAGTGGGGCTTACTTAGAAGTTAGAACTCTGAGTCCCATCACATGGCCTCTATTAATTCCCCATTAACCTGATCACATAGAATAAATAAGTAAATAACTGCACAAGTCACAGCCCATTTTCATATTTTCTATTAGCTACGGGAACTGAAAAGTAAAAGCAAGTCAGCCTGACACTTTTACCTCCAATAGAAAGTCTAACGCTGCAACTATGATATGAATACATATCTCCATCTGTGCATCATGCTTAACCAAGTGTACCTAAAACCAGAATTAGTAAATTTTTTAGTGTTGGCTAATCAACTATAACAATTCAAATGTCATTTATGCAGCAGATTTGCCCAAAGTTCATTATATGCGCACGTCCACTCAGGGTGGCAGCTCATTATTTTCATTACTTTAAATTTTCAGGAGCACCTATACCATAGCTAGTTAGGAATTCCTGGATAAAATTTTGTGTTTGACTTTTATGCAAAAAATTGATTGATTTGGTTTAATTAATCATTTTTCATAACTAACATTCATTTATCCTATTAAACACTCGCAAAACTAGGAGGGGCTTTTAATTTTACTATTTCAATTACCATGTTTTACTTCTACATTAAATGCCGTAATGCAGATACACTTAGTCTCTTTTATATTCAGCAAGTCCCAAATTGTTGCAAGAAGTACTAATTCTTTTCTTAGCAATTCAGTCATTTTTTCTGTGCACTTCTCTTTCTCTCCTCTGTTTGACTCATCTGTTTGAGATGACTGTGGTTGCATTCTTATACTTCCGATGCTTGATTGCAGGTTTGTAAGAGGAGATCAATATGCAATAGCATTAGCATTGTTAGATGAAGGAAAGGTTGTTTTGGGTGTCCTAGGTTGTCCAAATCTTCCCCTGGCATCAATAGCCAACACTGATCAGTCTTCTTCACAAAACCAAGTTGGCTGTCTTTTCTACGCTACCATCGGTTCTGGAACTTACATGCAGTCCTTAGATGGGTCTTCACACAAAAAGGTAAATGCATCTAGTGATCTAAATGCATGTCTAGTTTAAACTTTATCTGGTCAAGGGTTTGATCCTCTGCAGTCTCCTGTTGCCATTTAGGTGCATGTGAGTGCCATTGAAAACCCTGCAGAAGCATCTTTCTTTGAATCATTTGAAGCAGCACATACAACATTTAGTCTGTCTGGCTCGATAGCTAAGGTATTGCATCCAATCCAGCCCCACTAAGCTCAAAATGTTCTCATAATTTATACCCACACTGCCCCTCGAGAATATGACATCCTAATGTTATATCTGTTACAGAAACTAGGTGTGGAAGCACCACCAGTCAGAATAGATAGTCAGGCGAAATATGGGGCATTGGCCAGAGGAGATGGAGCTATATATTTACGTTTCCCCCACAAGGGCTACCGAGAAAAAATTTGGGATCACGCGGCTGGCTGCATTGTGGTAACAGGTAGTTAATTGTTATTTTTCCTTTTGATGTTCTGATCTGTTACATCATTTTTTTTTATTGTCTTGGTAATTCTGCAGAGTTTCTTGATAACATCAAAAAGTTGTTGAAGTAACTTCTGGGACTGTTTTGCAATCTGAAAAGCTGAGCCACCAAGGAACTTTGAGTGTTGGCTCCCTTTTGGTTTCCGTACTTGTTGCTGTCAACTTTCAGAAGTTGGAAACCATTATTATATCCTTGATAGCTCTCTCATATGTATTTTTAACGAGACTGGTCCCTGCATGTGGTCTTACTAACTAGGATATCTTGTTGACAGTCCCCCGGAAATCACTTGGTTATACAGGCAGTTCTTTATTCTATTTTGTCTGTAATCTAACTATTCATCTGAGGAGATTGCTCTTAATATTGAAGTAAAACTCCTCTAATTCCATGTTTGTTTGTTTGTTTATTGCAGAAGCCGGTGCTGTGGTCACAGATGCTGCAGGGAAACCTTTGGATTTCTCAAAGGGCAAATTTTTGGATCTTGACACAGGTATAATTGTCACAAACCAGAAGCTAATGCCATTGCTCTTGAAGGCTGTTCAAGATTCTTTATGTGAGGCATCATCATCTCAAGCAGGTCCATCCTTGTGATTTGTCTCCACTCTCTTACTTTTCTGGCAAAAATGGATCAACGACCCCAAATGTTGTTTTTTTTGTTCCAGTCAAATTAATAAAAGAAACAACTAAAGTTTAATATGCAATGCAATGTTTAAGATTTTTCCTACCAGCTTTTGTCATGGGTGTATGCAATGCAAAAATGTGTCCCGAATTAGTAAATGGAGATATGTTAGTTACTTAGTTCTTGTATTTGTTGGCTGGTATTCTTGATTTTTGACTCTAGTCTTAGAATTGGTGAAACCCAGGCCAAGGCTGATGTTGCCATCAGGCCATCAGGCCCATCCTAATGGTGCCTCTTCATTCCCAGCTTTGTTGAATGTTGGTCAAATTATTTTTGTACCGTAGTGCTTTTTCAATAGGTAAAAGAATGGCTGGCTCTGTCAAATTTAGGCGTGATTCATGATCATCTCTGGAACTGGGGGACATCAAGTTCTGAGGGCGCATTGTTGGGTCTTTCTCTACTATCATACCCAGTTTTCATGCGGTTGTAAAGCATTTTTGATAAATTTGTGTTTAGAATGACTAGGTTTCACGTCAACAAAGACTATCTCTGTACTTCGATAGAAGGATGATTAAATGGGGGAGTCAGTCTTGGCTTTATCCTGTATTAATAATAGGTTGATTTGGATTGGAGGCGTCATTAGCACCGTTCTTTGAGTGTTTGAATTTTGCGTACTTAATAATTACTTCGACAAACATCTTTATCTTTGTTTGAGTATTGAGTAGTCAATTGACATTCCAAGTATAGGCATCTTCATTTCAATTGTTATCAATTGTTGGCGAGTCAAACTGAAATTCAATGACAACATTTTCTCGTACCCAAAAGTGCATTCTGCTTTTAGGGAATTCAGAATCATCAGTAACTGCGGAAAGTATACCCTCTTAGTTGAATACTCATGCTTCTATGAGTAGACATCGTATTCGTATATGAAAACAGCTGCAGTAGGGGAACATAAGTTGCAGACAACTTCGAAACTCATATTAGGATATGAAGTCAAAATAAGATTTAAAGAACTCTTTTCTTTTCTTTTCTTTTTTGAAGTGAGTTTTAAAGAACGAATGGCCATCAAACAGCAGAATAAGAATCATAGTTTATGGCATTCTGACTCGCAACATGCACCGATACATCGTTGATCACTTACACATTTGTATTGATTTTGGGATGAAACCCCACCCTTTTTTACCCCTCCAAAGGATCAATAAAAAAAATGGCAGGCATTTTGAAACTACCAACGGTGCATTTCCTTTGACATGAATTGCAGATTTGCCAGATATTGTTATAGAGGAACATCTGTAGGGTAGTCCTGTGGATGCTTCATGACTGCATCACGCAGAAACTTCTCTTGCTCGCACAGATTGGACGGTGGCTGATCGTATACATCTGTGAAAAGCTCTGCAAGTGGAGGTTTTTTAACTCTCTCTGCAACTTGAACTGCATCCAGAACCTGCTGAAAGCAACCATTAAAGAACCCAAATTGTAGGTATGCAGTTCAAAACAAACGAACAATTTATAAGAAAATTTTACATGCATATACTATGTCCTTTGTCCTCAGAGCACGCGGCCTAAAATGTCTCATGAAGACGAGTCAAGGGGCTTGCAAAAAAAAAAAAGAGAATATGTACCTGCTTTCTGACTTCAATTCGGAGCTGTGATTCATCTTCATCACTCCACCAACCATTCAGTTCAACCCATTTCCTATATCTAGCGATAGGTTCTCGTGCCATTCTCCACTGTTCAATTTCACTGACTGGACGGTATTTGGTAGAATCATCTGATGTCGAGTGGTGCCCTACTCGATATGTAAGTGCCTGTCAACGTTCAACAGACATCAACAATCAGAAACATTTTATACTTCCCAAATATCTTCGTTGATGAAACGTCCCTAGTACCTCAATTAGGATGGGCCTGTGTTCCGTTATCGCCATTTCACGAGCTGCATGGACTGCACTGTACACTGCAAGAGTGTCATTTCCATCCACACGAATGCTGCGAATTCCATAAGCTTGACCTTTCACAACTATACCATCACCTGCATGCAAACTTCGTATTAGTATTCTACTGCTAGAAAACAGTGCCAATAGAAATCCAACAATCATTGGCTTTTCCTATTTTTGAACTTCGTTTTTGGCCAAAGAAGTACACTATCTACTTAAACTGGAGAATAAATACATATATGTTGACAATAGGGTCAGGAAGTACTTCGAAACTGTTGTGATGTAGGGGTGCTAATGGCCCATCCGTTGTTACGACAAATAAAAACAACTGGTGTCTCCATAACAGCTGCAAAATTTAAGGCAGCATGGAAATCTCCCTGAAAAGATTATGAAAGAGATGCTAAGGTACAACTCAAGTATCAAAAGTTGGGGTTATGCTCTCCTCTTGTCTGGAAAAGCTAATAATCTAGTTATCATCAAAACCAATCTGTAATATGTGTGTGTGAAATATACCTCACTTGTGCCTCCATCACCGAAATAAGTGACTGCACATGCATCCTTCTTATCCATTTTCAGGGAATAAGCAGCACCTACCGCTTGAGGAAGCTGCGTACTGGCTAACACAACAGAATGGTTTGTAAAATTTCAAATCAAGAGAATGATAAGAAACCTATTTTAATAGACCAAAATGAGCTACTTACGCAATTGTTGATGACACAGTTACATAATTGTGCTTCTTTGACCCATAATGGATTGGCATTTGTCGTCCTTTCCCATAATCAGCACTATTACCAAAGCACTGGTTTGCAAACTCTTGAATGGTGAAACCACGCCATAACAGCACTCCGGGCTCCCTATACTGCAACCGTTTCAATAGTACCCCACGATAAATAACATGTTTTTCGAAATCTATGCCATGTGTATTTGAATGGTAATGAAGACAGATGTGAAAGTAAACTGTAAATTAAAAGAGTTTAAGTAACCTGAGGGAAGATAATATCATCTGGGGTTAGGGCAGCAGCTGATGCAATGTTGATTGCCTCTTCTCCATTTGTGGTAAGGTAGAAGGAAATCCTTCCTTGCCTCTGTGCCTCGTAAAATATGGTGTCCATAACTTGAAGAGTAACCATATAACTGTACATTTTTACAGCAACTTCTTTGCTTATCTGATTATCATGTAGTGAAACCAAGAAATGATTAGTTAACTAGTATATTAAGTAAATTAAGTAAAATTAGTACTCTGCTAGGACGGGCAGCTCGTAAAAATTTTAGCAAACCATTCCAAGGTTCGAGAATTAGTTGTGAGAGAAAGCAACGGTATATTACACAGTCTAAGGGTGGGTGAACCACATTTATCTAGCAAATTTGAAGTATGTAAACAAAGAGATGATTATTAGACAATGTTCAATACAAAAAAAAAAAGTGGAGGAGACTGAATACATTTTGGTAATGACTGCCGATAATTGTCTTTCCATTGTCATCAAGAACTCGATAGCAGTGTGTCCGCTTTTCAGGGGACTCTGGTATGAATCTCATGTGGGAAGTGAATGTAACCCGTCCACCAGGAAAGTCCAAGGCCTGCAAGATACAAATTGCATTCGGGAAAAACACCTTCGATTAAGTCTCATGTTAAAGAAGATTAAAACATTTCTTGATTTTTGTTTAAATGCAAAACACTAGAAAGTAGTTGTGATGATGTCCTAGATTGCTTACACATCTAGTTTAAGGATTACAAATATTTTGGAATCCTCATGCACCAAAAAGACTCGACGAAACTAGAACCTCTAGTCTAAGTTAAAAACCGTGACATACCAAGTGAAGGGTTTTCCTTATAACACTATATCCAGCACTCACTTTTTTCTTTTGTATTTCTCTTTTCCTCTTATGATGTGATTCTTTTCTTTTCGTTATGGTTTATAATGTGCATGTCCCAGTGATCACATGTGAAAGCCTAACTAGTGCAAAGAGCCATATACTGTATGTTGATTCATCGTACCAAAATCAAAATAATGACTGACATTTTAACATGTAGATATATCATCATCTTCCAAACAAAGACAGTTCAAGACTTTTTCAAAATTTCAAATGACTTTCCGAGGTTGAATTATATATATACAAAGATTCCTTTGATTCGCAATAGGCCTCATACTGATACAACAAAACTAATACTACTAAATTCTAAGAATGAACTATGTTTCCCCGTATCGATAAGTAGTCTGTAGATATCACTAACTCTTTATTTAATTTTCTATAAACAGAAATAAAGACTGCATTAGAAATTAGGTGAGGAAGACCAATTTTGTGTTCATTAAAATAATCCAAAATTTTCACTTCAACAATTCTTTAATTGTCACAATTTTTACCAACAAGATTAAAAAAATGATGACCCTGAAGTTAATTTCTTAACAAATTCCAAAGCCATAGTAAAAATTACTAAAATAAGAAAGTTTATGAAAATATACCTGATCATCATCACTAGTATCATACCCAAAACTGGTATCTTTTTCTGCTTTAGTTGATTCAAACCTACGGATTGTGTTGAGGAGACTGCATGCTGATGATGAACTTTTGAGAATTCCTATATTTCTATGAAGATGATCAGTAATTTTTCTTGATGTTCTTGCCATTAGCCGAAAAGCCATCATTCTTTCAAGAGTTTTTCTTTAAATCTTGAGGTTGTAATAAGAAAGAAAAGAGAGACAATTCTTCACGTAATTTACAAGGTGAGAGTGATAAATATACATAGCAAGATATAGAAAAGAGTGGTTGAGTAAAAATTGATTTAGGATATCAACATTTAAGAAGTGTGTGTCCATTTCAGACTTTTAGCTGGGAGTTCAGGAAGATACTAAGTTTGTGGCGCTTTTCGACTGTGGGGGCCCATGGTTTGAACGGATATCTCAAGTCTCAACACATCAGCATGAAGTGCCCATCGGCCATCCCCACCCGTACCTATCTACTTTTATTAATGAAAAAGTACACCGAGATGGAAGGAGGGAGGGAAGGAGATGGATATCTCTATTTAAAGTGTCTTCATGTATATCCTGGGGATTGCTTGATTGGTCTTTAACACATCTTTAAAAGTTTATAAGGGCAACTGTAACGGTGCGACTATCCTATCGGCTCCTATCGATTAAAAACTAAATTTTATTTGGTCTTTGGCTTAATAACCACAGCGGTAGGAGAGCAAATTTTACTCGCACGCTGTTCTTGGTAACCGTATGATACAAGGCGTTCTATTAATGGGCCGAATATAACACGCACGGTTAACTATCCTAGCGTATGTTGTATTGTCGTTCACTTAGAAGATCGCGCAACTATACGCTCATCTGAATGAGCACCAAATATAATGCGGTCAGTTAACAATACGTATGATTGAGCGTCTAGTTGGGTGACCGGATTACGAGAGACGACTTCATAGAAGGTCGTAATAATTGTTGCGTCTAGTTGAGTGGCCGTATCACGAGATACGGTGTCGATGAATGACGCTTATCTCTGAAACGACCACCCAGTTGACCGTTTTAATGTTTTGGCAGTTGCTCTACGTGACCGTATACAACTTCGCAGCACAAGTAAGTGACCGTATGGAACAACGGCCAATTAGGAGACCGATTGTACATGGGGCGGCTCACTAATTAACCGTGAGAGAGAGGGGTGGGTTTGTAAGTGGCCGTGTACATAAATAGTTTTGGGAGTAGCTCTAAGTGACCGTGTGTAACTAGGGAGTTAGGCTAAGTGACCGTATGGGGTGAGCGGCTACCTAGGAGACCGATCAAGACAAGGGTGTTGCTCTAACTGACCGTATGGGCTGAACGGCTAGCTAGGAGACCGATCAAGACTAGGTTGTTGCTCTAAGTGACCGTGGGTTGAGCGGCTAGCCAGGAGATCGATCAAGAATGATGCGGCTTACTAAGGGACCGTGTTGCACAGGGGCGGGTTGGTAATTGACCGTGTGGTAGGGTTTAGTATTTATAGTTATGTTGGAAGAGGCTATGAACATTTTCTTCTCATATTTTCTTCTCTACTTACACGGTAGCGGCAGCAGGAAAAGAAGAACACGATTAATCCTTCACCCACTCAATCAAAGGTAAAAGCTTTCTTCCACACTGTCCTTTAGTTTTTTGTGATTGCTATTGATTGTCGAGAACGAAAAATAATAAAATTGATAAAACTGTGCTGCCGTTAAACCCTTTCATTGCCGCCGTTGAGAACCCTGTATTGCCGCCGTAGAAACCCATTAATTGTATTGATAAAACTAGTGAACATCATTTTGAAATGTTAAGATAGTCTTTCATTGCCGCTGTAGAGAACCCTGTTATTGCCGCCGTACAAACCCATTTATGAAATTGATAAAACTAGTGAACATCATTTTAAAATGTTAAGATAGTCTTTAACAAGTTTTGCTTTAAAATGTTAAGAGGAAAAATCAGAGCAGGTTAATTCATCTGTACATTTTATTTTTCGTGCATTTTCACTAATTTATGTTCCACTGCCCTAAAATTTGTTGGAGGTAACTTATTGATTAGCTAAGAAATGTTTGGGTTTTAAGTTTTCATGAGGTTTTGTTGAGAACTTATTGATTAGCTTAGAAGTGTGGGGTTCAATTAATCCGGATGTTTTGAGTAAAGTTGAAAATATAATTTGGAAAATGGAACTTATTGTTACAGTTGTTGTGGTTTGGTTTTGCATTTTATTTTTCAGTTATTTTGGTACCAGAAAATAGAATTTGGTAAATCAATCCTCTAAATGTTCGAAATCCATTTAGTGGATTTAGGTTCAGTACTTTTTAGTTTTGGTTCATCTATTGCATTCATTATAATCTTTTGTTATGTTTAGGAAAAAAACAGGAGTAATACTATTTTGAGATTGATTTAACAATTTTTTTGAAATAGATGTTGAGGAAAGTTGCCTCTCGATTTGTTGGTGGGAGAAAAAGGAACAAAAAAGCCACAACATCGGAGGACCCAGTGGTTGATCAGGTGCCTGAAGGAATGAACGATGATGTTGGCCTGGTTATGCTGGAAGATGACGCCCACGCTTCCTGTAATATGAGTCTCCGGGCAGACCCAAAGACCAAGTACATGCATCGCGGGTCTATAAAATCGGTCCAACAACATTATCATGTTATATCTGAGCACTGCCCTAGAGCTGCTATTATTATAGAAAAGGCAGGATGGACGCGATTGTTGACAATGGAGTTTGGCGAGTCGTCACATGCAATGATAGACTACATCGTGGAGCGTTTCTGGGACACCACAAACACCTTCCACTTTCCTTTTGGTGAAATGGGGATTACACCTTTGGACTGGATTATGCTGACCGGGATTATTATTGGTGTTGGAGGGCCCATTCCATATGACAACATCAGATATTCCTTTGAATATGTACAAGAACATATTTTCCCGGATCTATTATACAATGAAGGCTGTAATATAGCAGGACAATCTCCGCAATGGATTTCAGATTCCATGACAGTTTCCTTTTTGGCCTCATACTTTAAAAAGGAGAAGTTGGTAGAGGCGAAAGGCGATGACAAACTTGCAACACAAATTGCGCGGGGCTTCTGGATGTATGTTCTGGGTCAATTTTTCTTCTCAAATGCAAAGAACTACATCGATGCCGGTTGGTTAGCTGCTTTTGATGATATAGATAAAGTTGGCACTTATGACTGGGGTGGTGCTGGTTATTCCAAACTCTTGAGCACACTTGGCGCAGCCGGTAGGCGAACAAAGTCACTAACCGGATCGTGTCAGATATTGGAGGTAAATAACTTTCCTTACAATATTATTTAAATGGTTATTTGGTGGTAACTTAATTATTTTTTTTTTTCTTAAAATTGAAGTTCTGGGGGTATGAGTATCTCGGCATACTTCGACCTCATATGCTATCCGTTGAGACAGAAATGGTGTGGCCAAGATGTTCGCGTTGGAAGAGTTCACGTATAAAGAAAAATGATATTCTCCGTGCAAGGGCTCTTCTAAACGAATTGAAGGCCGACGATGTAACATGGTCCCCGTGGGCTACCTGCATTGGAGCAAAAATCACGGAAAACATCGAGAATGAAATATTCCGTAGAGCGTTACAGGTCACGGCTGGGCGCATTGTATTTAGTTGGCTGTGAGTTTACAATTTATGTTTTTAGTTGTGATTATTTATTCAGTTCCTATTTTATTTTACTGGTATATGGGTCATAATTATTAACTATGAACAGTATAACGTTTACCTCGGAGAGCGGTTATGGGCCCAAATCTTTGGTGGCTGGAGAATTCCACCTAACCCCCCGGGTCGTGTTAGCAACATCAAATTGCCCGAAGCTACGAAGATAATGGAAAACATTAACGTACACATATCTGAATATGTTGGAGACCTAGTTTCGTATGACGTGTATTTGGAGTATTGGCGACGTGTAACCAACTTCAAAAATTTTGTCACCAAAGTCGACTGGGAGGTGGAAACGTACAACATTGTGGGTGAGCGTGTAAGAAAATCAATCGAATTTCCCGATGAGCATGTAGCCCTACCCCCCAAGATAATTGGTCATACGTAAGTATATTTTAAATCTTTTTTTTTCTAAGTCGTAACATAATTATTGTTGACAGGGAAACGTTTTATATTATTTGTTACAGGGCGAAGCTTATACACTTGCGCAAGATTTGTCCGACTTTACCCATCAATTCCGCAAGTTTCATTTGGAAGAGGTCCGTGATTACCAGAAACAAAACACCAGTTTGCAGCAACAACTAGCATATTCCATGTCCCACCAACCACATCTAGGTTTTGGGTCTTTCTCAGCAACCGTGCCACCTCAAACATGGCATACCGCGGGGCCTAGTTCATCGTCAGATTTTTCTCCGTTTATGCCACCTCGGCAATCCCGTGGTGACGAAAATGAGAATCGATGATTTCCATCTTTTATTGTTTTGTAATTTTAAACTAATATTTGTCTGTATGTATCATTTTCCGTTTTTGTTCACATGAGTTGTCAGAGTCTTTTTTTTCGCTGCTTGTCGTTTGCCAACAATGCCACTCAATTTGTTATATAACAATTGTCTCTATCACCGTAGTATTTCACTAAAATATAAATCTATCACAAATTCAAATTTGTTACCGTTTTCTAGCCGTTAAGAATTATTACCGTTGAACAACAATTCCACGGTGGAATGTATACACCTATAAATACATGAGGTTATTCCTTTCATCCTCATTCCAAATCCACCTCTTTAACATTTTAGTAGCAATCTTTAACATTTTAGTAGAAATTTGTTATTTTGTGTTTTCATTTAATGGCGGGTTACGAAAATTTTAGACTTAATGCAGAGAATTTTACACTAGAGGAAGATTTAGCTCTATGTCGCAACATAGTATTGCATTATCCAACTAGGGGGCATGAACGTGGGATGAATGGTACAATGAGCATGCAATGGTTAGAAGATACACATGCTAACTTTTGTAACGAAACAGGTAATCCCAACAACAGGAATAGAGCCGGGCTTTTTTGTCGATATGTGCAAATCACAAAGGAAGTGTTAGAATTTTCTTCTTTAACTGCTAAGGTGAATGAATATCGTCTTTACTCTGAAACTGATGAAGAAATTATTTCAAGAACTCTTGAGGAATGGTTAAGATTGAAACGTTCAGATTTCAGGTACCAACCTCATTTCGAGATCTTAAGGGTGATGGAAGAATTCAATCCCTTCGTGTTGATTGTTCTCCCAAGTAGTGAACATCGCCGTCCACGCCGTCCTACAAGGCAAGTCTTAAGGTTTCATAACAGGTTTGCTTAGAGAAGTATTGTTTCCTCTTATTGAAAAAGTAAAATTTCCCTTAGTTGGTTCCTTAATTATTACTATCTGTAGTTTATTCTGTGGCAGAGTCTTAATGAATTAATTGTATTGTCACTTCAACCGTAACTTGTTATGAATATCATTAATTCCACTTACATGACTTGTCATTTATTTCTTTCTATCTATAGTCTATTCTGTGGCAGAGTATTAATTAATTAATTGTATTGTCACTTCAACCTTAACTTGTTATGAATATCAATAATTCCACTTACATGACTTGTCATTT